>CM065595.1:57794465-58310680 GCA_033119425.1 Bufotes viridis
CCACCCACACCACAGCCACTTTTTTAGACCTCGTGTGACCAGGGAAAAGTTGCATATTGTGGAGCGAATAATATTTGTGCCACAATCTTCACCACAATTTAGCCTAATATAAACGTATTTCTGATCGTAAATGACCCGCTAGTAGCTTTATTGAAAGACATCAAAATTCCACAAAAAATGAGGTCCAGAAGACCTATCAATTTCGCACACTTAATGCTTAATCTTGTTACAAAAACATAGCAGGACAAAGGACATTTAAAACCAAGAAGGAACAATGAGAACGAAAGCGGAAATGAAAATTCACAGATGAAATGCATAGTACTTATATTAGGATACAAAATATAAATATGATTAAGGAGAAAAAAATAGGCTAGGCTACGGAAAAAGTACACTGGATGTCGCAGATATTTTTAGGCTGTGCACAGGTTACACAGGAGATGTAGCGCGGATAATGTCGTTGTCTGCAGCAGCCAAACAATTGCATGCTATTTAGCGCAGTTTGCGCTAAAAATATATATTCCTGCCAGATACAACAATAGTCCTTAAAAGGACTTTTGGGTCTCTAAAAATTGCACACAATTTAGCGCATGTTGTGCTAATAATATATTTTGCTCCCAGGTACAATAATAAATGCACCAGTGAAGTACATATATATATTTTTTTCTGTACTGACATAGGCCACTTAACGCTTAAATAAAACATCATCGAGAATAGTGATGAGCACCAGGGGCAATATTCGAATTTGGGATATATTTTTTTTGGGACATTTACCGTATTTTTCGCCATATAAGACGCACTTTTTTTCCCCCAAAAGTGGGGGGAAAATGGCAGTGCGTCTTATATGGCGAATACTACCATTTTCCTATAGCTGAAGCCGATACATCGCACAGCCTGCGTGTATCAGCATGGAAGGAGGAGGGCGGAGCCTGGCAACACGTGGCGGGCGGCCCGCTGCTCACAGCGTGACTGCTTGTATAACATTTAAAATCTTTAATTATGTCCCCTTATTTCCTAAAAGCCCAGGACAATAGCGCTCTGCTAACCTGCTATAACGATCCTCTAGCAGGCAGAGCGGTGCGGCGGCAGGCTGGTGTGTAACGTCCTCACTGACGTCATCTGCCTGCTCCTTTCACTTTATGAATGAAGCAGGAGGAGCAGGCAGATGACGTCAGTGAGGACGTTACACCAGCCTGCCGCACCGCTCTGCCTGCTAGAGGATCGTTATAGCAGGTTAGCAGAGCGCTACTGTCCTAGGCTTTTAGGAAATAAGGGACATAATTAAAGATTTTAAATGTTATACAAGCAGTCACGCTGTTAGCGGCGGGCCGCCCGCCATGTGCTGCCAGGCTCCGCCCTAAGCAGCCATGGGCCAGATGTTTTAGAAAAGGGGGCACCTGTGGATGACACTGTAGTGGGGTGATCTGTGGATGACACATATAGCATAAGATGCTATATATGTGTCATCCACAGATCCAATCCATTACAGTGTCATTCATAAATGCCCCCATCACAGTGCTATCCACAGATCCCCCATCACAGTGCTATCCACAGATCCCCCATCACAGTGCTATCCACAGATCCCCCATCACAGTGCTATCCACAGATCCCCCATAACAGTGCCATCCACATCTCCCCACATAACAGTGCCATCCACAGATCCCCCATAATACTGTCATGCACAGACCACCATTACTTCAAAAGCACACCTTTTGGTTAAAAATATTTTTTTTCTTATTTTTCTCCTCAAAAACCCAGGTGCGTCTTATAGGCCGGTGCGTCTTATAGGGCGAAAAATACGGTAATTTACGAATATTTGGGCGAATATTCATTATAAATTCGCGAAATCAAGAATGTGCTATTTTTTTCATGATTGTGAAAATCGGCAATGTAATATTTGTGTAATGAGCAAGCAATACAGGAATCAGTCACTATTGCTATATTTTTCAAGCTGCTAGAAGTTTCCTGAGACGGAAGATAATGGTTGGCATGGCAGAACATTACAATAGCTTTATATGTAGAAAGAGTGCTCCGATATATTCATGATTGCGCAAAACGGCAATTAATGATGCGCATATTTTTACGCAATACATGCAACTTCACCGTTTAGCAGGTCTGACTACATATTAGTGATTGGTGCACTAACTATTGTTGTGAACTTGCCTGTAGCATGTATGTATGGACAGCAGAATCTATCACACTACCTAAAACCTCAGCTACACTATATCAAATATCACAATCTAACCTACACTGACTATCTCCCACTAACTAACTGTATTATATATATCAGATAACTAACTTACTATCTAATGTAATGTGACACAGGAAAGCACAGAGCACAGCAATGACACTGCTTTCTGAAAAATAAAACTGCTGAAAATAGCTGCTGGGGAGGTTCTTATATAGTAAAGGGATAGGCAAATTTTCTTATTGGTTGCCAGGGATGTTGCTAAGCTCAGACAAAGATATCAAATCATTGGCACACAAGCAAGAAGCAGGGAGGGATCATAGGTTCAGAGGAAAAAAAAAATCTGGAAAATTCACTAATACGAATATATAGCACTACAGGCCTTAAAGCTTCTACACAGACAGGATCCATTGTGCGTCTCATTTTTCCTTCCTTCTGACAGATCAGAAGAAGTGTCAAATAAATGATGATGTCAGCCAGTCCAAAAGCCAAAATAGTGGACCAGTCATGAAATGGGGAGGGTGGGAACAGCATGAGAAGGCCACAGAGTGGACCTATGGATGTAGCAGGGTTAAGACTCCTGTTTTCTGAGATTGGTTAAAGGGGTATTCCCATCTTAATGATCACTGTTAAATCTGTTAATGATTTAACAGTGATCATTTTTTTAATTAACTAATTCCCACCCCTTAGAAGAAACAGAAGATATACTTACCTGACTGTTGTCTCCTGTCTCCCGTTACGGCCACCGCTCTTCTCCGGAATCGCAGTGGCCGCGCTTGCGCAGACGACTTCCCTCTTTTCTCCCGGCCGGGCCGCGCACAGTTCGATGCCGTGCATGCGCTATGGTGACTTCTTCCTGGCCAGTATAGTATACTTGCCAGAAAGAAGTCATCAGGACGCATGCACGGAGGCGTGTGTGTTCAGTCCAGCTCGTGGCCCGGCCGGGAGAAGACATCAATCAAGATGGAGCCCGCCCCCTGCCAAAACCAGGAAGTGGACGGCACGCCGGGAGCAGGTAAGTATGAAACGGCGTGATGGGAATACCCCTTTAACTTTAGTTTAGTTAACTAAACTAGTGAAACAATTGCTTCTCAATGGCTTTTGTTTAATGCGATGAGATAATGAAATTTGAGGTAAGGGTTGGAGTCTTACCCCTGCTACATCTATGAGATAGTGGTGAGATGAAAGCAGCATAAGGAGACCAGAGAGTGGCCCAATGACAGGGTCTGGAGGTGGAAGCAGTATGAGGCACAATGACAGAGTCTGGAGTTGGCAGCAGCATGAGGAAGCCACAGAATGGCACAATGACCGAATGTGGAGGTGGCAGCAGCATGAGGAAGCCACAGAATGGCACAATGACAGAGTGCCGATCGACCAAGATACTTCTGGGGGAACCTGCCTGGCATGAACAGGCCTCTAGTAGCTTCACACAATGACAAGACAAAGCATCAAGATAGCTTTGAGCCCGGAAGAGTCGCGATGTTCATCAAGATACGTCACTAAAGATTTTACCGCATATACCCTGAGGGCTGACCTCTGAATAAATGTGGTTCTTCGACCGAAATACTTCAATATAGATTTTACCGCATATAACCGCAGCGCTGACCACTGATTTAATTTTGTTTTTCGACCAAAATACTTCAATTAAGATTTTGCCACAAAATACTGCAGCGCTGAATGCTGAATAAAATTAGTTTTTCCATCGAAATACATCAATAATGATTTTACCACATATAACTGCAGCGCTGAATGCTGAATACCATTTGTTTTTCAACCAAAATACGTCACAAAAGATTTTACCACATATAACTGCAGTGCTGAACGCTGAAATACAATTTCTTTTGCGACCGAAATACTTCAATAAAGATTCTACCACATATAACTGCAGCACTGAATGCTGAATAAAATTTGTTTTGCGACCAAAATTTTTTTACTGCTTATTGCTACAGTGCTGAAAGCTGAATAAAATGTGTTTTTCCACTGAAATGCATCAATAAAAATGTTACCACATATAACTGCAGCGCTAAATGCTGAATAAAAATAGTTTTTCGACCACAATACGTCACAAATGATTTTACTGCATATAACTACAGCGCTAAACGTTGAATAAAATGTGTTTTTCGAACGAATACATCACTAAAGGTTTTGCTATATATACCTGCAACAGTGAACGCTGAATATATTTTGTTTTTCTACTCAAATATATCACTAAAGGTTTTACCATAGATAACTGCAAAAGTAAACGCTGAATATATTTTGTTTTTGAACAGAAATAATAACTGCAAAAGTGAAATAGGTATATATTTTTCGTTTGGAAATGAAATAGGCCACTAAGCTCTTTCACCACAAATAAATGTAACAGTAACGTTTGCATATATTTTTCCTTTTTGTACTGAAATAGGACACTGAACGCTTTCACCACATACAGTATAACTGCAGAAGTGAAATGCGTATAATTATTGTTGATCAAGCACCAAAGGGATCGGTTGCTCGAGTTAAAACTAGTGATGAGCGGCAGGGGCAATATTCAAATTCGCGATATTTCGCTAATATTTGGGCGAATATTCGCCATATATTTGAAAATTCGCGAATTCGTAATCCCAATGTCATTATTTTCTTGATTGTGAAAATTCGCATATAAAAATTCGCATACAATTTGCATAAAAATTCACATAAATTTGCATAAAAATTTGCATAAACTGGTATTTTAAAGGTATCTTTTAAATTGTAAAAGATACAATGTCTGGATGCATCTTGGACTCTTAGGTCACTGCTGGGAACGATGTTGTCCGAGTAGTACGCCAATTTTACAGACTAACAATAATACACACAAAACCGAAGATAAATCGATCGATTTTAGAGGAAAAATTGTTAGGAAACATTCTTTCCTGTATATTTACTTGTAAATAAAGTGCAAGTGCTGACAAAAATTACAAGGAAGAGGCACTCCGATACAACCTGTATCACATAAAGGAGGTCCTCATTCACATTGTGAAACAATTGTTCAGGGAGTGGAACTTCCACACTCGTAAATCCTATGCACTAAGTGAAAGGGCTTCCAAAAATTACAAGGGATCGGCACTCCAATACACCCTTTATTGCACATAAAGGAGGGCATCATACACACCCATGAAAAATTATCATTGATGGCCTACTGGTGACCCTCAAAAACATTTGGAGCAAGGGTGTGCTGGTTACCATCTAAAACATTATAGTTGAGGACGAGAAAAGGAAGATTGAACCATATACCCTTTTTAGTGGTGGAAGGGGTGCATGGGAATACAATGTATTCAATACACCATAAAAGCCCCAAGTGCCTTTATGTTCAGCATCTTTCCTCTGGTGGAGGAAGTCAGAGGAAGTCAGGGGAAATCCAGGCCTTGTTCATTTTTATAAGAGTCATTTTCAGTTGGCAGGCGGATGCGCTTATCAGTTATTAGGCCACCAGCTTCAATAAATACCCTCTTTGACAAAACGCTGGCAGTAGGGCAGGCCAGCACCTCCAAGGTGTCAAGTTCTTGCCACGTGTCCAGCTTTGACACCCAATAGTTGTAAGGCACAAAGGGATCATTGAAGATGCAGACACGGTCTGCTGCATACTCCTTCACCATCTTCCAAAATTTTTCCATCCTTGTGACAGTAGGCTGCGCATCAGGCTGAGGGTGTCATAAAACTGTCCCAGGCTTTGGAGAGTGTAGCCCTGCCTCTGTTGGAGCTGCTGTGTGTACAGTAGCGCAGTTTTTTAAGTGTATGCGCAAATAAATTGCAGTCAATGTCAACAATATTTGGGATGCGGAAAAGTTATACAGGAGAGATACCACAGGTAATGACGCTGATATCACCAGCGGCTAAAAAAAAATTACAGTAAATGTCACAGATATTTGGGATGCCGAAATGTTATACAGGAGATGTAGCGCAGGTAATGTCACTGTCCACAGCACCTATGGAAAAAGTACACTGGATGTCACAGATATTTTTATTATTTGCACATGTCAAACAGGAGACGTAGAGCAAATAATGTCACTGTCCGCAGCATCTACGGAAAAAGTACACTGGATGTCACAGATATTTTTAGTAGGCGCACATGTTAGACAGGAGATGTAGCGCAAATAATGTCGCTATCCGCAGCGTCTACGGAAAAAGTACACTGGATGTCACAGATATTTTTAGGATACGCAAACGTTATACAGGAGAAGTAGCGCAGGTAATGTCACTGTCTGCACCGTCTACCGAAAATGTACATTGGATATCACAGATATTTTTAGGATGCGCAAACTTTATACAGAAGATTTAGTTCAGGTAATGTCACTGTCCACAGTGAACACCGTCTACGGAAAAAGTACACTGGATGTCGCAGATATTTTTAGGCTGCGCACACGTTACACAGGAGATGTAGCGCAGATAATGTCGTTGTCTGCAGCAGCCAAACAATTGCATGCTATTTAGCGCAGTTTGCGCTAAAAATATATATTCCTGCCAGATACAACAATAGTCCTTAAAAGGACTTTTGGGTCTCTAAAAATTGCACACAATTTAGCGCATGTTGCGCTAATAATATATTTTGCTGCCAGGTACAATAATAAATGCACCAGTGAAGTGCATATATATATTTTTTTCTGTACTGACATAGGCCACTTAACGCTTTCAACTAAGGACACTACGTGTCTATGAACAGGGGTCAAACAATCTGACCCCCAATGAGTCTGAAGCTCTAATGTCGCTACAAAGTGATATAGAGATTGTGATAAAACCATCAGAAAAAGGTGGCAACGTAGTAGTCATGGGAAGGGAAGCATACAGTATCCTAAGTGACAGATCATGTTATGCCAAGCTACGTTCAAACCCCACTAATGTTCTCAAGAGTAACTTGGCGGGGATGCTTAGTGAGGCTAAGAAACAAAGACTAATCAGTATGACCGAATTCAAATATCTACTGCCAGAGAACTGCATCACACCAGTATTCTATGCGCTGACGAAATAACATAAAGGGGTGAACCCCCTCAAAGGCAGGCCAATAGTTTCGGGGGTTGGAAGACTCACTGAGAAGATCAGCAACTATATAGATGTGATCCTACTCCCATTCGTGCTGAGCGTACCGTCCTATGTAAGGGACTCAATGGACGTGCTCAGACGTCTTAATGATGTTGTATGCGAAAGGGGCACGCTCCTAGCCAGTTTAGATGTGGAAGCACTATACAGCTCCCTCCCACATGATAAAAGATGGGAAGCTGTGGGGGCTTTCTTGGCGCATAATGATTTTGTCATCAGATTGCTGACCTTCATCCTGAAGAACAATGTTTTCCTGTTTGATAGACAGATCTTTCACCAGCTCAGGGGAGTGGCTATGGGTAGTCCCTGTGCCCCCACTTTCGCTAACCTCTACCTGGGCTGGTGGGAGAGAAATGTTGTCTTCAGTGACAGTATGAGTCGATGGACCTCGTCCATTACCTTATGGTTGAAGTTCATCGACGATGTGTTCATACTATGAGAAAACAGCACTGCTGCCTTTACGGACTTTGTTTCTGCCCTGAACCAGAATGATCTAGGCCTGTACTTTGCTAGTAAAATCCACGATACCAAATTGACCTTCCAGGACCTATCAATTAAGATTGATTGAATCATGACAAACATGTACAGGAAACCCACAGATACAAATACACTGCTCCAATAGGAAAGTAGTCACCTGCTCCCATTGAAGGGCGGCATCCCTAAGGGACAATACTTACGGGCGAGGCGTAATTGTTCCAAATGGGCCGACTTTAGGATTGCTGCAAATGATCTGAGGACCAGATTCAATCGACGGGGGTACCCGACAGAACCACTTAGAAAGGCGTACCAGCATGCGGCTGCATGTGACAGAGAAACATTACTGCATCCTAAAACTGCCACTGCTGTTGATTCTAAAGCTAAAATTGTCGGCACATTTAATACAGCACACAAGGAGATACGGAGGGTCATGAAAGATAACTGGGGCCTCCTACAATCAGACCCGGTAGTAGGATGTCTAGTGGGTGATTACCCACTTATCACATACTGCAGAGGTGGTAATCTGAGGGACAAGCTAGTACACAGTGCTTTTTCCACTCCAGCACTGGAAACATGGCTACCCAATAGACTACCGGGTACCTTCAACTGTAGCGGCTGTGTGGCATGGAAAGCCATACAAAAGGGGAGAACAGTGGTTAGTACAACCACTAAAAAGATATATGACATCTGGTCTTTCATTAATTGCAGATCGATGGGGGTGGTATATGTAGCAACTTGCGTCTGCAGTCTGCAATATGTCGGCCAAACAAAACGCGAGTTTAGACGCCTTATCGGGGAACATCTATGCGACATTGCAAATGTAGCTGATACACCCATTGCCCAGCATGCTGCGATATACCACCCCAATCTGAACAACTACATAAATTTTCAGGGGATTGAGCATATCAGAAAATCTGCACGAGGAGGGGATATTGATAATCTCCTCCTCCGCAAGGAAGCTCAATGGACTTTTACTCTGCAGACCGTTACACTCCGTGGTCTAAATGACTCTATATCCTATGTGAGTTTTATATAGTTAGATACAGCATCCACATGCCAGTATGATGTATATATGGGTCCGGATGTGAACCCTGTCTTCATTATAGCACTGGCGTAATACATACCTGTTTCTCTATGCCTGATGGCAACTATAATGTTGTTGGCCCGTATAGTGAGAGAGAACAGTATGATAACAATGATGGCGGCTATATACAGTAGTCATGTGTATTGTGCAGCAGCCACAGTGATCATATCAATGCAGCACGCCCCTTCTGTGTATTGTGCAGCAGCCACAGTGATCATATCAATGCAGCACGCCCCTTCTGTGTTGCATTAATGCTGCACACCTGTTCCGTGTTTTAAATAAGATCTGGTAGTATGTGCTTGTAATAACATGCCATCCCAGTGATTGCCCTCCTGAGCTACTTTATGAGCAAATATTGTTATTGGGTATTGATAAGAATCACAATGTAAGTGACTCCATGTAGGCATACCTCCCCCTTTGCCCTCTGCAACGATAGAAGTAGGCGATCTCGGCAATGCTTCTGTTCTATTGGCTCCCACATGCTTTGTGCCGACCCATGGGTTTTGCTTTCTCTTCTTTAGTTGCAGTGCTGGGCGGATACGCTACGGCCTTCCCACTGCCGCAGGCTACACGTCTGCATGCGATATGTAACAGCGTGTAGGACACTGTGTAAGTTTTGTTTGTCCGATTAAGCTCCTGATGAATTGGCTATATATAGAAATTAAAATAGCCAGGGAAATGTTTGATCTGGGCTAGGTGAGTTGGGGGGGGGGGTTGGGGCAGCCTTAGATAAGGACACTTCTGTAGCCACAATATAGAATAGCAGGGATACTGGCCTTGAGTGATTGGAGGGATGTTAGGTGGAGTAGCTTTGCAATGAATCCTCACCCCTTTCATTTCCAGTTACCTGATTGCTCCCTATAGTACACACAGTCGTAGGTTCAGGGTTGAATGTTATACCACATACTCACACCCGGCCACTACGCCACCTAGGACGTCTTGTGCACATTTTTCATTTACACTTCTAGTGGAGAGATCCCACTTTAAGCCTTTTAGATATTAAGTATTAATAAAAGTTATTTTTAGCGACAACATTTGGCTAGTTAAACACTAAGTGAGGTGCCTACATATTTTTCTTTTTGTAATGAAATACGCCACTGAACATTTTCACCATATATAGCTGCAGAAGTGAACTGCGTACATTTTTTCTTTTTCTACTGAAATACACCACTAAATGCTTTCACCACATATAGCTGCAGAAGTGAACTGAGAATATGTTTCTTTTTGTAATGAAATATGCCACTAAACGCTTTCACCACATATAACTGCAGACGTGAACTGTGTATATATTTTTCTTTTTCAACAGATATAAGCCACTAAAGGCTTTTAAATATACACTTGCACCCCAGGAACAAATTGCTGGAATGACAGAGCTGTATAATGGCTATTAAATTATCTTTCCCTGCACTTGTAAATAGTTTTTCTAGCACTGTCCCTAGTGCCTTCTGACATCTCTCCCTGTACAAAGATGCTGTGAAATGATTCCTCCCTATCCTTTCCCTGCACTTATAAATAGTTTTTTCAGTTTTCCCTTCACAATGAGGTTTTTCCAATTGCTGTCCCTAGCGCCTTCTCACGTCTGTCCCTGCAGTCAATGCTGGAAAATGTCTGATTATAAGATGGCTGTGATATTTAAAGGGCTGTGACATCACAGGGCTGGCCAGCTGGCTGCTGATTGGCTCTATCATGCATATCAGTGTGGGTGATCCCGCCTTCCCATGCTTCCTTTCTCCATGTCCTCACATGTGCAGCAGCCATTTTAGGAAAAATGCGGTTCGTTACCACAAAGCGCGAGGAAATTTGCATTCATTGTGAATCAAATTTTTGCTAAATTAGGATCTAATTTCACTTTGTCAGCTTCGATTCGCTCATCTCTAATTATAACACATCCCAGGTTTTACAAGAGATAGGCAAATCCATACTTACATGCTACCTAGAATGAAGTCTTTAATGGAGTGCCAACTAATGTATGCATGTGACAGAGTTTATTCCTTTCAGCCCCTCTTGCAGTGTGCAGCACACATGTCTCTGAGATAAACACTTCTCAGAAATGTGGCCTCAGCACAATGGGGGATGGGTATGATCTAACTATCCCTAACCCACTACATTACAAGGAAGACTTTGTTACACAGATTATTAAATATAATATAAAAGAGATAGAACTAAAGGGGACAGAACCAATCATCACCCTTGTCTGCCTCTCTTATCACAATATATGGATTATCTTTAAATTCCTCAATACTGTAGCTTGACAAATATTTATTTGCTAAATTATGTTGTTTTGGGATATTAGAGACAGACAAATTAGACAGTGGTTCAATATTTGTACTCTCGTGTTTCTGAAACGAAAAACTCATTGGCAGTGATACATATTCTGTTTAGCAATCAGAGTTAGACAAATTCTCATCAACCTGGGTGTTAAAACAAGTTGAATCCTGTTCTGAATTGATAAAATCTCTCTTTATGGTGAGTACTGTAATTGAGCAGAAAACTGAGCCCCCTTGCCAAAGCCTGCAACTGCTCCACAGACAATATTATAATACTAAAAAACAACCACACTCTTCAAACAATCTTCAACAGAACCCAACTTATGTGATGTTATTTACTATGACGTTTGGGATATCTCCATATGGCGTTTTCTCCAACTTCTTTTATTCTTTGTTCGTTTTTTTGTATGTTTACCAGGAGATTGTTTCACTGTGTTACTATATATATGGGTATGTTTGCATACTATGATTAAGCATGGTAGGTCTGCTAGACCCTATTTTTTTTTTTTTGGAATAAAGCTACTAATGTTTTAGAATATAAATTTCCTTTTCTTTTTTTACTTCTTTATAATCAGTGTAAGGAGATAAAATTAAATGTTAAGTTAAATTGTTATTTCAAACTTGTGCTGCAGTCTTAATGTAAAACAAAAGCTAAATGTACGAGAGGTAAATGTCTACGTGTATTTTCAGGAATTGAGTTCATAAAACAGTTTTCCTACTCATGTACGTTAACCCCTACCAACTGACACCGTACATGTACAGCGCTGGGGGACGTGACTTAAGCCTTAGCGCAGTACAGGTATGGCACGCTGATCAGGGGGCTGCAGGAGCTGCACCCGCCAGATCAGTGGCAGGGGCCCAGCAGTCACTGACAGCTGAGCCACTGCTGTATATGCCGGCACCCGTGAAAACACAGATTCTGGTGCTTTAACCATCTGTATGCCACGGTCAGTGCTGACTGCGGCATGTGCGGGGTTAGTGGGGGGAAGGTGCTCCTTCCCTGTCGTATCAAGACCTTGTTCTACCTTATACGGAAGCCTTAGAGACCCAGCCTCCTGGTAATACACTGACAGCCAATGCATTAGACCCCCAAAAGTCGAAGCCCCACAGTGGGACAAAAAAACAACAACATTTGTTGCAAAATAAAAAATAAAAGTTCCAAGCAAAAAAAGCTTGATTTTCCCATAATTAAGTCACTTAAAATTGTAAAAAAATAGACATATTAGGTATTGCCGCATCCGTATCAACAAGCTCTATACAAATATAACATAATCCACCCCATCAAGAGAACACCATAAAAAGAAAAAAGAAATAGAAAGTTTGCCAAAACAGACATTTGTTTGTCACCTTGCCTCACAAAAAGTGTGATACCAAAAGTCATATGTATCCCACCAAACCGTCATCCTAAAAAAAAATTTAACTTTACATAAGACAATCGCACAAAACACAAAACCAGATATTTTTCTTTTCAAAAATGCTTTTATTGTGTAAAACTTAACAAAAATAAAAAATAGATATATTAGGTATCACCTCATCTATGCTCTATTAAAAAAAATCACATGATATACCCCTCCGGTGAATGCTGTAAAACAAATTAAGATAAAAACTGTGCCAAAAGAGCCATTTTTGGTCACCTTGCCTCACAAAAAGTGTAATATTAAACAATCAAAAACCCGTATGCACTCTAAAATAGTACAATCAAACCGTCATCTCAGAAAATGAACCCCTATCTAAGATAATTGCCAAAAAGTAACAAAAATATGGTACTCAGAAAATGACAACACAAAATATTAGGTATTGCCACGTCCATAACAACCAGCTCTATAAAAATATCACATGATCCACCCTGTCACTTGAACGCTGTAAAAATAAATTAACAGTGCCAAAACAGTCATTTTTTGTCGCCTCACCTTACAAAATGCGTAATATCGAGTGATCAAAAAGTCATATGTACCCCAAAATAGTACCAATGAAAACATCACCTCATCCCGCAAAAATGAACAACCACATGAGACAATCGTCCAAAAAATAAAAACCAATGCCGCCCGCAAATGAATCCATCAAAATCTGCGCTGCAAAAGCCATATGGCGCTCTTTCCCTTCTGAGTCTTGCCATGTGCCCTTACAGCAGTTTACCACCAGATATGGGGTGTTGCCGTATTCAGGAGAAAATGGGTAACAAATTTTCTCAGCCAAGTCTTTCTAAATTCCGTAAAACGCCTATGGGGTTAAAGTGCTCAGTACACTCGTTAAATTTTTTTTTGAGTGATGTAGTTTCCAAAATGTCACTGTCTTTGTGAGGGTCTCTTTAAATACAAAATGATGCCCAAAAAACATTCTAGCAAAATATGCTCTCCAAAAACAATATGGTGCTCCTTTCTTTCTGACCGCTGCCATTTTACTACCACATATGGAGTATTTATGTAAGCTGCAGAATCAGAGTAATGCATATTGAGGTTTATTTTGCTGTTAACCCTTGCTGTGTTAAAAGAAAAAAAATTATTAACATAAAAAAATCTTCATAAAAATGAATTTTTTGAAATTTCACCTCCATTGTCCTTTAATTTTTGTGAAACACTTCAAGGGTTAACAAAATTTGCAACATCGGTTCTAAATAATTTTAGGAGTGTAGTTTCTAAAATGTCATTTAAAAAGGGTAATTTACAGGTGGTTTCTGTCATGTAAGCTCCTCAAAATCACTTTATAACTAAATTGGTTCTTAGAAAATTTACTTTGGAAATTTCCTTAAACATTTATAAAATTGTTTCAAAAATTCTAAGCCTTCTAACATTCTAAAAAAATAAAATGACACTTCTGAAATTATGCAAACATAAAGTGGACATGTGGGGAATGTCTGATGACTACTGTATTTTATTAGGTATTACTATCTGACTTAAAAGTAGAGAAATTAAAATTTACCAAATTGTGATTTTTCCCGCAAATTTTGGGTAAATTTTGAACTTTTTATAAATAAATATGAAATATATTGACTCAAATTTACCACTGTCATGAAGTGCAATGTGTCACGAGAAAAAAATTCAGAATGGCTTGGATAATTAATAATGTTCCAAAGTCATTACCACATAAAGTGGAACATGTCACATTTGCAAAAAAATGGCCTGTGCAGGAAGGTGAAAACAGACCTGGGGTAGAAGGAGTTAAACTACTAGTGTACTAATGTATTACCCTTTGTATCTAACATAGTAGCATAATCTGTAAGTTTGAAAAAAGAGATATGCCAATTAAGTTATCCTGCAAAGTTGATGCTAAGGAAGGCAAATAATTTTCATGAGGTTTAAGCCAATTGTCCTCATTTTAAGGAAAAACATATTCCTTCCCAACTCCAATCAGGAACTCAGAAAACCTTGCTAGTGTGTGGGTGTCCAGCTCATCAGGTTCTAGAATATTGCTGTTCAATCCAGTACGGACCCAGAGTCAGTCCAGGCTCATTAGCATAATCAGCAAAAAAATAACTCAGAAAACCTCCCTTAAATGATGATCCTTCTCCAGAATTGTAGTAAAACCTTTAATATGCTCTCCATAAATGCATCCATACCCCTTGAACTTTTTTAGTTAGTTCCCCATCACAACCTTCACTGGCAGAGAGTTACATAGACTTGCTTCTCTTACAGTTAAGAATCCTTTTCTGTGTAGATGGAGAAATATTCTTCTAGTCGTAGAGGATGTCCCCTTGTCATGGTCACAGTCCTAGGGAGGCTGGCGCTATAATAAGGTAGACCAAGTGGCTGCCTTAGGGCACATAGAGCAATATACACATAGATGTAGCAGCATTTTGGATATACATGCCTTCTATGGTGGAGGTGCAAGCAGTGTTGAACGCCAGTCTGCAGCGTCCCTCTCAGCAGGAATCCATAAAAACATGAAAAACCGCAGCACACCTTTGTCTCCTTTTTCCTTATTTCCTTTATTCCATCATCAAAAACAGGTGCAACGTTTCGACCTCTGTGGTCTTTATCAAGCAAATGACAATGTGCACAACCAAAACATTTATACCCTCCTAGTGGGAGGGCACTGCTAGCAAATGACATTTGCATACACAATTGATTCATAACTTCAAAACTGTTCATATGTTGTTTAAAAATGAATATCTAGCATCAACTTACGTGATATTGCCCGGTGGGTTGCTGGTGGGTGTAGAGTCCAAGTTCATCCTCACCGTCTCATTCACCTGACAGAGAGCCGGTATGTTAGCGTCACAATCTTACAACTGCGCAGGCGCGAGTCCTCGCACATGGGATCACGCGCCCTGAACCCTGGTTTAGTCGCCTCCTCTCCTGTGAAGTGCGCAAGCGCACTAGTGTTTGTTCACGCAGGCGCAGAAAGACACAGTAACTCCGATGTGTCCGGCTCTGTCTGCGGCTGATGCGCATGCGCGGCGGGGCGTTGTACTAGCTGTCAGCTGGTTAGGTCTTCTATCCTATAAGGAGTAGAAGTCTAAAACAGTGACTGTGATCAATCAATATCAAACGGGAATGGTTCCAAAATATCCTGCAAAGCATCTGTGGTATTTCCCCATAAAAGAGAGGTAAAGACCCCTGGCGGGACGTAGTGTCCAGTGCACTACTTAGAACGGTGGGACCATCTCTCATCCCATGGGGGGTACCCCCACTGCTATTGCAATAGGGGCTGACCCCCCTGACTAGATACAGTGTCTCCACTTAGTGAGGTAATTTGTGGGTCAGCGGCATCCCAGTGGCACTGTAGTGATCGCCAATCCCAAGCATCCTAACGCTTAAGTTAGTCATTCTGTGCTGTGGTCACCTTACAGAGGATGCACCCCCAGGTATCCAGGGGTGCCTGCCAATCCCAGGTGACCTCCATTGTGCTTAACAGTGTCTCCCCCGCCAGACTGGCAAGGGAAACACTGCTTATGTATTCCACTCTCACGTCGGACACCTAAAGGGAAAGGGGCAGTGGTAAGGCCCATTCCTGGGTCCCATCACTACCCTCCCAGGGTCCCCATTCTAATTAGTCCAGTCAGTCCACTGCACTGCACTAGCCACTCTAAACAAATCAATATACCTAATGGCCTTAAAAGAAAAAATGTGGGGGTGCATACCACAGATTGACCCAATTCAGTGAGTCAACATAATTAGTGAGATCACATAACCAATACTGGAGATTGTCCTCACCTGCAACTATTTTCTTTTTGAAGACTCCTATTACATTCAAAAATGAGGGACCGCTATGGGGTCAAACGTGGCCCCAACATATGCAAATGTGTTTATGAATTGGTTTGAGGAAACATTTGTATACCCATCCAGGCACTTCACATACGTGAGGGGCTGGATGAGGTATATAGATGACATATTTTTTCCTTTGGAAAGGTACTCTGGATGAATTGATGGATTTTAAGAGTTACATCAATTCTGTCCATGAGGAACTCCAGTTCACACTTGCTTATTCACAAACTCAGCTACAGTTCTTGGATACTACAATCTACCCTACAGGGGGCTTCCTGAACACAGATTTATATGTGAAATCCACTGACAGGAATAACATGCTACTTTTTCCAGAGTGACCACCCCAGCTTTATGAAAGAGTCGTTAACCTACAGCCAGCTACTTAGGGTGAAACGTATAATTTCAGAGGAAGATAGACTGGAACCCAGACTGAACGAAATGTGCCAGAAGTTTTATGAGCAGGGATACCCAAGGAGCATGGTCCGTAGACACAAGAGAGGGTAAAAAAGTGCCACCGGAAAGAACTGTTAGGGACCAAACATGAACCCCGGGTGAATAGGAGAATAACTTTCGTTTCTACCCATACTACATGGAGCAGACTGATAGCACGAGTCCTCAAGACCAACTGGTCTATTCTGACACAAACGTTTCCAGGAATAGTAGAATTCCAGACACCACCACTCCTATCGTATAAGAGATCACGTAATCTAGGGGATAGACTGGTACGGGCGGACACTAAACACTATAAGGAATCCAAGATCAGGAAGAAAGGAAGTTACCCCTGCCTCGGTTGCTGTAACTGCAACAGTATGCTTAAAGGAGATACCTTTACCCACCCTAGAACTGGTAAAAGATATCTTATTAAAGGATTCTTTACATGTAAATCTGATTATGTGATTTATATTCTACAATGCCCATGTGAATTACTCTATGTGGGCGAGACAACCCAGGAAGTAAGGAATAGACTCAACCAACATCGCTAGCAGATTCGGAAACTACTCTCTGGAGAAAGGAAGGAGGATACACAAAGAACCAAGTTGCCGATCCCTGAACACTTTTTGAACTGTAAGCATAATGTTTCACAACTCTGCTTCCGTGTTATTGATGGCATACCCCAACTGAGAAGGGGAAGCGATAGAGAGAAAAAACTTAAGAGACTTGAACTGAAAATGGATCTTTGAACTCCAAACTCTTGAACCTTATGTTATGGCCTTAATAGGGAGTTCAGGGTAGGTTCACTTTACTGACCCGAGTAGAAGAACTGTGCCATCTGATATGCTGTATAAACTTTCACACAGAAGAATTGTACCTAACCAGTATGGTTATGACCTTACACTGATTGTGTTTTTATATTTACAGATTTGTTTTATCCCGTGTGGAAGTGCTGGTGTGCAGGACTGCAGCGTCTGCTTTCTCTTGACGACTACCTGTTGGACTGCGGTAGCTATACTGTATTGTTAAGCATACTGAAGATGTGATCATTTGAATCATGAGGACTAAGAACTATAGTCTTGACAACTATCTATGGGACTGTGGTAGCTAGATTGTTACTGTTAAAGTATTGGTTATGTGATCTCACTAATTATGTGGACTCACTGAATTGGGTCAATCTGTGGTATGCACCCCCACATTTTTTCTTTTAAGGCCATTAGCAGGGCCCTCCCACTAGGAGGGTATAAATGTTTTGGTTGTGCACATTGTCATTTGCTTGATAAAGACCACAGAGGTCGAAATGTCGCACCTGTTTTTGGTGATGGAATAAAGGAAATAAGGAAAAAGGAGACAAAGGCGTGCTGCGTTTTTTTATGTTTTTATGGATTCCTGCCTTAGGGCACATAGATGGGGGGGCGGAAAAATGAAACTTTTTTTTAAATACCCTGTATTTTTTGCCCCATAAGATGCAGTTTTTCCCCCAAAATGGGGGTAAAATGCCCCTGCGTCTTATGGGGCGAATACCAATGAAGCACTTGTCAGGCATTTTCATAGGTATATATATTGATACCTGGTCATATTATATTCAAAATGCATGCTCATTGTCTTTAAGAAACAGTTTGAGCCAAAGTTTTGCTGTGTGGTAGAAACAGGCCAAGATGAGGTCATAACAAGCTCAGTCTGTGTAAAAGTACAGAGAGTATTGTGTCTTAAGAGTTATTGCCACAAATGTGGTCTTATCTGTAAGGGAGTACTCTGGATTCTCCAGACATGTCCGTCTGAAGAGAACAAGGCCCATTCATATCATTATGGTCCATAGATCAACAGTGTGAGAAACATTCAGAGAGACGCCTAGAGGTCTGTCTTTAGTTGTTTGACAAAGGTCAAAGTTATATGATGCAAAAATTCCCTAGTTAACTCTTTATAGTATGGTGCTAATAGCTTGCACAACAGTGCCATCCGGAGACAGATTTGATATCGTTACATCGTTACATTATACATTATAGTTGCATTATGGGTAAACATGATCTCATAGGATCTTATTACATATGTTTACACCCCCTCAATTGATTGGAGAATACTAATCCAGGGGGTGGTAATGTTAGATTACAAGGGAGATAATTATCCTAGATAGATGAGCATCAGGAGGAGAAAGGAAAGAGGGGCAAGAAGGAGGAAAGCAAGGAATGAAGGAGGAAGCATAGCATTCCAACATTCCAGGAGCAAACACCCAAGATGAAAGCCATGGTGATGGACCATCCAGCTTTCCTAGGAGCAGAAGTGAGATTCCTGCTAGGACTTGGTAAGAAACACAAAGAATGATGTTTCATTTTATTAAGACTATTTAGATAATGTGGGTAAAATCATAGCATCTATGTTGGCGAACATATTAATTTATTTATCATCTCTTTATATGAGATGTAGTCTTAGATATAGAATAATTGTGAGCCTTCATTCTACCTGCAGAAGAATCAAGTTTCATAATTTATCAGAGTATTAAATGATTGCATATATATATGCGGAGATATATTGATAGTAGCATTCTTCGCCAAGCTAGATGATAAATTCCCACTGGAAGATTTGTTCCAAGTTCTTCCAATTTCTGTTGTCTTAATAGTCTTACCAGGTTATACAGATATGAAAGTAGTATTGACAGAAGTATTAAAAGTAGTCTAGGATTTGACTACTATCTTTTAAGTTGTATACTTGAATGGATTTGCCCATTCCAGAAGTCATGTGAGATGTACTTTGGTTAGAGAGGGGTGGGGAATGTATTCAGCATTCCAGATTGATGTCTAGGATTAGGCACACCCATTTTTGATATCAAGAGGTTTTCCTCTCAACAGGAGTAATGTATATAATTTAACTTCTTGTTTTGATATCCTAACCAAATAGCTTTGTTATAATGTGACAAGCTGCTCCTACCCATATGTGTTTATTTACTTATTGTGAAGCTTCTAGTGCCTGATATCAATGCCGTATATATTAATTGGCAAATATCATTGTTTATTTACTTATTTTAAGCTTGTAAATGCTTTATATTAACGCCATATATATTCATTGGCATATATCATTGTGTTATGTACTAGTTTATGTTTATAATCTTGTAACTAATAAACTTTGCATGTTTTTATAATACCTGTGTATTATTATTTAATGTCAAAACTATACCTTTAGCATTAATGTCATCTCACATGAAAATAACTTATTATCTGAGGAAATAGTCGGCCTCAGATGTGAATTGTATCGATTGGGTTATCTACAATTCCCCAGGTCATAATTTAGACAAGTTATGGAAAATTCTTGATTAATTATTTTTATGACCATAATTAATAATTCTTAATTGAATTATTATAAACCCGAAACACTTCAATTTTGGAAGTGCTTCATTAGTACCGGAGGACCGGGAAGCGGTGAAGGATCTATACTCACCACTTCCTGGTCCCCTGCTCGGCTGTCTGCTGTGCAGGGCTGCGCACCATTTGACCGCACACTGTGCACAGCCTTCACAACTGACAGCCGAGAACCAGGAAGAAGAGAGAGAGCGCTTGTGGTGAGGAGTGGCAGAGTCCAGGAGCAGAAGAGGTAAGTTATTATTTTTTATTTTATTTGCGCTGATGGCTGACATGGGGGGGGGGGGGGCGCATGATGGCTGACATGGGGGCATGATGGCTGACAATGAGGGCATGATGGCTGACAATGGGGGCATGATGGCTGACATGGGAGCTGATCTGAGGCATTGGGGGGCTGATCTGACATCTGATTAACATTGGGGGTTTGATTGGGGCTGTGAGCTGAGGTCTGATTAACATTGGGGGTTGATTGCTGGTCTGACCTGAGGTGTAATGGAAAATATTTTTTTCTTATTATCCCCCTCTAAAACCTAAGTGCGTCTTATAGGGCAAAAAATGCGGTCCTCAAACCAG
Source organism: Bufotes viridis (assembly GCA_033119425.1). Taxonomy (NCBI): domain Eukaryota; kingdom Metazoa; phylum Chordata; class Amphibia; order Anura; family Bufonidae; genus Bufotes; species Bufotes viridis. The sequence goes on from CM065595.1 coordinate 57,815,090, forward strand.
CGATTGTCTGAAGCCGAAAGAAGATACCAGGACCACACAGTGGAGAAGCCAGCTGCTGCAGACAGGACCAGGGCCAGGTGAGCTGCGAGGTGTGCGAGGGCGAGGTGTGCGAGGTGTGCGAGGTGTGCGAGGTGTGCGAGGTGGATGGGGGGCATCAAAATGTAGCGTCGCTTGTGTTGGCAAAAATCCCTGCATTGGCCCTGGTGCTAGGTATAAATAGCTGATGGGTGAGATCGTTGTACTGACCACTGATATATTTATACATAGTTATTAGATCTCCCCTCAGTCGTCTTTTTTCTAAAGTGAAAAACCCTAATTTTGATAATCTTTCAGGGTACTGTAATCCACCCCTTCCAGTTGTTACTTTAGTTGTCCTCCTCTGACCCCTCTCCAGCTCTGCTATGTCTGCCTTGTTCACAGGAGCCCAGAACAGTACACTGTACTCCATGTGTGGTCTGACTAGTGATTTGTAAAGTGACAGGTCTATGTTCTCATCATGCGTATCAATGCCCCTTTTGATGGAGCTCATAATCTTATTGGCCTTGGCAGCAGCTGCCTGACATCGGTTGCTACAGTTATGTTTACTGTTAAAGGGGTATTCCCATCTTATTGATTGAATCTTAAATTATGCTCCTTATGCTAAGTATGAATTTTGTAATTACATTATTTTAGCAAAAATGAATCCCTAGAAAGATATTAGACATAATCTATTTATTTGTTTATGGTTAGTAACCCATAGATACGGCCCTTCTCCAGGGCCGCATCTATGGGCTGCGCTTGCGCAGATCTAACTTACATTTCACCCAGGCGGCCAGTCTTCTGCACCAGAATGCGCACGCTACCCGCGCATGCGCGTTCTGGGCGATTCCCTGCCGCGTCTGCTACAGAGCCGCGCATTCTCTGTATGCAGCGCGGACTTCCAGGTAAAGGAGCGGCAGCGGCGGAGTGAGCGGATATACAGACTCCCCCCCCCCCCCACGTGCCATCACATATGGCCCCGACTACAGAGTGCACAGCGTCTTCAGTTGCTATGACGCCGTGCGCTCTCTCCTACCACCGGAATACAGTGATACACTCTTATAGATCATAGGAGTGTATCACTGTATTCCAGCAGCAGGAGGGAGCGCACAGCGTCATAGCAACTGAGGACGCCGTGCGCTCCGGTGCCCAGAAGGAGTCCAGGCGGCGATCCACAGTTCCCCCTCCCAAGATCAGTTCACAGATTCCCCCCCCCCTCATAAGTGCCATCCACAGATGCCCCCCCAAGTTCCATCCACAGATGCCCGGTGACAGGAGGGCCATCACCCACAATGCCCGGTGACAGAAGGGCATCACCCACAATGCCCGGTGACAGGAGGGCATCATCCACAATGCCCAGTGACAGGAGGGCATCACCCACAATGCCCGGTGACAGGAGGGCATCACCCACAAGTGCCCTGTGACAAGAGGGCATCACCTACAGGAGTCACCGGGTACTTGTGGGTAATGCCCTCCTGTCACCAGGCACTTGGGGATAATGCCCTCCTGTCACCAGGCACTTGTGGGTGATGCCCTCCTGTCACCGGGCACTTATGGGTGATGCCCTCCTGTCACCGGGCATTGTGGGTGATGCCCTCCTGTCACCGGGCATTGTGGGTGATGCCCTCCTGTCACCGGGCACTTGTGGGTGATGCCCTCCTGTCACCGGGCACTTGTGGGTGATGCCTTCCTGTCACCGGGCACTTGTGGATGATGCCCTCCTGTCACCGGGGACTTGTGGGTGATGCCCTCCTGTCACCGGGCATTGTGGGTGATGCCCTCCTGTCAACGGGCACTTGTGGGTGATGCCCTCCTGTCACCGGGGACTTGTGGGTGATGCCCTCCTGTCCCCGGGCATTGTGGGTGATGCCCTCCTGTCACCGGGCATTGTGGGTGATGCCCTCCTGTCACCGGGCACTTGTGGGTGATGCCCTCCTGTCACCGGGCACTTGTAGATGATGCCCTCCTGTCACCGGGCACTTGTGGGTGATGCCCTCCTGTCACCGGGCATTGTGGGTGATACCCTCCTGTCACCGGGCATTGTGGGTGATGCCCTCCTGTCATCGTGCATTGTGGGTGATGCCCTCCTGTCACCGGGCACTTGTGGGTGATGCCCTCCTGTCACCGTGCACTTGTGGGTGATGCCCTCCTGTCTCCAGGGTTTTGTGGGTGATGCCCTTCTGTCACCGGGCACTTGTGGGTGATGCCCTCCTGTCACCGGGGACTTGTGGGTGATGCCCTCCTGTCACCGTCACTTGTGGGTGATGCCCTCCTGTCACCGTGCATTGTGGGTGATGCCATCCCGTCACCGGGCATTGTGGGTGATGCCCTCCTGTCACTGGGCATTGTGGGTGATGCCCTTCTGTCACTGGGCACTTGTGGGTGATGCCCTCCTGTCACCGGGCACTTGTGGGTGATGCTCTCCTGTCACCGGGGACTTGTGGGTGATGTCCTCCTGTCACCGGGCATTGTGGGTGATGCCCTCCTGTCAGCGGCACTTGTGGGTGATGCCCTCCTGTCACCGGACATTGTGGGTGATGCTATCCTGTCACTGGGCACTTGTGGGTGATGCCCTTCTGTCACCGGGCATTGTGGGTGATGCCCTCCTGTCACCGGGCACTTGTGGGTGATGCCCTCCTGTCACTGGGCACTTGTGGGTGATGCCCTCCTGTCACCGGGCATTGTGGGTGATGCCCTCCTGTCACCGGGCATTGTGGGTGATGCCCTTCTGTCATTGGGCATTGTGGGTGATGCCCTCTTTTCACCGGGCACTTGTGGTGATGCTCTTCTGTCACCGGGCACTTGTGGGTGATGCCCTCCTGTCACCGGGCACTTGTGGGTGATGCTCTCCTGTCACCGGGGACTTGTGGGTGATGTCCTCCTGTCACCGGGCATTGTGGATGATGTCCTCCTGTCCCCGGGCACTTGTGGGTGATGCCCTCCTGTCACTGGGCATTGTGGGTGATGCCCTTCTGTCACCGGGCACTTGTGGGTGATGACATCCTGTCACCGGGCACTTGTGTGTGATGTCCTCCTGTCACCGGCACTTGTGGGTGATGCCCTAAGTCAGCGAATATATCTATCTTTATCTAGCACAGATCATATGGCTACTAGCTAACATGCATTTGGGCTGTAGTGATTTATTGTTTTTACTACACAGAATGGGTTTGTAACACAGGTTTTATGTGTAAAAGTGTATTAGAAAGCAGGACAGCCACAAGTTACTCCATTAGTTCACTAGCATTGGTGATTCCCCAGCAGGGGGATGGGCTTTACATACTCTGCAGGCTGCCAGACTGATGACTCATCCACATGAACAAGCATGGCAAGGACTGAGCTCTCAGGGTGAGTCATGAGGAGGCGTGGCCAGCCTTCACTCAACTGCCTGAGCCAAACCAGGAAGTTACCAGGACATCTACTGCTGGGAAGAGTGAAAAGGCAAGATGGGAATACCCCTTTAACTAAAATTCCTAAGTAATTTTCCGTGTTCAGTGGCGTGCCTAGGGTGTTCGGCACCCGGGGCGGGTCCTTTCTCTGGCACCCCCCAATACTTTAAAAAAAATTGTACCACCTAACAGTTGTATAACCTTCACAGTAGTTTTGTACAAATGTATGCCCCCTCACAGTAGTTATGCCCTCTCTGTGCCCTTTTCACAGTTGTAATGCCCTCTTTGTGCCCCCTTCACAGAAAAAATCCCCATTGTTCCCCCAGTATAGTAATAATGCCCACTGTGCCCCCTTAATATTAATAATGCCCACTGTGCCCCCTTAATATTAATAATGCCCATCATGCCCCCTTCACAGTAATAATGCCCATTGTGCCTCCTTAATAGTAGTAATGCCCACTGTGCTAGTAATGCCCTCTGTGCCCCACTCTCCATAGTAGAAATAATCATTGCACCCCCTTCACAGTAATAATGCCCACTGTGTCCCCTTTACAGAAATAATTCCCTCTTTGCCCCCTTTACTGTAGTAATGCCTTCTGGCTCTGTGCCCCTCCATAGTAGAAATGCCCATTGTGCTCCCTTCACATTAGTATTACCCTCTGTGCCCCTTGCATAGTAGTAATGCTCTATGTGCCTCTTTCATAGTATTAAAGTCCTCTGTGCCTCTTTCATAGTATTAAAGTCCTCTGTGCCCCCTCCATAGTAATAAAGCCCTCTGTGCCCCCTCTGTCCTCATAACCGACTATATAATATATGTTATATGCTGAATGTGTCCTCACTACTGACTATATACTATATACTGCATGTGTCCTCCCTACTGACTATATACTAATTTACAGCATGTGTCCTCATTACCGACTATAATATAATATACTGCATGTGTCCTCCCTACTGACTATATACTATATACTGCATGTGTCCTCCCTACTGACTATATACTAATTTACTGCATGTGTCCTCATTACCGACTATAATATAATATACTGCATGTGTCCTCCCTACTGACTATATACTATATACTGCATGTGTCCTCATTACCGACTATAATATAATATACTGCATGTGTCCTCCCTACTGACTATATACTAATTTACTGCATGTGTCCTCCCTACTGACTATATACTATATACTGCATGTGTCCTCCCTACTGACTATATACTATATACTGCATGTGTCCTCCCTACTGACTATATACTATATACTGCATGTGTCCTCCCTACTGACTACATACTAATTTACTGCATGTGTCCTCCCTACTGACTATATACTATTTACTGCATGTGTCCTCCCTACTGACTATATACTATATACTGCATGTGTCCTCATTACCGACTATAATATAATATACTGCATGTGTCCTCCCTACTGACTACATACTATATACTGCATGTGTCCTCATTACCGACTATAATATAATATACTGCATGTGTCCTCCCTACTGACTATATACTATATACTGCATGTGTCCTCCCTACTGACTATATACTATATACTGCATGTGTCCTCCTGTCACGGCCGGGGCGTGGGGAAAACGCCCCGCCGTGCAATTTCCACGGCTGTCGGGCCAAAAGGGCTAAAAACAGGGAGAAGGGAACCGCGGACTAGCACGTCCCTATCGCTGGCCCTGGTCTCCTAACTGTATGGGCCGACCCCGAAGGTAGGAGGGCCCATACGACAGGAACCTGTAGCCCTGCTAATCCCTGTTTCACCCTGGATAAAACAGGGCAGAGACCACCTGCTCACCCAGGGACACGGATGAGCAGGAGTCTCCAGAGGCCCCTCTGCAGCCGGGATCCTGACAGTGTGCAGCAGAACAACAGGTGAGCATAAACAACAGACTCTTACCTGCCGCACGGCAGAAGTGAAAGCGGATCCAAACCCTCCATGGATCCCATGCGGAGGTCTACTGCATGGGAACGGATCCAGGCCAGACAGCACACCGTCAGGTAGGTACCACACCCCTCCGGGTGGGCAGGCCCCTTCCGGAGCATCACACAGTGAATAAACCCACACATACCCAACCATACAGCTACACCAGGTGGGGATGGGGAACACAGACACACACTGAGGAAGGGAAACAGCAAAGAAAACAATAAGCATACAATATAACAAATAAGGGTGGCTCACACAGACATACAGGTGGGAAGAGACACACTCCAGCCATGCTCCCACCATGGCTGGACAAACAACACTGACCTCAGGCTCCACACACTGATATTTAACCTCTTAAGGACGAAGGGCGTACATGTACGCCCTTCGTCCGCACTTTAAAGATGGCGCCCGCTCCCGCACGGAGCGGGCGCCCGAGACTGCGGGTAAAAGCTTGATTCATCAAGCTGACACCCGCAGCTCATGTCCGCGACCGGCAGCGATGCCGATCGCGGACATTTAACCCTCAGATGCCGTGGTCAATCCTGACCACGGCATCTGATCAGCGCAAAAACCGAAAGTTTCACTTTCGGTTTTGTTCAGCTCCCTGATGGCCACAAGGGAGCCGGGCATGCATGTAGTACCCTAGGTTTCTGTGAATGAAACCTAGGGTACTACATAGTATTCCTATGGAGCCTATGACTGTAATAGGCTCCATAGGAAATATCTGATTTTCTCATATATTCCAATGCTATTGCATTGGAATATATGAAATAACAATCTGATGATTGCATCTTATAGTTCCCTATGGGAACTATAAGAAAGTAGTAAAAAAAAAAAAAAGTTTAAAAAATAAAAATTAAATAAAAAAATATAAAAATTCAAATCACCCCCTTTCCCCAAAATGAAAATAAAATAAATAAAAAAATAAAAAATTACACATAATGGGTGTCGTAATGTGCGAAACGCCCATACTATAATAATATTAAAAATATTCACCATACGGTAAACATAAAAACGGAAAGAAAGCGTCCAAATGGCTAATTCGCCATTTTTGGGCGCTTCATTTCTAAAAAAATGAATAAAAAGTGATCAAAACATCATACGCACCCCATAATGGTATCAATTAAAAGTTCAGATTGCCCCGCAAAAAATGAGCCCCTACACTGCTCCATACGCATAATTACAAAAAAGTTATAGGGGTCAAAACATGGCGACAAAAAATAAAATAAAAAATTCCCACTTTTAATTTTTTTTCACTATCAAAACGCAAGAAAAACTATACATATTAGGTATTGCCGGATTCGTACTGACCTGAAGAATAAAATTAACCAGTCAGTTTTATCGCAAATCGAACGTTGTAATTTAAAAACCCGTAAAACTGTGGTGAAATTGCTTTTTTTTTGCAATTTCACCCCATTTGGAATTTTTTCCCGTTTCCCACTACATCACATGCAAAAATAAATGGTAGCGTTAAAAAGTACAACTTGTCCCGCAAAAAATAAGCCGTCATATGGCTATGTGAGCGGAAATATAAAAATGTTATGGCTTTTGGAAGGCAGGGAGCGCAAAACAAAAACGCAAAAATCCCAAAACCCCCGGTCCTTAAGGGGTTAAGGAGGCCTGAGGCCACACCCACCATACAGAGCAGCCACACCTTAACCCCGTGAACGCCACACAAAACACAGTACAAACAGGGGAAAAACCACATGCAAAAATAATCACGCCGCCGGCAACTGCATGTGGAACAGAGCCACGACTCCGAACCCGTGTCGTGACACCTCCCTACTGACTACATACTATATACTGCATGTGTCCTCCCTACTGACTATATACTATATACTGCATGTGTCCTCCCTACTGACTATATACTATATACTGCATGTGTCCTCATTACTGACTATATACTATATACTGCATGTGTCCTCATTACCGACTATATACTATATACTGCATGTGTCCTCATTACCGACTATAATATAATATACTGCATGTGTCCTCCCTACTGACTACATACTATATACTGCATGTGTCCTCATTACCGACTATAATATAATATACTGCATGTGTCCTCTTACCGACTGTATACTATATACTGCATGTGTCCTCATTACCGACTATATACTATATGGTGAATGTGTCCTCATTACTGACTATATACTATATACTGCATGTGTCCTCATTACCGACTGTATACTATATACTGCATGTGTCCTTATTACCGACTATATACTATATGCTGAATGTGTCTCCCTACTGATTACATACTATATACTGCATGTGTCCTCATTACTGACTATATACTATATACTGCATGTGTCCTCATTACTGACTATATAGTGAATGTGTCCTCATTACTGACTATATACTATATACTGCATGTGTCCTCATTACTGACTATATACTATATGCTGATTGCTGAATATGTCCTCAATACTGCCTATATACTATATACTGCATGTGTCCTCCCACTGACTATATACTATATGCTGCATGTGTCCTCATTACTGACTATATACTATATGCTTCATGTGTCCTCACTACTGACTATATACTATATGCTGCATGTGTCCTCTCAACTGACTATATACTATATACTGCATGTGTCCTCATTACTGACTATATACTATATACTGCATGTGTCCTCATTACTGACTATATACTATATACTGCTTGTGTCCTCATTACCAACTCTATACTATATACTGATTGCTGAATATGTCCTCAATACTGCCTATATACTATATACTGCATGTGTCCTCCCACTGACTATATACTATATACTGCATGTGTCCTCATTACTGATTATATACTATATACTGCATGTGTCCTCATTACCGACTATATACTATATGCTGCAGGGGCGGACGGGGCAGGGGGGCAATTGCCCCCCGGGCCTCTCTGTTGCCTCATTGTCACGGCCGGCCGGAATGATGTCAGTCTGTGACCTGTCTCACTCATACACTTAGGGCACTGCTGCCTCGCCGCTATTACTAGTGCAACTTACCTAGCCTGCGAACTGCGGAGGGAGACGGGGAGGCGTGCCGCCGGCAGCCTATCAGAGAGGCCGCCGGACCGGCGCAGGCGGCGCGATGACGTCAACGCGCCGCCTGACTGAGCCGCTGCCCTGCAGTAAAGAAATCAGCAGCGCTGGAGGCGGGACAGCAGTGAAGGCGCTCGATTCGCTCAGGACAGGACAGGTCCTGCTCCAGGAGGTAAGTATAAGTCTTCTGACTTTTTTTTTTTTTTTTTCTGTCACTGATAGGGTGCCCTTTCTGGCTACTGGCACAATATAGGGGGCCCTATCTGGCTACTGGCACATTATAGGGGGCCTATCTGGCTACTGGCAGGCACATTATAGGGGGCCCTATCTGGCTACTGGCACATTATAGGGGGCCCTGTCTGGCTACTGGCACATTATAATGGGGGGGCCTATCTGGCTACTGGCACATTATAGGGGGCCCTGTCTGGCTACTGGCACATTATAGGGGGGCCTATCTGGCTACTGGCACATTATAGGGGGCCCTGTCTGGCTACTGGCACACTATAATGGGAGGTGCCCTATCTGGCTACTGGCACATTATAAGGGGGCCCTATCTGGCTACTGGCACATTATAAGGGGGTGCCCTATCTGGCTACTGGCACATTATAGGGGGCCTATCTGGCTACTGGCACATTATAAGGGGGTGCCCTATCTGGCTACTGGCACATTATAGGGGGGCCCTATCTGGCTACTGGCACATTATAGGGGGCCCTGTCTGGCTACTGGCACATTATAATGGGGGGTGCCCTATCTGGCTACTGGCACATTATAAGGGGGCCCTATCTGGCAACTGGCACATTATAGGGGGCCCTATCTGGCTACTGGCACATTATAGGGAGGGCCCTATCTGGCTACTGGCACATTATAAGGGGTGCCCTATCTGGCTACTGGCACATTATAGGGGGCCCTGTCTGGCTACTGGCACATTATAATGGGGGGTGCCCTATCTGGCTTCTGGCACATTATAAGGAGGCCCTATCTGGCTACTGGCACATTATAGGGGGCCCTATCTGGCTACTGGCACATTATAGGGGGCCCTATCTGGCTAGTGGCACATTATAATGGGGGTGCCCTATCTGGCTACTGGCACAATATAAGGGGGCCCTATCTGGCTACTGGCACATTTTAGGGGGCCCTATCGCTACTGGCACATAATATGGGGGCTATGGCTACTGGCACATTATATGGGGGGCTATGGCTACTGGGCTGGAACATTATAGGGGCCCTATCTGGGGCTACTGGCACATTATTGGGGGCCCTATTTGGCTACTGGCACATTATAGGGGGTCTATGGCTACTGGGCTGGCATATTATAGGGGGCCCTATCTGGGGCTACTGGCACATTATTGGGGGGCCCTATTTGGCTACTGGCACATGATAGAGGGGCCCTATGGCTACTGGCACATGATAGGGGGGGCTCTATGGCTACTGGCACATAATAGGGGGCTCTGGCTACTGGCACATAATAGGGGGCTCTGACTACTGGCACATTATTGGGGGACGTCTATGGGGGCACTTATTACTGGCACATTGGGGGCACTTCTTACTGGCACATTATTGGTGGGCACTATAGGGGCATCTACTGAGGCCACAAAGAACTGTTATTTTATTTGGGGGCTCTGGATAGGGGCATTTTATACTGGGACACATTATGGTGGGTACTATGGGGAAGGTAGGAGAGGAGTACTATAGGGTCATCTACGGTGGCACTGAGAAGGGGTATTTTATACTTACAAATTATGGGGGACACTGAGGGCATCTACTGGGGCACTATATATGGGGCATTTTATACTGGTACATTATGGGGGTCACTAGGAGGGAGGGTGGAGAGGAGCACTATGGGGGCATTTACTGGGGATCTGTAAAGGGGTATTTTATACTGGCACATTATGGGGGCACTATGGGGACGTTAGCTCAACTGGGGGCATTACAAGGGGGTATTTTTTGTCACATTATAGGGAGAATTATTTCTACTGGGGGGGCCATTATGGTGGGATTTATTACTCCCCCATGGTATGACCCCCTAGTAGCAGCACCAGCCTCTCCCTGCTCTGCTATCCCTCTGCCCCGTCTCCAAATCCTTATTATGAAATCTTTCTCATTAGGATAAAACTAGAGGTGGGACGGCGAATCTAACGAATCCACGAATCCCACGAATCTTGCAGGATTCGTGGGATTCTTGGACTCGAATCCCCACCTCTTAAATGTCCCCTACGAATCCCAAGTACCGCGTCCGCACTGCTATTCACTGGCGGCAGCAGGGCCGCAAGTACTAACCTTTTTGCAGTGCAGGCGGCAACTCCTCCTCCCTCTAGGCGGTGCAGGGCAGGCGCCAGTGTGTGAGTCAGTTACTGCCTGCACCGCCGCCTCGTGCTCTGCCGCCGCCTGCGCTGATCCTCGTTCCTCCGCTCCTAGCAATACCTCTGCTGAGGTATTTATTCATCACAGGGGCCCTAATATGGAAGGGGATATGATGGGACATCTGTGGATGGTTGGTGGTGGTGGGTCTGTGGGTGACACTGGGGGTCTGTGGATGACACTGGGGGATCTGTGGGTGACACTGGGGGATCTGTGGGTGACACTGGGGATCTGTGGGTGACACTGGGGGATCTGTGGGTGACACTGGGGGTCTGTGGGTGACACTGGGGGTCTGTGGGTGACACTGGGGGATCTGTGGATGACACTGGGGGTCTGTGGATGACACAGGGGGTCTGTTGATGATGGGGGTCTGTGGATGACACTGGGGGTCTGTGGATGATACAGGGGATCTGTGAATGACACTGGGGATCTGTGGATGACATTGGGGGATCTGTAAATGACACAGGGGGTCTGTGGATGACACAGGGGGTCTGTTGATGATGGGGGTCTGTGGGTGACACTGGGGGTCTGTGGATGACACTGGGGATCTGTGAATGACACAGGGGGTCTGTTGATGATGGGGGTCTGTGGATGACACTGGGGATCTGTAGATGACACTGGGGATCTGTGAATGACACTGGGGATCTGTGGATGACACTGGGGATCTGTGAATGACACAGGGGGTCTGTGGTTGACACAGGGGGTCTGTTGATGATGGGGGTCTGTGGATGACACTGGGTGGTCTGTGGATGACACTGGGGGTCTGTGGATGATACAGGGGATCTGTGGATGACACTGGGGGTCTGTGGATGACACAGGGGGTCTGTTGATGATGGGGGGTCTGTGGATGACACTGGGGGGTCTGTGGATGACACTGGGGGTCTATGCACAGGATTCGTAAGATTCGAGAATTCGAGATATTGGAGAACCTTTTCGGATTCGGTTTTGGATTTGGATTCGAAAACAATATGGATTCGTCCCACCTCTAGATAAAACACATCATCAGCTCCGCCGATCCCCACAATATACAGTATACCTCTACGCCGATCCCCACAATATACAGTATACCTCTACACCGATTCCCCGGCCAAAGTGTGGAAGACGAAGTGGTGTCCGAGGGTCAAGCCAAGTAATTGTAAGTTTTTATATGAACTATGTTTATGTCATGTTACAGTTTCTTCTGCAAAAGTCATCAAGTGTCATGGGGGGGGGGGGTCCTTATTGTTTTTCGCCCCAGGGCCTCTGGTTGTTACTTGCCCCCTGGGCCAAAAGTTGCCAGTCAGCCCCTGATATGCTGCATGTGTCCTCTCGACTGACTATATACTATATACTGCGTGTGTCCTCATTACTGACTATATACTATATACTGCATGTGTTCTCATTACTGACTATATACTATATGCTGCATGTGTCATCTCGACTGACTAGATACTAATATACTGCATGTGTCCTCATACTGACTATATACTATATGGTGAATGTGTCCTCATTACCGACTATATACTATATACTGCATGTGTCCTCATTACTGACTATATACTATATGCTGCATGTGTCCTCATTACTGACTATATACTATATGCTGCATGTGTCCTCATTACTGACTAGATACTAATATACTGCATGTGTCCTCCCACTGACTATATACTATATACTGCATGTGTCCTCATTACTGATTATATACTATATGCTGCATGTGTCCTCCCTACTGACTATATACTATATGCTGCATGTGTCCTCATTACTGACTATATACTATATGCTGCATGTGTCCTCACTACTGACTATATACTATATGCTGCATGTGTCCTCATTACCGACTATATACTATATGCTGCATGTGTCCTCTCGACTGACTATATACTATATACTGCGTGTGTCCTCATTACCAACTCTATACTATATGCTGATTGCTGAATATGTCCTCAATACTGCCTATATACTATATACTGCATGTGTCCTCCCACTGACTATATACTATATACTGCAAGTGTCCTCATTACTGATTATATACTATATACTGCATGTGTCCTCATTACCGACTATATACTATATGCTGCATGTGTCCTCATTACTGACTATATACTATATACTGCATGTGTCCTCATTACTGACTATATACTATATACTGCATGTGTCCTCATTACTGACTATATACTATATACTGCATGTGTCCTCATTACTGACTATATACTATATACTGCATGTGTCCTCATTACTGACTATATACTATATACTGCATGTGTCCTCATTACTGACTAGATACTAATATACTGCATGTGTCCTCATTACTGACTATATACTATATGCTGCATGTGTCCTCATTACTGACTATATACTATATACTGCATGTGTCCTCATTACTGACTATATACTATATGCGGCATGTGTCCTCATACTGACTATATACTATATGGTGAATGTGTCCTCATTACCGACTATATACTATATGCTGAATGTGTCCTCACTACTGACTATATACTATATGCTGCATGTGTCCTCATTACTGACTAGATACTAATATACTGCATGTGTCCTCATTACTGACTATATACTGCATGTGTCCTCATTACTGATTATATACTATATGCTGCATGTGTCATCTCGACTGACTATATACTATATACTGCATGTGTCCTCATACTGACTACATACTATATGGTGAATGTGTCCTCATTACCGACTATATACTATATGCTGAATGTGTCCTCACTACTGACTATATACTATATACTGCATGTGTCCTCCCTACTGACTATATACTATATACTGCATGTGTCCTCATTACTGACTATATACTATACACTGCATGTGTCCTCATTACTGACTATATACTATATACTGCATGTGTCCTCATTACCGACTATATACTATATACTGCATGTGTCCTCCCTACTGACTACATACTATATACTGCATGTGTCCTCACTACTGACTATATACTATATACTCCATGTGTCCTCATTACCGACTATATACTATATGCTGCATGTGTCCTCATTACTGACTATATACTATATACTGCATGTGTGCTCCCTACTGACTACATACTATATACTGCATGTGTCCTCACTACTGACTATATACTATATACTCCATGTGTCCTCATTACCGACTATATACTATATGGTGAATGTGTACTCATTATACTGACTATATACTATATGCTAAATGTGTCCTCACTACTGACTATATACTATATACTGCATGTGTCCTCCCTACTTGTGGCAGGCGCTGCACTATGAAGTGCCTTTTGCGCTGTGGCATTAGAAGAATTATGATATCTCTGACTGTTACTCTAAGCAGACTGTCTATTACTCTGTAATTCCTCTAGCGCTGTTCTATGGAAGCAGTAGGTTTAACGAGCACACCAAATTCTTGAAATACCTTCTTTAATAACTTCAACTTTTCTCCATATGACACTGCTGCTTCTGCAGCAGTTTGTCCATTGTGGCAATGTGAATAGTAGGGGTGTAGTAAAGTCCCGGGGAAGCATAAAAAAGGGGTACGCCGTACTCAAGAGAAGTAGGACAATGTGTTTTGGGGTGTATTTTTACATATACCCATGTTGGGTGAGAGAAATATCTCTGTAAACTGACAACTTTGTATAAAATTTTTTTAAAAAGTTGTCATTTACAGAGATATTTCTCTCACCCAACATGGGTATATATAAAAATACACCCCAAATCACATTGCCCTACTTCTCCTGAGTACGGCGATACCACATGAGTGACACTTTTTTGCAGCCTGGGTGCGCAAAGGGGTCCTAATTCCAATGAGTACCTTTAGGATTTCACAGGGCATTTTTACGCATTTGGATTCCAGACTTCTTCTCACAATTTAGGGGCGCCTGAAATCCCAGGACAGTATAAATGCCCCACATGTGACCCCATTTTAGAAAGAAGACACCCCAAGGTATTCCGTGAGGGGTATGGTGAGTTCATGTAAAATTTTATTTTTTGTCACAAGTAAGGGTGAGTTCACACTTCAGTTATTTGATCAGTTATTTCCATCAGTTATTGTGAGCCAAAACCAGTAATGGAGCCAACTCTGAGATCAGGTATAAGGGAAAGATCTGTACCTGTTCTATGTTTTTGACCTGCACCTGGTTTTGGCTCTCAATAACTGATAGAAATAACTGATCAAATAACTGAAGTGTGAACTCAGCCTTAGTGGTATATGAGACTTTGTAAAAAAAAAAAAAAAATATCTTGTGCCAAAAAATAAAATTTCTGTGAACTTTCCATGCCCCTCACAGAATACCTTGGGGTGTCTTCTTTCCAAAATGGGGTCACTTGTGGGGTATTTATACTGCCCTGGCATTTTAGGGGCCCTAAAGCATGAGAATCCAAATGCGTAAAAATGCCCTGTGAAATCCTAAAGGTACTCATTGGTTTTAGGGCCCCTTTGCGCATCTTGGCTGCAAAAAAGTGGCACTCATGTGGTATCGCCTTATTCAAGAGAAGTAGGGCAATGTGTTTTGGGGTGTATTTTTACATATACCTATACTGTGTGTGAGAAATATCGCTGTAAACGACAACTTTTTACATTTTTTTTTTTTATTCAAAGTTGACAATTTACAGAGATATTTCTCTCATTCAGCATGGGTATATGTAAAAATACACCCCAAAACACATTGCCCTACTTCTCCTGAGTACGACGATACCACATGAGTGACACTTTTTTGCAGCCAAGATGCGCAAAGGGGCCCAAATTACAATAAGTACCTTTTTCTTCTCATGCTTTAGGGCCCCTAAAATGTCAGGGCAGTATAAATGTGACCCCATTTTGGAAAGAAGACACCCCAAGGTATGCCATTAGGGGCATGGCGAGTTCACAGATGATTTTATTTATTTTTGGCACAAGTTAGCGGAAATTGATTTTTTTATTATTTTTTCTCACAAAGTCTCCCTTTCCGCTAACTTTTGACTAAAAGTTAAATTTTTCATGGACTCACTATGCCCCTCAGCGAATAACTTGGGGTGTCTTCTTTCCAAAATGGGGTCACATTTGGGGTATTTATACTGCCCTGGCATTTTAGGGGCCCTAAAGCGTGAAATATTAGAAGAAAAGAACGCTAAAAAGAAAAAAATAAATTTTTATTATAACAGTCTAAAAATAGTGGGCTAATACCCTATATTTCTGGGCGTTGAGTCAGAATAATAATGTATTGCCTGGATCACTGGTGCAACTTAGTCCAGGAATTATTCTGGTCAAAGTACCAGGAAAAAAAAAAAAAAAATTGGGCAGAAAACAACCAGTCAGTTGGAATCCGACTCATAACATGAAGCTTGACCAGGGCGCGCTTTCCTGGTCAGGCCACAGATAATGGTGTTTGATATATGCTGGGGTGTGCTGACTGCT
Source organism: Bufotes viridis (assembly GCA_033119425.1). Lineage (NCBI taxonomy): Eukaryota > Metazoa > Chordata > Amphibia > Anura > Bufonidae > Bufotes > Bufotes viridis. The sequence goes on from CM065595.1 coordinate 57,831,188, forward strand.
ATCTCACTAACAGTCTTACATAGGTGCACCACAGCTTTACAGAAATTGAATAATTGGGCTCAATAATAATTGTGGCATGACCAGGAAAGCGCGCCCTGGTCAAGCTCCATGTTATGAGTCGGATTCCAACTGACCAGAATAATTCCTGGACTAAGTTGCACCAGTGATCCAGGCAATACATTATTATTCTGACTCAACTCCCAGAAATATAGGGTATTGCCCCACTATTTTTAGACTGTTATAATAAAAATTTATTTTTTTCTTTTTAGCGTTCTTTTCTTCTAATATTTCAACCAAGAACGCATACCCTAGTCAAATAATATTAGTGTTTTCTGCCCTAAAGCGTGAGAAGAAAAATGCGTAAAAATGCCCTCCTAAAAGGTACTCATTGGAATTTGGGCCCCTTTGCGCATCTTGGCTGCAAAAAAGTGTCACTCATGTGGTATCGCCGTACTCAGGAGAAGTAGGGCAATGTGTTTTGAGGTGTATTTTTACATATACCCATGCTGGGTGAGAGAAATATCTCTGTAAATTGACAACTTTGAATAAAAAAAATGTAAAAAGTTGTCGTTTACAGCGATATTTTTCACACACAGCATACAGATTTCACAGGGCATTTTTACGCATTTGGATTCTCACGCTTTAGGTTCCCTAAAATGCCAGGGCAGTATAAATACCCCACAAGTGACCCCATTTGGGCACAAGTTAGCGGAAATTGTTATATATATATATATATATATATATATATATTAAATTTTTTTTTTTTTACAAAGTCTCATATTCCACTAACTTGTGACAAAAAATAAAATGTCTTCTTTCTAAAATGGGATCACATGTGAGGTGTTTGTACTGCCCTGGCATTTGAGGGTCTCCGCAATCATTACACGTATGCCCAGCATTAGGAGTTTCTGCTATTCTCCTTATATTGAGCATACGGGTAATGAGATTTTTTTTTTCCGTTCAGCCTCTGGGCTGAAAAAAATAAAAATAAATGAACGCCACAGATTTTTTCATTCGCATCGATCAATGTGGATGAAAAAATCTCTGCCAATATCAGTGACTGCGGTGCGGTGGGACCCATTCATTTTTATGGTGACAGACTTTGTCCTGCTCGGATCCGGAATTAAGGATCCGCGCTTCCGGGTCTGCACTTCCGTTCCGCAAAAATATAGAACATGTCCTATTCTTGTCCGCAATTGCGGATAAGAAAAAGCATTTTCTATATAGTTCTGGCAATGTACGGACATGCAAAATGCGGAAAGCACATTGCCAGTGTCTGTGTTTTGAGAATCTGTGGATCAGATCCACGGATCTGCAAAACACATATGGACGTCTGAATGGAGCCTTACAAGGGGTGTGATCAATGACAGGGGTGTGATCAATGACAGGGGGGTGATCAGTGACAGGGGGGTGATCAGGGAATCTAGATGGGGTGATCAAGGGGTTAATAATTGTGGGGGGTGGTGGGGGGATCTTAGTGCAGTGTTTGGTGCAACTTTACATAGCTACCTGGTCCTCTGGTGGTCGATCCCAGTAAATGGGACCACAAGAGGACCAGGTAGCAGGTATATCAGACGCTGTTAACAAAACAGCGTCTGATATACATCTTTGATACGATTTAATTCGCATCTACAGCCTGCCAGCGATTGATCAGATCTACAGGACCGCCCGCCGGACGCATCCGTGCGTTAGGCGGTCCTGTAGTGGCTAGAGAGGGGGCCAGAGACAGATGTCACCGTGTCACTGACCTTTGTAACAGACTATGGTTCTGTACAATGCAAGCTCTTAAAATGTGAGACTCTGGAAGTGGAGTTTGTGCTCGGCAAAGACTTTCGATTATTCTGGCAGCTGTGGAGCGGAGAACCGGATAAACAGCAGATGTGTGCCGTTGCCGAGGGCAACCATCAGCAAGACAGGAAGGTGGAGAGTGGTGCATTTCTCACGAGTGCCTATTTTCCTTGCGACTGTACACAGAGTCCTCAAGGATGCAGTTGGAGGGACCATCCAGAAAAAATTGTGACTCCAGGCCATGTCGTTTCTAGTGGCAACGGTTACAGTAAGGAGTCTGCTGGTGTTCGGGATACCAAGAACCAAGAGAAGGCTGGTGATCTCGGTAGAGGTGTTAGGGGAAGATCCTCGTCTCCTGAGACTGCCAATCCCGTGACATTGCTGGGTAAGACTGTTCCTGTTGATAATGTTGTGACAGTAAGCCGGCAGCAGTTGCTACCTGCCGGGCTGGTGAGTGATGAAGCACTGAGGCGAGAAACTGTCTAAAAAATGAATGACTATGTGAAAAATGCTGTGTCTGAACAGACGGGTAAGCCTGTTGCAGTTGCTGCCTTGCAAGGATCTGCACAGGAGAAGGTTATGGTGTTGCCTAAAGTACCTGTGACCAAAGCTAGATTCGGGATGGCGAAAGTCAGAGATCCCATGCTAGCCCGGGTAAGAGATGGCATGATAGCCACCTCTGAGACTGGTAGATTATTAAATGTGCAGGACAATTATAAGGATAATACTGACTATCCAGTGGTTCTCACTGAGGGTGAGACTCCCGTGACAACTGGGACTTGTGATCTTGATGCCATAAATGTGCTCGTACATGAGAGAATAATGTTCTGTGATATTGGGGGCACTGGAGACACTTCTATAGAAAGTGATGAAGTCCCTGCAGAACCTATACCTGTCCCTTTAAATGAAGGTATAAGGGAAATGCAGATGAACCATTGCTTTCTAAGTGACGTGACCATTAAAAACAGTGGAGCTGATAAGGGTCAAAGTGATGGTACCGTGTTGGCCAAAAAACATAATGTTAATGCGGATTTTTGTGAAGGATGTGATGACATGCCTTTTACTTTGCAGGTTATAGACAGGGGAGAAGCGCCCCATGGTGGTAAAAATGTAAAAGTTAAAAAAATGCAGATAAATGTTGAGAGCACCGAGTTGGGGGAACCCACTGTAGTGAAAAATGTGCAAGTACATGGTGCAGTCCTAGAGGGTGTACCACACGTACTAGAAGTGGATATGCAGTCTCCACAGGTTTCTATGATTAATAAAATGTCCCAGGTGGGGATTAGCTTAGCAGTGCTCCTTGAGGGCAGGATTGAGAATGACACGAGCGGTATATATAACGCACGTTCTGTGACCGATAGCAACTCAAAGAGAGAGGCTTCTATGTTGAGGTCTTGCCAAACTAAAGTGGTTACTAGTAGCGACCAGATGAGTTATATCTGACGAGATGAGAGTTCAGTCGGGTGACGTCAGCCTAGTGTCTGAAGCTCATATCCAGACAGATTTAGATGACCTGACAGGACAGTACAGCTGCAAACAGGAGGCTGATATCTCTCTTGCCACAAGGTCCCTAGATACGATAGAGAAGGGACTAGCTGACATCACGGAGTCACTAAAGAAGGCTGTAGAAGGGTCAAAAGAGGAGACCCCGGAAAAGATGAGTGAACTGAAGGGTCTACCGCCTGGCGTCCCAGGGAAGGGAAAGGACTCCAGAAAGACACAAAAGTCTATAGTAGACATCAACAATGGGCTTGAAGAGTCCCTGGGTGGAAATACCACAGAGTGTCTAAGAAGAATGGTGGTACTTCTACAACTGCTGTTACACCAGAACAGAGTGAAGAGCAGCTGGAACAGAAGGCCCAAGAGTGGGGCGCTGCTAACAAGCTGGTGCAAAAAACAAAGACGACCAAGGCCCTCTTCTTGGCTAGAGCCCTTGAAAAAGCGCTTCAGGAGCGTGACGCATTTGAGAGTCTGAACAGGCAACTCAGAGCAGAGATGGAGGACGTCGAGAAGAATGTCTATGAGTTGGAGAAGCCTAAGCGTGCACTCGAGCAGCAGGTGGAAAATTAGAAACCTGAGGAGAGTCCTCTGAAAGACATCAAGTCTAAGCCAAAGCCTGTTAAGAATAGCTCTGGAGATGGTGGCGCTGTGGTGCCAGCCGAGGCAGAAAAGAAGATGGAAGATGTATCTGCTGAACAAGATGATGGTGCTGGGGTGGATGCAGAAGCCCATTCCCTCTGTTTTCAATGCCTTCCAGAAAGCCAGCAGTCTGCTGGGGAAGAAATACGGGGGGACTGATGACCAGTATGAGGGTACTGTCTACTCCGATGGGCTGGCTCTCCTGAATCGTGCCCAAAAGGAGAACCATATCCTCGGTGAACCTCTGCAGGTATTGCCAGAAGACGACGAGTCTGGTGAAGACCCTGATCTCCCCGGTGCCTCCAACCTTGATGAGAAAGAGGAGAAGGAGTTAAGAAGGAAAGGATATGATGCCATGTCCGTGAAGGATAAGACTGCTAATAAAGTGAATAGAGACTCCAAAGAAACAGAGGCCGAAGAAGCTAAGGCCGAGGTCTTGAAGTGGGAGAAATCCTCGGATGTTCCAGAAACCAAGGAGAAAGGGTCTGAACACGACCATGACTGGGAAAGGCCTGAGCATGAGAGCAAGAATCAAAGAGTGCGAGAGCATGTCATTGTCACTCAGAAAGCAGTAGGAAAAGAGTATCTGGCCTTTAGTTGGGGACAGAAGGCCTTTGGACAGTTTCTACTAGGTAGGAAGGCAGTGTTTATGACAAACCGAGCTCTTCTGGCCTGGGTCTGGCAGAATAAAGGGAAGCCTGTGATGCTGGCCACATCTTCCAGGGGGACCGTTGAGCTGGAAGATGGCAGGATAATGCGGATGCCCTATCACGAGCATCCGGTTGGTACATGTGTTCACCCCCACAGGTTTGAACAGAGGAGGGGGATATGTGGCAATGTGAATAGGAGGGGTGTAGTAAAGTCCCGGGGAAGCATAAAAAAAGTGTGTGTGTGTGGGGGGGGGGGGTGTTTGCACCAGGAGCGTGTCACCAAGGGGCCCGGCCTTGGTGAAATAAAGGCCCTAGATATAGGTGGCCACTAAGTTAGTTGGTGGACACCAAGATAATTAGCTTAGCTGGCTCAAGCTAGTCCAGGGCGGGCTTTTACTGGGAGCAGGCAATGTGCTGGGTGGGTGCCTGTTCCCCATGCTCCAGTCCGGGATTTTGGACAATGCTCATGTCCAGGGATGGTATTTAATCCTGTTGCTGGACTTGGGTGTGGCTCCCAGTCTGGGAAAGGAGCAGCCTGTGTCGAGGCCTGTGGGAGCCGGGACCCTCTAACCCTGTGTGTAGGGTAAGCACTGGTGATGTGTTTTGGGGAGCTGGGTGGTAGACCCAGATCCTGATAGAGAGGGAAATACTGTTTAGTCAGTGGCCAGACGGCCAAGAATTTATGTTTTGATTGCTGTTTTGTGCTGGAAAATAAAGCATCATTTGGACTTCAATCTGGTGTCTGTGGCAAACTCTGTGAGAATGACTCCGAATAAGAGAAGATCCCTACACCATATACAAGACATGTGATGAAAGAAGTATCACAAAATGTTTCAACAGTTCAGTCTTGTCAGTTAACATGAAATGGTGGATATATTTCTGTCTTTGACTCTATACAATTGCTCATTTGATTTGCAGTATGCTGTTTGATAGCAACTGGATTTGATGCATTTGCTGGAACTGTACATTTGAATTTAAATTTGAAATTGAATTTGGTGGAACTATAAGCAAACACAAAACCAGTTCAATATACAGTCCTAATCACACTATTGACTATAGGAACATTTATAGCTGTATTAACCACTTCAGCCCCCCTAGCTTAAACACCCTTAATGACCAGGCCACTTTTTACAATTCCGCACTACACTACTTTCACCGTTTATTGCTCCGTCATGCAACTTACCACCCAAATGAATTTTACCTCCTTTTCTTCTCACTAATAGAGCTTTCATTTGGTGGTATTTCATTGTTGCTGACATTTTTACTTTTTTTGCCATTAATACAAATTTAACGAAATTTTTGCAAAAAAATGACATTTTTCACTTTCTGTTGTAAAATTTTTCAAAAAAACTACATTTCTATATAAATTTTTCTCTAAATTTATTGTTCTACATGTCTTTGATAAAAAAAGTCCAATAAGTGTATATTTATTGGTTTGGGTAAAAGTTATAGCGTTTACAAACTATGGTGCAAAAAGTGAATTTCTGCATTTTGAAGCAGCTCTGACTTTCTGAGCACCTGTCCTGTTTCTTCAGGGGCTAGAATGTCAGGATAGTATAAATACCCCCAAATCACACCATTTTAGAAAGAAGACACCCCAAAGTATTCGCGGAGGGGCATGGTGAGTTCATGTATCATTTCATTTTTTTCACAAGTTAGCGGAAAATGACACTTTCTGAGAAAAAAAAAAAAAAAGTTTCAATTTCTGCTAACTTCTGGCAAAAAAAAGAAATCTCAGACGGACTCACTATGCCCTCAGTGAATACCTTGGGGTGTCTACTTTCCAAAATGGGGTCATTTGTGGGGTGTTTGTACTGTTCTGGCATTTTGGGCGGGGCTAAATTGTGAGCCGCCATGTAAAACCTAAAGGTACTCGTTGAATTTGGGCCCCTTTGCACTCAGGCTGCAAAAGTGTCACTTATGTGGTATCGCCGTACTCAGGAGAAGTAGGGCAATGTGTTTTAGGTGTATTTTTACATATACCCATGTTGGGTGAGAGAAATATCTCTGTAAACTGACAACTTTGTATAAAAATTTTTAAAAGTTGTCGTTTACAGAGATATTTTTCACACACAGTATGGGTATATATAAAAATACACCCCAAAACACATTGCCCTACTTCTCCTGAGTACGGCGATACCACATGTGTGCCACTTTTTGCAGGCTGGGTGCGCAAAGGCCCTAAAACCAATGAGTACCTTTAGAATTTCACAGGGCATTTTTACGCATTTGGATTCCAGACTTCTTCTCACGCTTTAGGGGCCCCTAAAATGCCAGGACAGTATAAATACCCCACATGTGACCTCATTTTGGAAAGAAGACACCTAAGGTATTCCGTGAGGGGCATGGCGAGTTCATGTAAAATTTTATTTTTGTCACAAGTTAGTGGAATATGAGACTTTGTAAAAACAAAATAAAAAAAATATATATATCAATTTCCGCTAACTTGTGCCAAAAATAAAAATTCTGTGAACTCGCCATGCTCCTCACGGAATACCTTAGGGTGTCTTCTTTCCAAAATGGGGTCACATGTGGGGTATTTATACTGCCCTGGCATTTTAGGGGCCCCTAAAGCGTGAGAATCCAAATGCGTAAAAATGGCCTGTGAAATCTAAAGATACTCATTGGTTTAGGGCCCTTGTGCACTTGGCTGCAAAAAGTGCCACTCATGTGGTATCGCCGAACTCAGGAGAAGTAGGGCAATGTGTTTGGGGTGTATTTTACATATACCCATGCTGCGTGTGAGAAATATTGCTGTAAACGACAACTTTTTACATTTTTTATTCAAAGTTGTCAATTTACAGAGATATTTCTCACACAAAGTATGGGTATATGCAAAAATACACCCTAAAACACATTGCCCTACTTCTCCTGAGTACGGCGATACCACATGTGTGCCACTTTTTGCAGCCAAGATGCGCAAAGGGGCCCTAAAACCAATGAGTACCTTTTAGGAGGGCATTTTTACGCATTTTTCTTCTCACGCTTTAGGGCCCCTAAAATGCCAGGGCAGTATAAATACCCCACATGTGACCCCATTTTGGAAAGAAGACACCCCAAGGTATTCTGTGAGGGCATGGCGAGTTCATAGAAGATTTTTTTGGCACAAGTTAGCGGAAATTGATTTTTATTGTTTTTTCTCATAAAGTCTACCTTTCTGCTAACTTTTGACAAAAAGTTAAATTGTTCATGGACTCACTATGCCCTCAGCGAATACCTTGGGGTGTCTTCTTTCCAAAATGGGGTCACATGTGGGTATTTATACTGCCCTGGCATTTAGGGGCCCTAAAGCGTGAGAAGAAAATGCGTAAAATGCCCTCCTAAAGGTACTCATTGGTTTGGGCCCTTTGCATTTGGCTGCAAAGTGGCACACATGTGGTATCGTCGTACTCAGGAGAAGTAGGCAATGTGTTTAGGGTGTATTTACATATACCCATATTTGTGTGAGAAATATCTCTGTAAACTGACAACTTTGAATAAAAAATGTAAAAAGTTGTCGTTTACAGAGATATTTCTCACACTCCAGCATGGGTATATATAAAAATACACCCCAAAACACATTGCCCTACTTCTCCTGAGTACGGCGACACCACATGAGTGACACTTTTTGCAGCCAAGATGCGCAAAGGGGCCCTAAAACCAATGAGTACCTTTAGGATTTCACAGGCCATTTTTACGCATTTGGATTCTCACACTTTAGGACCCCTAAAATGCCAGGACAGTATAAATACCCCACAAGTGGCCCCATTGTGGAAAGAAGACACCCCAAGGTAATCCGTGAGGGGCATGGCGAGTTCACAGAAAAAAAATTTGGCACAAGTTAGCGGAAATTGATTTTTTTTTTTTTTACAGTCTCATATTTCACTAACTTGTGACAAAAATAAAATTTTGCATGAACTCGCCATACCCCTCACGGAATACCTTGGGGTGTCTTCTTCTAAAATGGGGTCACATGTGAGGTGTTTGTACTGCCCTGGCATTTGAGGGTCTCCGCAATCATTACATCGTATGGCCAGCATTAGGAGTTTCTGCGATTCTCCTTATATTGAGCATACGGGTAATGAGATTTTTTCCCGTTCAGCCTCTGCGCTGAAAAAGAAAAAAATGAACGGCACAGATTTCTTCATTCGCATCAATCAATGTGGATGAAAAATCTCTGCCCAAAAATGTGCAAAAAAACAAAACGGCACAGATTTCCTCATTCGCATCGATCAATGTGGATGAATAAATCTCTGCCAAAAAATGTGCAAAAAAGTAGTAAGGCCCCATTCACACGTCCGCAAAAATGTCCGCATCTATTCCGCAATTCTGCGGAATAGATGCGGACCCATTCAGTGTGAATGGGGCTGGCGGTGATGCGGAGAGCACACTATGCGCTCGCCGCATCAGCATTTGCGGAGCTGCGGCCGCAAACTTCCGGGTTTCGGCCCCAAGCATCCGGCCGCAGCTCCGCAAAGATAGAGCATGTCCTATTCTTGTCCGCAATTGCGGACAAGAAAAGGCATTTTCTATATAGTTCTGGCAATGTGCGGATCCGCAAAATGCGGAAAGCACATTGCTGGTGTCCGTGTTTTGCGGATCCGTGGATCCATGGATCCGCAAAACACATACGGACGTCTGAATGAACCTTACAGTGGGGTAATTAGTGTCAGGGGGTGACATGGGGTGATCGGGGTTAATCAGGGGTTAATCAGTGGGGGGTGGGGTGGATGGGTGGGGGGTCTGTGTGGTGTTTTGGTGCACTTATAAAAGTTTCTTTGGTGGTCCCAAGCAAATGGGACCACCAAAGGAACGATCAGCAAGCATATCAGGCGCTGTTAACAAAACAGCGTCTGATATGCCATTTTTTTAACTTCTACAGCCTGCCAGCGCACGATCAGCGCTGGCAGGCTGTAGCTTACCTTGTCCCCGACGTGATCCTGTGAACGCGCGCACGTGCGCGCGCGCGTTCACAGGAAATCTCGCCTCTCGCGAGATGACGCGCGGGCGCGTCAAGGAGGAACAGACCGACCGCCCGCAGGACGCAATCCTGCGTGAGGCGGTCGGTAAGCGGTTAAGTACCTATTTGGCCTTTACTTCCATGAACTGCTCTGGCTGGAACTATGTCTGTTCAGCTCTCTCTCTGGTGAATAATGATTCTGGAAGAATCTGCTAGGGAGACTTCTCACACAGGCTCAGTGTATAACTGGCTGTGATTGGCGAAGACTCTTGGGCAGTGTGAGGCTGGCTGTGATTGGCTCACCTTTCCAGTGATATAATGAGTTTTAAAGGTACATTTTCTCTTTTCTGCTTCTGTTAACACAATATACTGTGGGGGGATTAGCTCTGGTCTCGGGGATCATTCACACAAACTTCCTTCCGGACAACGGATTTCATGTCCAAACAGTGCATTTATTTGGCAGTCTTTTCAAACAAAACAACAGGTACAAAACAATAAACACTGGCCCGGCTAGGCTCTAACTAAACATATTATTTTAATCCCTCACTCACCTAGTGGGTACAGTTCACACCCTGTGAACTGATGCGGCTTTCTCCAGCCCAATGTCCCACAGCCTCCTGGCTGTTCAGAGCACTGTTCACACACAGTCTCAGTTCAATGTCCGTTGGGGAATTCAGGCTCACCAGTCCTCCTGACTGTGGCCCTGCGACCCTTCCAGGCGTCGCTGTGTCCCCCAATTCCAGGCTATCGCTTAGCCCCGTGGCCCCTCAGCCAACTTGGCCGAGACCACTCACACAGAGCCTCTGCCAAACTCTGTCTCCAAAACTCTCTCCAGAGTGGGACCCCACCCATGTCCAACAAGAGGATTAAATAGCATCCCTGGACATGGGCGTTGTCAAAAACCCCGGACTGGAGCATGGGGAACAGGCACCCACCCAGCACATTGCCTGTTCCCAGTAAAAGGCCGCCCTGGACTAGCTGGAGCCAGCTAAGCTAGTTATCTTGGTGACCACCAACTAACTTAGTGGCCACCCATCTCTAGACTAGGGCCTTTACTTCACCAAGGCCGGGCCCCTTGGTGACACGCTCCTGGTGCAAACAACACACCTTGTTATTCACATTGCCACAATACATATAACTGTTATATGACATTCAGAAACATAAATCACATTAATAACTGTGCTTTAGGCTTTCATATACAAACATACGAGCTGTATTGAGGTTATTTGGCAGGTCTAGGTGTTTATATATGTGAGCCATATTAGCAACCCAGGAGAGGTCTAAGCTGGCCAGCTACACTCCCACCAGAATTACCTATAATTATATGTTTTAAGTAGTAGGACTTGAACATGAATTTGGGGAATTTTCCATCTGGTTCTCAACTCTCAAGTGTATTTTATCACTCTCAAGTAGAACAACTAACTTCTGAATAGGACGTTCCAACTTGAGTGGAGTAAGATGTTTTCCTTTCTTGTCAAGTTTTGAGTCTTCTATTTGTAATAACACTCTTCTTACTAGTCCGTCTTCGTCCTTTTGAACTTCTAGGACTTTAGCCAATTTCCATTGACTTCTAGGTAAATCTTCCTCTTTTACTAACACTATGTCACCAACTTGGACATTTCTTCTGGGTGTTTGTCATTTGCTTCTTGGCATCAGACTGGCAAAGTGCTCTTTCCTCCATCAAATCCCAAACTGTTATGATAGATATTGAACTCTTCGCCATCTCTTTTTGGCATATAGATCCTCTTGGGTGAATTTGCCAGGCGGTGGCTGTATGTAATCAGACTTAAAGTGAAGTAGATGGTTGGCAGTTAAAGGTTCCAAACTTGTTGGGTCGTTGATGTTGTCGACTGTAAGTGGACGACTGTTAAAAATGGACATTACTTCATAGAACAGTGTCCTAAGTGAAGCATCATCTATTCTTCCGGCATTCTTTTTTAACAAATCTGCCATTCTTTGTTCTTCAGTAGGTCTACATGCTTTTCTGCAGATTACACATTTACTTATGTACTTTGCTATAACTTTGCTTCCTTTCACTATCCAGTAACCACCTTCTCTCAAACAGCTTTGGGTAAAGCTTCTTCCCTGGTGCGAGGATTTGTTTTGGCAGTGATCAATAATCAATCTTGTGAAGGTAGAATTTTTGGGTAGAATTGCTGGATGCTTAACTCTGCTAGATAATGATGCAGTGTCCCTTCCACCGTCAGTATACCATCCTGCAGAACAAGATTAAGCTTGTACAATGGGTGGTTGTTTGAAAGCCCTTTTGGTACTTGACTGAGTCTCTTCAACTCTTCACTGTAGAATCTCTGTTGAATGAGTCTTATGACTGAATTTTCAGCTTTCACTCTTTCTTCTAAATCCAATGATTGCTTCTTTCTGATTCCTTTTACCAAACGTTGAATTCGAGCTACCGCATTTATGACTGTATTCCATTTTGAACATCTGGCTAGTCTTTCAAGTATGTCATCTTTACACTTGGCAGCAGTGCTCAATGTTTGAACAACCTTTACTTCTGGATCAACCATAGACAATTCTGTATGAACTTTACTGGGTATAATTTGCTTTTCCCAAAGGAACTCTGGACCGGTGAACCAGTTTGAATTCTTCAATTCTGTTACATTCAGGCCTCTTGAAGCATGATCTGCTAGGTTGTGCTTTGTGTCAATGTGATGCCAATGTTCTGGATTTGTTATTTCCCGAGTTTTCAGAACTCTGTTGGCGACAAAGATATGGAATCTTCAAGCTTCATTGTTTATGTATCCTAGGACAACTTGTGAGTCTGTCAAAAAATATTCTTCATCTATTTTTAACTCCAGTTCTTCTCTCAGAAACTTGCTTACTGATGCTGAAACAACAGCTGCTGTCAGTTCAAGCCTTGGTATTGTCTGAATACTGTTGGGTGCAACTCTGGCCTTTCCCATAACCAGGGCACAGTGTATCTTTTCTTCTCCTATCACTCTGATGTAGGAGCACTGACCATAACCATGACTACTGGCATCTGAAAAGTGATGAAGTTCTATTTTCATGTACTTTCCAAAATCATGAGGTACAAAACATCTGGGTATCCAAACTTCTCTAAAGTTTTGCAAGTCTCTTATCAAACTCTCCCACCTTGGCCTAAAATTTTCAGGTATGAGTTCATCCCATCCCGACTTCTGTCTGCATAATTCTTGCAGTATTTATTTTGCTCTAAGGATTACTGGGGCCAAGAATCCCAATGGATCATATATTGAAGCCACTGCGGAAAGAATGGTACGTCTAGTTGCAATTTTCTCTTCAATGGACACTTCAAAGAAGAACTTGTTGTTCTCTACATTCCATCCCAATCTGAGTACATTCTGAACTGGAAGATGATCATAGTTAAGATTTACATTCTTCATTGTTGATACATGTTCAGAGTCACTGATGGACTCCAGTACTTCTCTGTTGTTTGAGATGAATTTATGAAGGTGCAGGTTTCCTCTTGCTCATAACTCTTGGCTTTCTTTCACTAATTTGATTGCAGATTCTGTGGACTCTAGACTTATGAGACCATCATCTACATAAAAGTTTTTCTTCAGAAAATTTGTTGCTAATGGGCAATCATTTTCATTCTGCATGGCCAAGTACTTCATACCATAATTGGCTCAACCTGGAGACGATGCTGCTCCAAACAAGTATACTTTAATTCTGTATTCTGCTAGGCTCTATTATCTATGTCTCCGTCCTCCCACCATAGGAACCTCAGGAAGTCTCTATCTTCATTCTTCACATGAAATTGGTGAAAATCTTTTCAACGTTACACATGACTAGAGATGAGCGAACACCTGGATGTTCGGGTTCGAGAGGTTCGGCCGAACTTCCGGAAAATGTCCGGGTTCGTGATCCGAACTCAACCCGAACTTCATCCCGAACCCGAACCCCATAGAAGTCAATGGGGACCCGAACTTTTGGGTACTAAAAAGGCTGTAAAAGACACCCAGAGGGATAATATACCGCAATAAACGCATTGCGATTACAACTTTGAGCTAACGATCACCATGGGAACGCCTCCTCCAGTAGAATGTACTGTCGGATCTGAGAATTAAGTTGAAATCGCAATGCGATTCTTATATATTTACTTAATCGCATTGCGATTTCAACTTAGCATTGCTAAATAATTCCATCCATATCGTTAACTTACTGAGTCAGTAAGTTAACGAATATGGATGGAATTATTTAGCAATGCTAAGTTGAAACGGCAATGCGATTAAGCAGATATATAATAATCGCATTGCGTTTTCAACTTAATTCTCACATCCGACAGTACATTCTACTGGAGGAGGCGTTCCCATGGTGATCGGTAGCTCAAAGTTGTAATCGCAATGCGATTAAGCAAATACATAAGAATCGCATTGCGATTCCAACTTTTAGTACTCAACTTTTAAAATCGTACACCACTTTAAGTTCCAAAGTTGCAATCGCGTTCGAATAGAACTTAAAGCTGTCTCTTAGTCAGTTTTAGTATTGGTGTGCTGTAATAGAAGTTACATTCGATGCTGAATATAACTTAGAGCAATACAGTCAACTTTACACTGTTAGTTTTATTATCGCGATAATACAACTATTCAAGAATCGTGTACGTGCGTCTGTACGTGTGTGCGTTACCTCGGACACTATTCTATTTTGCCAGCCACAGCTGAAACCACTGATTTATGGTATTGCTATTTTGGCAATTGAATTTAACCCCAGAAAATAATCTATCCTTTGCCAGACAGCAGACAGTATTATACTTGTCTAACCAAAGCTTGAACACCAGATTTAGGGGATTGGTATTTGGGCAATTGTATTTAACCCCTTAATAAAATATAGAAATTTCTTTCCTGAGTTTCTAGGGGTGACAATTAGCACAGCCAAGCCCCTGATGTAGGATATAGCAAAAAAAAACAGTATTGATGGATTGATGGACTTGGTGGCAGCTTCTTCTGGCGCACCACAAGTCACAAAATGGCCGCCGATCAACCCAGAAAATAAGTGACAGAAAAGCGCTCTGTGCAGCCTAAAAACCAGCGAGCAAGTAACTAGCAGAAGTTCAATGATTCTCAGCTGTAAATTGATCCGTTCATTAGGTGCTGTTGCTGACTTTAACCTGCCTAATCTCGCCCTGACAGAAGCTGCGTCCTCTCCCTACACTAATCAGAGCAGTGTGACGTGCGGCGCTACGTGACTCCAGCTTAAATAGAGGCTGGGTCACATGCTGCACTTGGCCAATCACAGCCATGCCATTAGTAGGCATGGCTGTGATGGGCTCTTAGGGCAAGAAGTAAAACGCTAGCTGATTGGCTGCTGTGCAGCCCTTCAGAAAGCGGGAAGTAATCGACGAACACCGAACCCGAACCCGAACTTTTTTGAAAATGTCCGGGTCCGGGTCCCGGACACCCCAAAATTTGGTATGAACCCGAACTATTCTCGAACTGTTCGCTCAACACTACACATGACTTCTACGGGATTCTTTCTGAATCTACAGAGTACTCCAGAGTGTTTGAAAGATCTGGTCCTTTTACTAGATGATCATTCAATGCAACACCATTGTACTTTGCTGAGCAATAAAATACTTCTCTGATCTTGTCTGGTTTCTTTGAGTGGTAAACACCTTGATGTGGGATGTACCACACCTCTCCTTCTTTAGGTTGATTAACAACTTTCTCTGCATGTCCTTTCTTCGAGGATGCCTTTCATGAATTTCAAATAATCATTCTTAAGTTTGGGATCTCTTCCCATGATTTTCTTAAAGCATTTAAATCTCGCTAGGGCAAGATCTCTGTTATTTGGCAGACAAGGTAATTCTGTAAAAGGTAGTGGCATTTCAAGATGACCTTGTTGATTTTTGTTGAATACTGTCTTCTAGAGTGTGTACGAACTTTATGTCTTCTTGGGATACACTCTTTTCATTAGAACTTGCATCTGCAAATTCAGACTCTAGGATCTTGATTACTTTCGCTGCACTTATGGTTGGTAACTCTTGTACAGATATTCAATGACACAATCCCGTCACCCATCTTGAGTTTGCAATCTGCTGTTTTCCTCCAACAACACCCCATCCTAGATTAGTTTGAACAGCGTAGGGTTCACCCTTACCTCCTGTGATTACCTTTCATGGTACCAAAGCTTCGGGACAATCGTAGCCTATCAACAGTCTAACACCAAACTCCTTCAGCAGGGATATTTCATGAAATATGACAGATAGGTGCTCCCATTTATTGGCTGTTTCACAGGTAGGTATGCGATCTCGATCTAGAGGTATATTATCTTTTGCATAAGCTGGTGGTAGATTTAATGTTCAGTTTGAATAAAGTCCTCTGACTCTCAGTCCTTTGACTTCTCACTAATGTGTCTCTTCCAGTCATTGTGGTGAGTTTGAGTTTCACTGGTTCTGTAGCTACTTGTAATTTCTTGCAGATTTCTTGATCAATGAAGGTGACATCACTCTGGGCATCCAGTAGTGCATAGTCGTATACCTTCTTGTTTCTCTTTTTAGGATTTGAAATGCACACTGGTACAACCATTGATGTGCCGTTGCTTTCTCCTTCCCTCACTTTGCAGGAGAACACCAATACTTTATTTTCTTCCTCAGTATCATTAGGTATTGAGGATTTATCCTTCTTTGGACGTTCCTCATGTAGTGGTGTAGGATGACGTCTTTTGCAAACGCTGCATGTGGCCTTTTTCTTACACTCCTTAGTAACATGGCCTTTTCTTAGACATCCAAAACACTGTTGATTATCAAGTATAAATTTTTTCTTTTCATCTGGGTATTTCTCCTTCGATTGATGGCAATTGTGTACAGAGTGGTTTTCTCCACAGAACATACACTTGAAGGTAGTCTGAAGATTTTTTTTGGTTCTGTCTCTCTACTGATCCCAGTGATGACTTTGAACTTGCTCTCGTAGGCGTCTAGATCTTTAGCAGCTGTGTTGGTTGCAAAGCTATTTGCTCTTGCGCGTCTTATCTTTCTTGCAGGCCTTTCTTCTAAGGATTTTAAGGCGTAAGATGCTGTTACTGAATTACATGCTATCTGTGCTTCCTTATTGACAAACTCAGAGAAATCTTTAAAACTTGGGAAGTCCTTACTTAGATCTAACTGTTCAGTCACATAGCGATTCCATCTAGAAGCCACTTCTTCAGGTAGCTTAGCTAGCATCCTGTGGTTCTCTAGATAGTCATTCAGTACTTCTAGACCTCGTACATGTGGGATGGCATTGCTGCATGCTTGCAGGAAGTCACCATACTCTTGGAGTCTGAAGTGTTCTTTAGGACCTATTTTAGGCCAGTTATTCAATTTCAATTCCCAAGCTTGCTTGTAGGCTTCTCCACCAACATATCTCTGAAGGTAGAATAACTTGTCGACTGGACTGAAGCAATGATGCTCAATGATCATTTCGAAACTTGCCTTCCACTTTATGAACTTCAGTATGTCTCCTGAAAATACAGTGGGTTCTGTAACGGGAAGTCTAGTGAGGACTGTTCTCTCTTGTCTTGCTGGGACAATAGTTGTAACACTTTTCTGATCATTGCAGTGACATCTAGGAATAGAATCATCCGGTTTTATTTTCTCACTTAGTTCTTAGTCCCTTTCTTCATCTTTTCTGGTAGAGAGGGCAAATTCACACACCTTTTTCTTAACACTGGACTAGGCCTCTCTTTTGTTTTTTTGAGGAGAGATAGAGGGATAATGACTTATCTCTTCACTACATGCTGGAGATTTCCTTCTATTCTCCTGGGTGTATGGAGGAAAGTAGGAGTCTGTTTCTTCACTTGGTACAGATTTAACCTAAGATCACTCTGATTCATATCCTCTTCAAGTACTCTGAGTCTGGCCTCTAGGAATAATATGGTCTTTACCTCCTAGGAATAAATCCTTCACTTGCACTGGGCCCAAGGAACGTCTATAATAACTTCTTTCTGCCTTTCCAGACTTTTAATCTGTTGGCGTTGTGCCTCCATTTCAGCTTCAATTTGATAGCGCTGTGCGTCCATTTCAGCTTCTATTTGATAGCGCTGTGCGTCCATTTCAGCTTCTATTTGATAGCGATGTGCGTCCTTTTCAGCTTCCATTTGACAGCGCTGTGCCTCCATTTCAGCTTCCAATTGATGGTGTTGTGCATCCTTTTCAGCGATTAGTTGGCGCTGCACCTCAATGGCAGCTTCCATCTCAATTTCTGCTCTCTTGACAGCAAGTTGTTCAGCTAATTCCTTTCTTTTGTCTGAAGTACTTGAGGACTCTGATATGTGGCTGGAACTTCTGCTAGGGAAGGAAGTCCCACTTGAGATTGTGGTTCCACCTAAGGACCTAGCATAGTTCTCACAAAAAGTTCATTCATTCTACTTCTTGTTTTAACTTCATCATAATTAGCTGCAGATGAAAGTTCTCTCATGAGCTTTACTAAATATTTAGTGACTGCAGTACGTGTCCATGTTCCTTACAATATCCTGGGAAGGTGTTGTCAGTGACGGCACGTTGACATAGGCTGCCATGAGCTCTGATTCAGATTCTTCTACTGTCTCTACCATGTCACTCAAGTTCCCTTTCATACTTTCTTGTTTTAGCTTTCTACGAACGTCTTTAATGTATGATTTCCACTTATCATACATTCAGGTGAACTTTTTCTCTTTTAATGCTGCTTCTTGCTTCAAATTTTCAACACCTTGGGGGTCGGTTTTCTGGCACGTGATGAACATCTTAGTTCATTTGTTTGGGCTATATTTGTTTGGGGCAAGAATAATGCTGCATCAGACTCTTCTACCTCAGACAGGTTCCCTTGCTCCTCATCTTCTACTCTATCTATCTTTGCATCCTCTAACAATGGCACGGTAATACTAGGCTCAGACATTTTACTTTAAATGCTATACCAATCAATATGAATAATAAGGAATTGTCACTTTAAATGCAATACTGACAAATGCAGAAACAAATGACTTTCACTTTGAATGCAATAACAATAGATGCATGAAATAAATGACTCTCACTTTAAATGCCTTAGAGTCCGTATACTACAGAATGTCCTCTGTTTTTCTTTGTTTTTTCTGAACACACACAAAAAAATGTCTCTTTATGCCAAATCCTATGTTCAACGATAAACAATAAAGGAAAGCTCTGACCTTATTGTGAATAGCAGAATACTGGGATCTGGAGGTTGCTGGAACAAATGTCAGTCTTAAAGGAGACTTGTCTTTTCTTGATGCGATGCGAATCTGATGACTTGCGATGCTCTGTGTTGACTTGTGATGCCCTATGATGACTTGCGATGCTCTGCGATGACTTGTGATGCTCTATTATGATGACTTGCGTTGTGCTGGCTTGGGTACGCTGCTGCAAGCTTTTGGGCCTAATGGCGGGAAACTAGCTGGCCGCAGTATGTTCTCTCTCCATGGATAGTGGTGTGGGCACTCTAGCTCTGGAATTTGTCCTCCCACCATGCGTCTCTCTCTAGGGATCACAGGAAGTTTGGCACTCTTTCTGTACTATTTTGCCTTTGCCATTCTGCCACTTTAAGAGTCAGCTGCAGTCTGACTAATGCATACGTTCTATGGCCTCTATGGTAGCTCCGCTGAGGTGTCTCTGCTTGTTCACTCAGGGAACGTTTGCTGCGTGGCGGTATATGGCAGCACTCCGCTTCTTTTAATGCGCTCTTTACTGTACAAGTTGAGGAGCACTATCGCCTTGCCCTCTGAGGGTAATAGTTCCACTGTGGCAGGCGCTGCACTATGAAGTGCCTTTTCCGTTGTGGCATTAGCAGAATTATGATATCTCTGACTGTTACTCTAAGCAGACTGTCTATTACTCTGTAATTCCCCTAGCGCTGTTCTATGGAAGCAGTAGGTTTAAAGAGGACACCAAATTCTTGAAATACCTTCTTTAATAACTTCATTTTTCCATGCGCCCCACAACGGCACTAATCAGGAGGATACCCCGCCCCCAGGGACAGGAAACAAACGTGGAGACAACCTTTAAAAGCCTCCTCCCCTGGACATTCTCCAGTTTGTTTCCTGTCCCTCTGGGACGATGTGGAGATGAGCGGGGGGGGGTATCCTCTCCTGCTCCGCAACCATCCGCACGGCCTGGCGGTCTTACCGCTTCCCCGACGCTGTTCAGGAGGGCCGTAGCAGGGTGTCGGTTCTCGGGGCAAGATAGAAGCCCTCCCGACATCTAGGCATAAGTCCTGCTCTTGTACAGGCAGCCCCGGGCGATGCAGTTCCTTTGCGAACATGCGTGTGAAGGAAACCGGCTGGGCGATGATCTCAGGGCCGAGATCTTGCGATAGAAGTCACGTGGGTGCACGCGCCGCGTCAGCGGACGGGCGGGACCACGTGACCCGGAAGTAGCTGTTAAAATCGCCGGTTTACTGATGGGATGGCGTCCTCTGCGATCTACAGAGTCCGGCTATCACCATGTCCCTCTCTGCAGACCTCCCTTCAGATCCTCCAAAGGTCCAGAGCCCGGTAAGCCTCCTCCCAACTGGGAGTATATTGTCTCTGCAGTTGCTCTTTCACCATTGCTTTACTTATGCACCGGTGACCTCCTTCTGGGTGAAGGTTCCTTTTAAAAAATCCTTTTAGGGTTTTTTCCTAAGGGAATTTCTTTCTTTATCCTAGGGGAAAAAATCGGGAGATTCCTCTACCAGAAAGAAATGTGTGATTTGTAAAAATCACCTGGGGAGCCAATCTAAGAAGCCCCTTTGTCAAAAATGCACAGAGAAAGTTATGGCGGACGAGTCGCCATCCCTTGTGGATAGTCTCAGGTCCGTCATTAAGGAGGAAGTGTCCTCGGCTATCGAATCTCGCCTGGCCTCTCTTCCACACACTCCTTCCACCTCTAAGATGGTCCAAGAGAGCATTCCGTTGGAGTCAGATATAGACTTTGACGAGGGTGAATTGTCCTCAGATTCGGACTCTGTCTCTTCAGACGACAATTCAGGAATGCCTCTTTGCTCTTTAGAAGATACTGACACGCTGTTAAAGACTATTAGAGCAGCAATGAATATTGAACAGGCTAAGGAACCGCAGACCATACAGGATCAGATGTTCAAGGGTTTGGCTGACAGGAAGAGACGTGTATTCCCAGTACATGAGAATATCAAAAAATTAATTACTAATGAATGGAAGGATCCTGAAGCAGGGCAGGAACCTCAAAAATCTTTAAACACAAATATCCATTTAGTGATTCAGATTCCGCTCACTGGGACAAAACCCCTCGAGTCGATGCTCCTGTAGCAAGGATCTCTAAAAAATCCTCGCTCCCTTTTGAAGACGTAGGCCTCCTACGTGACCCTATGGACAAAAAATGTGAGTCCATACTTAAAAAATCCTGGGACACCTCTACTGCTATGCTAAGACCCAGTATCGCAGCTACCTGTACTGCAAGGACCCTCTCCCTTTGGTTAACCCAGCTTGAGGAGCACCTCTTGGCAGGCACCCCTTCTGAAAATTTCCTTGCCTCCATACCTATTCTAAAACAAGCATCTAATTTTCTATCAGACGCTTCTGCAGATCTCGTAAAATTATCCGCCAGATCAGCCGCCCTTGCCAACTCTGCAAGGAGAACCGTTTGGTTGAGATCTTGGTCTGGGGATAATAACTCTAAGAATAAGCTTTGTAACATCCCCTGTGAGGGTGACAGATTGTTTGGATCAGTCTTGGATGATATCCTTGACAAAGCCTCTGACAAAAAGAAGGGTTTTCCCTCAGAATCTAGATTTTTTCAGTCTCGCCACTCCTTTCGGACCCAAAGAAGAGGTAGACCTGATACCAAGAAAAAAGAAAGCTCTGGCTCCTGGCAGTCCTCTAGAGGTAGAGGCAGAGGGTTCATCTTCAATCCAGATAAATCCTCTAAGCAGCAAGGGCAATGACGCCAGAAGCCCTGTAGGGGGGAGACTCCAAAATTTCCTTCCTGCCTGGCAGGCCATTACAAATTCCCCCTGGGTCTTGGATTTAATTACAACAGGTTACAAAATAGAATTTGCTACCATTCCTCCAAGAAGATTTCTTTTGAACAAAAAGTTAGCCCCTGCTCAACAGTCACTTCTAGAAGATCAGGTCAACTCCCTTTTATCAAAACAGGCAGTAATTCCAGTCCCTGCAGGCCAGGAAGGAGAGGGTTACTACTCCGGAATTTTCCTATTCAGAAAACCGAATGGCTCTTACAGAACTATAATAAATTTAAAAGGGCTAAACAATTATGTAACCTACAAAAAATTCAAAATGGAGACGATAAACTCTAAATCTGCTGACCCAAAATCTTTTCATGGTGACTCTGGATTTGGCCGATGCATACTATCACGTGCCCATCTTCAAACCACACCAGAAATTCATGAGATTTGCGATTCATCAGGGCGATCGTCTGCTTCATCTTCAATTCCAGGTACTTCCCTTCGGTCTCTCCGCAGCTCCTCGGGTCTTCACAAAAATAATGGCAGAAGTCTCAGCCTTTCTCCACCGGAGACAGGTGTTATTTATTCCTTATCTGGACGATTTTCTGATTGCAGCACAAGACCCCGAAGTTCTTTCCAGACACCTGCAGTTAGTAACAAGCACCCTTCAGTCTCTGGGTTGGTTACTAAATTTAGAAAAATCAGACCTCATCCCAAGCCAAATAAAAGAATTCCTAGGAATTCAGTTAAATTCATGTCAAATGATGTCTTTTCTCCCAGAAAGGAAAATCCGGATCTTCAGAGAAAAATTCCAGGAATTCCGGTCTTTAAAGAAGGTCTCCATCAGGCAGATCATGTCCATCCTGGGCCTGATGACATCTGCCATCCCTGCTGTAAAATGGGCCCAGTTCCACAGCAGGCCCCTACAGCGTTTCCTCCTGTCTTCTTGGGACAAGAGTCCCCTAACACTAGACAAAAGAGTCTCCCTTCCTTCCCAGCTCAAGTCCTCCTTAACCTGGTGGATGATAAGATCTCACCTGACAAGAGGAGTCGACTGGAGACCAAAGGATCCGATTGTTATTACAACCGACGCAAGCGCAATAGGCTGGGGGGCCCATTGCCAGAACCAGGTTATTCAGGGAGTCTGGTCCCGGTCAGAGAAGCATCTGTCATCAAATATGAAGGAGTTACATGCAATCTTCCTATCTCTAAAAGCCTTCGGACCAAAGATTTTTCGGAAAGATGTAAAGATATTTTCCGACAACAAGACAGCAGTGGCCTATGTGAACAAACAGGGGGGCACAAGAAGCAGGGATCTAAATCAGACAGCCTTCTTCCTGTTCTCCTGGGCGCAGGACCATCTAAACTCTGTGTCCGCAGTCTACCTAAGGGGGAAAGAAAACTTGTTGGCCGACTTCCCCAGCAGACAGCCCCTAAAATCAGGCGAGTGGTCGCTGAACAAGAGGATATTCCAGCTCCTGTGCGAGAGGTGGGGTACTCCAGGAGTGGATCTGTTTGCCTCCAGAGTCAACAGACAGGTAGACCACTTCTTCTCCCTCTCCTACAGGGACAACCCAATGGGAGTGGATGCCTTTTCCGTACCATGGCCGGACAAACTCCTCTACGCCTTTCCACCAATATCCCTGATTCCAAAGACCCTGGCCAAGATCTTATAGGAGAAGCGGGAAGTCATCCTGGTGACCCCATTCTGGCCAAGACTAACCTGGTTCCCTCTACTGTCTGCCCTGGAAAAAGAGGACTACTGGATGCTACCTCAGAGTCCAGACCTTCTACTTCAGGGGCCGGTTCTTCACCCAGAAGTCAATCACCTGAAACTGACTGCCTGGAAACTGAGCGCTCCCTTCTAAAGTCGAAGGGGCTCTCTGATGCGGTAATTACCACCCTCCTCTCTAGTCGTAAACCAGTCACCTCTAAAATCTACATTAGAGTTTGGAAGTCCTTTTTACGGTTTTTAGGTCCACTCTGGGATCCTTCAAATAGTCCAGATGTCAATCAGATTCTGGAGTTTCTGCAGAGGGGGCTCGAGGGGGGGTTAAGGGTCAGCACCTTAAAAGTGCAGGTTGCAGCTCTTAGTGCCTTTTTGGAGACCAGGTTAGCCGAAGTTCCTCTCATCAAGCGGTTCCTTAAAGGCGCTAACAGGCTCATCCCCAGGATCAGGTCCTTTGTCGCTCCCTGGGACTTGAATCTCGTCCTTTCTGTCCTTCTTGATCCCCCATTCGAGCCCATTTTGGAGATTCCCCTAAATCTACTCTCCATGAAAACCGCATTCTTTATTGCTATAACTTCCGCTAGAAGAATTGGAGAGATCCAGGCACTATCCTGTCGGCCCCCATACCTGACAGTTCTGGAAGACAGAATAATTCTCAGACATGAACCATCCTTTCTTCCAAAGGTGTTTTCCAGATTTCATTGCGACCAACAGATTTCTTTACCAACCTTCTGTCCACAGGCCAAAACAGAGAGAGAGAAAAAGTTCCCGAACTTGGACGTCAGAAGATGTGTCCTGGCATACCTAAAGGCGACACAGGATTTCAGAAAATCAAATCATCTCCTGGTCCAATATGCAGGAAAAAACAGGGGCAAGGAGCCTCAAAAATGACTATTGCCAGATGGATAAAGTCAACAATCTCTAGAGCTTTTACAGAAAAGAATCTTTCTCCGCCTTCCCAGTTGAAAGCCCACTCTACCCGGGCGGTTTCCGCATCCTGGGCAGAATGTGCTTCAGCCTCCCTATCCCAAATTTGTCAGGCGGCAACCTGGTCGGCCCCGAACACATTCTTCAAGCATTATAGATTGGATGTAGCAGCCAATAGGGACCTTTCCTTTGGCCGAAAGTTTCTCTCAGCGGTGGTCCCACCCTAATGTTTGCTTAAACTTCTCGGTTATTCCTCCTGATTAGTGCCGTTGTGGGGCGCATGGAAAAGATGATAATTACTTACCGGTAATTGGATTTTCCATGTAGCACCACAACGGCACTGGTATTTCCCACCCTTTTATTATCTACCGTTGGTATTGTGACATTATATATGTTTTTTTTTTTGTTTTTTGTTTTTTTGTTATTCTGTGGTGGTTAATAAAGCCTTTTTTCAGCATCATCTTGAGTCCTCGGATACTAACTGGAGAATGTCCAGGGGAGGAGGCTTTTAAAGGTTGTCTCCACGTTTGTTTCCTGTCCCTGGGGGCGGGGTATCCTCCTGATTAGTGCCGTTGTGGTGCTACTTGGAAAATCCAATTACCGGTTAGTAATTATCATCTTTTTCTCCATATAACACTGCTGCTTCTGCAGCAGTTTGTCCATATACAAAACACGTGGTGAAAGAAGTATCGCAAAATGGCGTTTCAACAGTTCAGTTTTGTCATTTAACATGAAATGGTGGATATATTTTTTGTCTTTGACTCTATACAATTGCTCATTTGATTTGCAGTATGCTGTTTGACAGCAATTGGATTTGATGCAAGCAATGATGCAATCAATGATTTGGATTTGCACTTTACATTTGCATTTGGTTTGTTTTGCTGGAACTGTACATTAGAATTTAAATTTGGAGTTGAATTTGGTGGAACTGTAAGCAAACACAAAACCAGTTCAATATACAGTCCTAATCACACTAGTGACTATAGGAACATTTATAGCTGTATTAAATACCTATTTGGCCTTTACTTCCATGTACTGCTCTGGCTCGAACTATGTCTATTCTGGAAGAATCTGCTAGGGAGACCTCTCACACAGGCTCAGTGTATAACTGGCTGTGATTGGCCAAGACTCTTGGGCAGTGTGAGGCCGTCTGTGATTGGCTTACCTTTCTACTGATATAATGAGTTTTAAAGGTACATTTTCTATTTTCTGCTTCTGTTACCACAATATACATGTAACTGTTATATGACATTCAGAAACATAAATCGCTTTAATATACAAACATATGAGCTGTATTGAGGTTATTTGGCAGGTCTAGGTGTATACATATGTGAGCCATATTACCAACCCAGGACAGGTCTTAGCTGGCCAGCTACACTACTGACTACATACTCTATACTGCATGTGTCTTCATTACCGACTATATACTATGTGCTGAATGTGTCCTCACTACTGACTATATACTGCGTGTGTCCTCATTACCGACTATATAATATATATTGCATGTGTCCTCCCTACTGACTAGATACTAATATACTGCATGTGTCATCATACCGACTATATGCTGAACGTCAGGGCTGTTTCTTGGACCGGGCGGGCCACCCAGGGCACGGTGAGAAATGGGGCGTCGAGAATGTGCGCAGCAGTGGTGGCGGCAGGACAGAGGCAGATGAACGCTTCCATCGTGGAAGCGTTCATCTCCATAGTGATTTGTATCGCCGTCCTGAAGACAGCGATACAGATCTCTGTGCTGTGCTGCGGCAGGGGAGGGAGAGGCGTCTCCCTTCCCTGTTCCTCTGATAGGCTACGGGCCTTGTGCCGGCAGCCCATCAGAGCGGTGCAGGCGGCACAATGATGTCATCGCGCCACCTGAGCATGAGCAGTACAGAGCAGGACACAGTGCGGAAAAGGCCTGCATCACATCGCTTCCAAGGAGGTAAGTATGGTGGGGGGCAGAGAGGAGACTGGCACATGATGGGGGGGTTGCAGAGAGGAGACTGGCACATGATGGTGAGGGAGCAGAGAGGAGACTGGCACATGATGGGGGGGCAGAGAGGAGACTGGAACATGATGGTGGAAAGGTGGGCAGAGAAGAGACTGGAACATGATGGTGGAAAGGTGGGCAGAGAGGAGACTGGCACATGATGGGGGGTTGCAGAGAGGAGACTGGCACATGATGGTGGGGGGATGGGGCAGAGAGGAGACTGGCACATGATGGTAGGGTAGCAGAGAGGAGACTGGCACATGATGGGGGGTTGCAGAGAGGAGACTGGCACATATGATGGGGGGCAGAGAGGAGACTGGCACATGATGGGGGAGTTGCAGAGAGGAGACTTTAACATGATGGTGGGAAGGTGGGCAGAGAGGAGACTGGCATTGGGGGGGCAGAGAGGAGACTGGCACATGATGAGGGGGAAATGGCACTTATTACTGGCACATGGGGGGCAGAGAGGAGACTGACACATGATGGGGGGAGTGGTGCTTATTACTGGCACATGATTGGGGGGGAGGAGACTGGCAATTATTACTGGCACATGATGGAGGGACAGAGGAGACTGGCACTTATTACTGGCACATCGGGGAGGAGATTGGAGAGGCACTTTTCACTCGCACATGATTGGGGGGCACTATGGGGACATTTACTGAGGCCACAAAGAAGGGGTATTTTATATGGGGGCTCTGTGCAGTAGAATATTGGGGACCACAGCGGCACAGTATTGGGGGTAGTAGGATGAATTGTCCAGAAGATGGGAGGATGATGGAAAAAGAGTAAACTGAGGTTTTTTTTGTTGTCAAACTACAGAGACGAAAACTGGTGGTCTGGTCTGCAGGTCTGAAAGGAGAAGATGAGGAAAGAAAACATCTACATCAAAGGAGACGTCACTGGTTGTAAGAGGTAAGTGGGGCTGTAATTCTGTTGTGTTCGTAGCAGGGGCCAATCAATTGCCGGAAGTGCCCCTCCTGAGACCAGGCTCTGGATCCGCCACTGCGCCAGACTGGCCTGTGCCCAGTGACGGGGCCAGTTGACATTAGGCAAGTCATCAAGATTAGACTAATGAGCGGGGCCCTAAAATTCTACTACATGGGGCCCCGCTCACTTAGTCTAATCTTGCCTAACCTTAATGTAGGCATAATAAAAATTATCTTTCATGCAGCCTTCATGAAAGATAATTTTTATTATGCATACACAGGTTAGGCAAGATTAGACTAAGTGAGTGGGGCCCCATTTAGTAAAATGGTGAGACGGTTGTAAGTACTTTTCTGAGCAGTTTTGATGGGGGGTGGGGAGTTTATTTTACACTCACCCTGAGAGAAATTTTACCTAAAAACTGCACTGCTGAATGTACCCTCACTACTGGCTATAGGGAAAATTGGCTACCTGGAATTTTGCTTTCCTTGAGTCCGAAGGCAGCACATAATGGGTCAACCTTGCCTCATTCACTTCCTAGCACCGCCCACGTAGATAAACATACAATTAGAATGATTAGCTCAGATAGCATATATACACACCCTGCTATGTGTTTCTTTAAAGAATAGATTCAGACCATAAGTGCAATACAAAAACATTTTATTAGGGAGGGTAAGCTTGTGTTGCCTTCGGACTCAAGGAAAGCAAAATTCTAGGTAACCAATTTTCCCTTTCCCGTTTCGTCCTCGGCAGCATATAATGGGATTGTATAGATCATAAAGGGTGGGTATATTACCATAAGACTGCACTCAGAACACCGGTGCCAAAGGCTGAGCTCTTAGCATCTATGTTCAGTCGGTAATGCTTCACGAATGTAGATGGAGTAGACCAAGAAGCTGCATTACAGATATCTTCTATTGATACATGTGCTTGTTCTGCCCAGGATGCAGCTGTAGATCTCGTTGAGTTGGCTCTTAACGGAAAAGGAGGAGATTCGCCTTCTAATCTGTAGGCTTCTATAATAACGGACTTTATCCATCTTGCAAGAGTGTCCTTAGATGCTTTCTGACCTCTTCTAGGTCCAGCAAATAACAGAAACAAATTTTAATCTGATCTGAATTCTTCTGTTCTTTGGAGACAGATTTACACTGCTCTTTTGACATCTAAAGCAAGTCTGTTCTTCATTGGAAGGTTCTGGCAGGAATGTTGGAAGAAAAGATTCTTTATTAACATTAGACGATGATGGTACTTTGGGCAGAAAAGATGCAATATGCAATAGTACCCTTTCTGGTAGGAATCTCAAGTACGATATTTGGATGATAGAGCCTGTAATTCCCCCAGTCTTTTGGCAGTAATGATGGCAATAAGTAATAGAACTTTATAAGAAAGCCATTTTAGTTCCACCTTTTGATTATGGTTCAAATGGAGTAGCTGTAAACTTCTTCAACACCAAGGATAAGTCCCAGATAGGTATAGGGTGTCTGTATACAGGTTTCAACCTTTTCACTCCTTTAAAGAATCTTAATATTAATGGATAGAGTTGAGCGAACACCTGGATGTTCGGGTTCAAGAAGTTCGGCCGAACTTCCTGAAAATGTTAGGGTTTGGGATCCGAACTCGACCCGAACTTTATCCCGAACCCGAACCCCATTGAAGTCAATGGGGACCCAAACTTTTGGGTACTAAAAAGGCTGTAAAATAGTCCAGAAAAGGGCTAGAGGGCTGCAAAAGGCAGCAAAATGTAGTTCGAATGCCTTACAAACAAATGTGGATAAAGAAATGAATTAAAATAAAATAAAATAAATAAAAATTAACCAATATCACCACTGTAGAAAGCCACTCAGTAATTTAGGCCCCAGCACCCAGAGAGAGGAGAGAGGTCCCACAGCAGAGAATCATGCGTCATATCACCCTCCACTGGAGAAGGCCACTTTCAGTTATTTAGGCCCCAGCACCCAGACAGTGGATAGAGGTCCCACAGCAAGGAATAAAGCGTCATATCAACCACCACTGGAGAAGGCCACTTTCAGTTATTTAGGCCCCAGCACCCAGACAGAGGAGAGAGGTCCCACAGCAAGGAATAAGGCGTCATATCACCCACCACTGGAGAAGGCCACTTTCAGTTATTTAGGCCCCAGCACCCAGACAGAGGATAGAGGTCGCATGGCAGAGGTTCAGGCTTCATGTCACACACCTTGTAACAGGCCACTTTCAATTATTTAGGACAGACAGAGGAGAGAGGTCCAACAGCAGAGAATCATGCGTCATATCACCCACCACTGGAGAAGGCCACTTTCAGTTATTTAGGCCCCAGCAACCAGACAGAGGAGAGAGGTCGCATGGTAGACGTTAAGGCTTCATGTCGCCCACCATTGTAACAGGCCACTTTCAGTTATTTAGGCCCCGGCGCCCAGACAGAGGAAATAGGTCCCACAGCAGAGAATCATGCTTCAGATCACCCACCACTGGAGAAGGCCACTTTCAGGTATTTTTGGCCCCAGCACCCAGACAGAGGAGAGACGTCCCACAGCAGAGAACCATGTGTCATATCACCCACCACTGGAGAAGGCCACTTTCAGTTATTTAGGCCCCAGCACCCAGACAGAGGAGAGAGGTACCACAGCAAGGAATCATGCGACATATCACCCACCACTGGAGAAGGCCAATTTCAGTTATTTAGGCCCCAGCACCCAGACAGAGGAGAGAGGTTACATGGCAGAGGTTCAGGCTTCATGTCACCCACCATTGTAACAGGCCACTTTCAGTTATTTAGGTGCCCAGATTGAGGAGCGGTTCATTCACCGTTGGGTTGCACTGCAAAAAAATGAGGACTCAATAAAGAAGTGCCCCGGAGTACAAGAATACATGGTTGAGGGGGAGGCAGTTATAAATGTCTGTTCTGCACAAGGGAGGGACAGGTCCTGTGGTATCCATGCCTGGTTCATTTTTATAAACGTCAGCTTGTCCACGTTGTGTCACTACCAGAGTTTTGAGGAGTTCTCACAGCTCTGTTTCTCCGCCCCTGTGATGAGGTCTTTACTTTCATTTTCACTCCTTTCCCTCTTCCCAGCTGTTCCATCTCTGATTGATTCCTCTTCCTTTAAATCACCCCTCTTCCTGTTTCACATTGCGGGTTATATTTCTCATCTTGAGTTGTGTCAGCCGCTGGAGTATCTACACTGCTGTGGTCTCTATACACTGGACGTCTGTTTTGCTGAAGCAAGCAACATCGTATATTGTCTGCTGAGATTGGATCTGTCTTCACTGCTGCTGCAGCCCCTACAGATAAGTTTGCAGACATTGTTGGTTTTTGTTTATTTACTGACTGGATCCGAGGCGACCCTGGTTCAGTCCGTATACTGAGCAGGGAGCCGGTGGCTGTGCCCCCCCCCCTTTCTCATAGGGGTTTCAGGTGTCACTCAGCCTTAGGTACGCGGGCATGCCTCGACCCACCATCAGGGTCCGGGCATGTGCATAGCAGCGCAGGGAGAGCTCTTAGGGTCTGACAAGGGTTACCTTTTATGCTCCCCTAGTTTGGGTCCGCTCAGTAGCTTGTGCACTGATTGTACTCCTGTTGTTCGCATATACCTGTGACACGTTGGCTGTGGACAGGCGGCTGCGTTTGTCAGTAATGATGCCCCCTGCCGTGCTGAATACACGTTCAGACAAAACGCTGGCCGCCGGGCAGGCCAGCACCTCCAAGGCATAAAATGCAGACTCTGGCCCCGTGGACAATTTGAAGACCCAGAAGTTGAATGGGGCCGAACCATCAGTCATTACATGGAGGGGTGTGCACACGTACTGTTCAACCATGTTGGTGAAATGCTGCCTCCTGCTAACACGTTCCGTATCAGGAGGTGGTGCAGTTAGCTGTGGCGTGGAGACAAAACTTTTCCACATTTCTGCCATGCTAACCCTGCCCACAGAGGAGCTGGCTGTGACACAGGTGCGTTGGCGACCTCTTGCTCCTCCTCTGCCTTCGCCTTGGGCTTCCACCTGTTCCCCTGTGACATTTGGGAATGCTCTCAGGAGCGCGTCTACCAGCGTGTGCTTGTACTTGCGCATCTTCCTATCATGCTCCAGTGCAGGAAGTAAGGTGGGCACATTGTATTTGTACCGGGGATCCAGCAGGGTGGCAACACAGTAGTCCGCACAAGTTAAAATGTGGGCAACTCTGCTGTCGTTGCGCAGGCACTGCAGCATGTAGTCACTCATGTGTGTCAGGCTCCCCAGAGGTAAGGACAAGCTGTCATCTGTGGGAGGCGTAATGTCATCGTCCTCAGTATCCCCCCTGCCACGCACCAGTGATGGGCCTGAGCTGTGTCGAGTGCCACACCGCTGTGAACCTGCTTCATCCTCATCCTCCTCCCCCTTCTCCTCATTGTCCTTGTCCTCCAGTAGTGGGCCCTGGCTACCCAAATTTGTACCTGGCCTCTTCTGTTGCAAAAAACCTCCCTCTGAGCCAGTTTTAAGATACTGGCCTGAAAGTGCTAAAAATGACCCATCATCCTCCTCCTCCTGGACCACCTCCTCTTCCATCATCGCCCTAAGCGTTTTCTCAAGGAGACATAGAAGTGGTATTGCAACGCTGATAACGGTGTCATCGCCACTGGCCGTGTTGGTGAAGTACTTGAAACAGCGCAACAGGGCACACAGGTCTCGCATGGAGGCCCAATCATTGGTGGTGAAGTGGTGCTGTTCCGCAGTGCGACTGACGCGTGTGTGCTGCAGCTGAAGCTTTACTATGACCTGCTGCTGCTCGCACAGTCTCTCCAGCATGTGCAAGGTGGAGTTCCACCTGGTGGGCATGTCGCATATAAGGCGGTGAGCGGGAAGGCCGAAGTTCCGCAGTAGCGCAGACAGGCGAGCAGTGGCAGGATGTGAACGCCTGAAGCGCGCACAGACGGCCCACACTTTATGCAGCAGCACTGACATGTCGGGGTAGTTGTGAATAAATTTCTGCACCACCAAATTCAGCACATGTGCCAGGCAAGGGATGTGACTCAAACCTGCTAGTCCCAGAGCTGTGACGAGATTTCGCCTATTATCGCACACCACCAGGCCGGGCTTGAGGCCCACTGGCAGAAACCACTCGTAAGTCTGTTGTTCAATACCCCGCCACAACTCCTGCGCGGTTACGCGGATACACTGTTACAGACAGATTTAAACTAGGCCTAAAAAAGCTGGAACTCCAGATTCAGGGTATTGCTATTTTGGCAATTAAATTTTATCGCAGAACAAAATATATCCTTTGCTTGACACTATGAAACTTGGCCAGCCACAGCTGAAACCACTGATTTATGGTATTGCTATTTTAGCAATTTAATTTCACCCCAGAAAAAAATATCCTTTGCAGGACTCTATGAAACTTGTCCAGCCACAGCTAAAGCCACTGATTTATGGTATTGCTATTTTGGCAATTGAATTTCACCCCAGAAAAAAAGATATCCTTTGCAGGACACTATGAAACTTGTCCAGCCACAGCTAAAGCCACTGATTTATGGTATTGCTATTTTGGCAATTGAATTTCACCACAGAAAAAAATATACCCTGTTACGGACAGATTTAAACTAGGCCTGCAACTGCTGGAACACCAGATTCAGGGTATTGCTATTTTGGCAATTGCATTTCACCCAAGAACAAAATATATCCTTTGCCGGACACTATTAAACTTGTCCAGTCACATCTGGAACACCAGATTCAGGATATTGCTATTTTGGCAATTAAATTTTACCCCAGAACAAAATATATCCTTTGCAGGACACTATGAAACTTGGCCAGAAACAGCTGAAACAACTCATTTATGCTATTGCTATTTTGGCAATTGAATTTCACCCAAGAAAATAATATACCCTGTTACGGACAGATTTAAATTAGCCCGGCAAGAGCTGGAACACCATATTCAGGGTGTTGCTTTTTTGGCAATTGAATTTCACCCCAGAACAAAATATATCCATTGTCGGACAATATTATACTTTGCCAGCCACTGTTGGGACACCAGATTTAGGGGATTGCTATTTTGGCAATTGAATTTCACCCCAGAACAAAATATATCCTTTGCCGGACACTATTAAACTTGTCCAGTCACAGCTGGAACACCAGATTCAGGGTATTGCTATTTTGGCAATTAAATTTCACCCCAGAACAAAATATATCCTTTGCCAGGCACTATGAAACTTGGCCAGCCACAGCTGAAACCACTGATTTATGGTATTGCTATTTTGGCAATTGAATTTCACCCCAAAACAAAATATATCCATTGTCGGACAATATTATACTTTGCCAGCCACTGCTGGGACACCAGATTTAGGGGATTGCTATTTTGGCAATTGAATTTCACCCCAGAACAAAATATATTTTTTGCCGGACACTATTAAACTTGTCCAGTCACAGCTGGAACACCAGATTCAGGGCATTGCTATTTTGACAATTGAATATTACCCCAGAACAAAATATACACTGTTACGGACAGATTTAAACCAGGTCTGCAACAGCTGGAACACCAGATTCAGGGTATTGCTATTTTGGCAATTGAATTTCACCCCAGAACAAAATATATCCTTTGCAGGACACTATTATACTTTGCCAGCCACTGCTGGGACACCAGATTTAGGGGATTGCTATTTTGGCAATTGAATTTCACCCCAGAACAAAATATATCCTTTGCCGGACACTATTAAACTTGTTCAGTCACAGCTGGAACACCAGATTCAGGGTATTGCTATTTTGGTCATTAAATTTCACCCCATAACAAAATATATCCTTTGCCGGACGCTATGAAACTTGACCAGCCACAGCTGAAACCATTGATTTATGGTATTGCTATTTTGGCAATTGAATTTCACCCCAGAAAAAAAGATATCCTTTGCAGGACACTATGAAACTTGTCCAGCCACAGCTAAAGCCACTGATTTATGGTATTGCTATTTTGGCAATTGAATTTCACCACAGAAAAAAATATACCCTATTACGGACAGATTTAAACTAGGCCTGCAACTGCTGGAACACCAGATTCAGGGTATTGCTATTTTGGCAATTGAATTTCACCCTAGAAAAAAATATACCCTGTTACGGACAGATTTAAACTAGGCCTGCAACTGCTGGAACACCAGATTCAGTGTATTGCTATTTTGGCAATTGAATTTCACCCAAGAACAAAATATATCCTTTGCCGGACACTATTATACTTGTCCAGTCACATCTGGAACACCAGATTCAGGATATTGCTATTTTGGCAATTAAATTTTACCCCAGAACAAAATATATCCTTTGCAGGACACTATGAAACTTGGCCAGAAACAGCTGAAACAACTCATTTATGCTATTGCTATTTTGGCAATTGAATTTCACCCAAGAAAATAATATACCCTGTTACGGACAGATTTAAATTAGCCCGGCAAGAGCTGGAACAGCATATTCAGGGTGTTGCTTTTTGGCAATTGAATTTCACCCCAGAACAAAATATATCCATTGTCGGACAATATTATACTTTGCCAGCCACTGTTGGGACACCAGATTTAGGGGATTGCTATTTTGGCAATTGAATTTCACCCCAGAACAAAATATATCCTTTGCCGGACACTATTAAACTTGTCCAGTCACAGCTGGAACACCAGATTCAGGGTATTGCTATTTTGGCAATTAAATTTCACCCCAGAACAAAATATATCCTTTGCCAGGCACTATGAAACTTGGCCAGCCACAGCTGAAACCACTGATTTATGGTATTGCTATTTTGGCAATTGAATTTCACCCCAAAACAAAATATATCCATTGTCGGACAATATTATACTTTGCCAGCCACTGCTGGGACACTCAGATTTAGGGGATTGCTATTTTGGCAATTGAATTTCACCCCAGAACAAAATATATTTTTGCCGGACACTATTAAACTTGTCCAGTCACAGCTGGAACACCAGATTCAGGGCATTGCTATTTTGACAATTGAATTTCACCCCAGAACAAAATATACACTGTTACGGACAGATTTAAACTAGGTCTGCAACAGCTGGGACACCAGATTCAGGGTATTGCTATTTTGGCAATTGAATTTCACCCCAGAACAAAATATATCCTTTGCAGGACACTATTATACTTTGCCAGCCACTGCTGGGACACCAGATTTAGGGGATTGCTATTTTGGCAATTGAATTTCACCCCAGAACAAAATATATCCTTTGCCGGACACTATTAAACTTGTTCAGTCACAGCTGGAACACCAGATTCAGGGTATTGCTATTTTGGTCATTAAATTTCACCCCATAACAAAATATATCCTTTGCCGGACGCTATGAAACTTGACCAGCCACAGCTGAAACCATTGATTTATGGTATTGCTATTTTGGCAATTGAATTTCACCCCAGAAAAAAGATATCCTTTGCAGGACACTATGAAACTTGTCCAGCCACAGCTAAAGCCACTGATTTATGGTATTGCTATTTTGGCAATTGAATTTCACCACAGAAAAAAATATACCCTATTACGGACAGATTTAAACTAGGCCTGCAACTGCTGGAACACCAGATTCAGGGTATTGCTATTTTGGCAATTGAATTTCACCCTAGAAAAAAATATACCCTGTTACGGACAGATTTAAACTAGGCCTGCAACTGCTGGAACACCAGATTCAGTGTATTGCTATTTTGGCAATTGAATTTCACCCAAGAACAAAATATATCCTTTGCCGGACACTATTATACTTGTCCAGTCACATCTGGAACACCAGATTCAGGATATTGCTATTTTGGCAATTAAATTTTACCCCAGAACAAAATATATCCTTTGCAGGACACTATGAAACTTGGCCAGAAACAGCTGAAACAACTCATTTATGCTATTGCTATTTTGGCAATTGAATTTCACCCAAGAAAATAATATACCCTGTTACGGACAGATTTAAATTAGCCCGGCAAGAGCTGGAACAGCATATTCAGGGTGTTGCTTTTTTGGCAATTGAATTTCACCCCAGAACAAAATATATCCATTGTCGGAACAATATTATACTTTGCCAGCCACTGTTGGGACACCAGATTTAGGGGATTGCTATTTTGGCAATTGAATTTCACCCCAGAACAAAATATATCCTTTGCCGGACACTATTAAACTTGTCCAGTCACAGCTGGAACACCAGATTCAGGGTATTGCTATTTTGGCAATTAAATTTCACCCCAGAACAAAATATATCCTTTGCCAGGCACTATGAAACTTGGCCAGCCACAGCTGAAACCACTGATTTATGGTATTGCTATTTTGGCAATTGAATTTCACCCCAAAACAAAATATATCCATTGTCGGACAATATTATACTTTGCCAGCCACTGCTGGGACACCAGATTTAGGGATTGCTATTTTGGCAATTGAATTTCACCCCAGAACAAAATATATTTTTGCCGGACACTATTAAACTTGTCCAGTCACAGCTGGAACACCAGATTCAGGGCATTGCTATTTTGACAATTGAATTTCACCCCAGAACAAAATATACACTGTTACGGACAGATTTAAACTAGGTCTGCAACAGCTGGGACACCAGATTCAGGGTATTGCTATTTTGGCAATTGAATTTCACCCCAGAACAAAATATATCCTTTGCAGGACACTATTATACTTTGCCAGCCACTGCTGGGACACCAGATTTAGGGATTGCTATTTTGGCAATTAAATTTCACCCCAGAACAAAATATATCCTTTGCCGGACACTATTAAACTTGTTCAGTCACAGCTGGAACACCAGATTCAGGGTATTGCTATTTTGGTCATTAAATTTCACCCCATAACAAAATATATCCTTTGCCGGACGCTATGAAACTTGACCAGCCACAGCTGAAACCATTGATTTATGGTATTGCTATTTTGGCAATTGAATTTCACCCCAGAAAAAAATATACCCTGTTACGGACAAATTTAAACTAGGCCTACAACTGCTGGAACACCAAATTCAGTGTATTGCTCTTTTGGCAATTGAATTTCACCCCAGAAAATAATATACCCTGTTACGGACAGATTTAAACTAGGCCTGCAACTGCTGGAACACCAGATTCAGGGTATTGCTATTTTGGCAATTGAATTTCACCCCAGAACAAAATATATCCTTTGCCGGACACTATTAAACTTGCCCAGTCACAGCTGGAACACCAAATTCAGGGTATTGCTATTTTGACAATTAAATTTCACCACAAAACAAAATATATCCTTTGCTGGACACTGTTATACTTTGCCAGCGACTGCTGGGACACCAAATTTAGGGGATTGCTATTTTGGCAAATAAATTTCACCCTAGAACAAAATATATCCTTTGCAGGACGCTATGAAACTTGGCCAGCCACAGCTGAATCCACTGATTTATGGTATTGCTATTTTGGCAATTGAATTTCACCCCAGAAAAAAAAAATATCCTTTGCAGGACACTATGAAACTTGGCCAGCCACAGCTTAAACCACTGATTTATGGTATTGCTATTTTGGCAATTGAATTTCACCCTAGAAAAAAATATGCCCTGTTACGGACATATTTAAACTGGGCCTGCAACAGCTGGAACACCAGATTCAGGGTATTGTTACTTTGGCAATTGAATTTCACCCCAGAAAATAATCTATCCTTTGCCAGACAGCAGACAGTATTACACTTGGCTAGCCAAAGCTGGAACACCAGATTTAGGGGATTGGCAATTGAATTTAACCCCTTAATAAATATAGAAATTGCTATCCTGAATTTCTATAGGTGACAATAAGCACAGCCAAGCCCCTGATATAGGATATAGCAAAAAAAAAAAACCTAGTATTGATGGATTGATGGACTTGGTGGCAGCTTGTTCTGGTACACCACAAGTCACAAAATGGCT
Source organism: Bufotes viridis (assembly GCA_033119425.1). Classification (NCBI taxonomy): domain Eukaryota; kingdom Metazoa; phylum Chordata; class Amphibia; order Anura; family Bufonidae; genus Bufotes; species Bufotes viridis. The sequence goes on from CM065595.1 coordinate 57,868,997, forward strand.
GCCGATCACCCCAGAAAAAAGTGACAGAAAAACGCTCTGTGCAGCCTAAAAACCAGTGAGCAATTAACTAACAGAAGTTATATCATTCACAGCTGTAGATTCTAATACTTCATTAGGTGCTTTTTCTGACTTTTCCCTGCCTAATCTCGCCCTCACAGAAGTTGCGTCCTCTTCCTACACTGGTCAGTGCAGTGTGACTTGCGGCGCTACGTGAATCCAGCTTAAATAGAGGCTGGGTCACATGCTGCACTCAGCCAATCACAGCCATGCCATTAGTAGGCATGGCTGTGATGACTTCTTAGGGCAAGAAGTAAAACGCTAGCTGATTGGCTGCTGTGCAGCCCTTCAGAAAGCGGGAAGAAATCGCCAAACAATGGACCCGAACCCGAACTTTTTTGAAAATGTTCGGGTCCGGGTCCCGAACACCCCAAAATTCGGTACGAACCCGAACTATGCTCGAACTGTTCGCTCAACACTATTAATGGATTATTTCCAAATTCGTTCTCAGTCATAGCATTGATTGCAGTCATATGAACTCTCAGAGTATTTGGTTTAAGACACTTTTGAAACCCATCCTGTAAGAACTGGAGAACTACCATAATTTCTTTACAATTGGATTGAGACATCCAGGATGCAAATTTTTTCCATATCTTCTCATACTTAGTACTTAGTATTAGTAGAACGTTTACGTGAAGAGAGTAAAGTATTGATCACTGATTCTGCGAGACCTTTCCTTTCTCTTCTAACTTGGATTTCTCAGTCTCCAGGCTGTAAGATGAAGACTGTTCAGGTTCTGATGATATAGACCGTGTTGTAATAACAGATCTGGGTGAAGATGAAGTTTCCAAAACTCTCCTTCCGACAACTGGAGTAGAAGAGGAAACCAAGGTCTTCTGGGCCAGAAGAGATCTATCAATATAGCCTGAGGCTTCTCCACTACAATCTTCTGAAGGACATTCAGGATGAGAGGAACCAGGGGGAATATGTAAACATACAGGTCTTTCCAGCTGATTGAAAATGCATCCACACTCGTGGGGTTGTCGACTCTGTTTAGGGAACAAAATTTGGGTAGTTTCCTGTTCCGTCGGGATGCCATTAGATCCCACGTTGGTGTACCCCATTTGGCTACAGTCTGCTGGAAGTAACATGGATTCAGTTCCCACTCTGATGGTTTGACTTTCTTCCGGCTCAGAAGATCCGCTTGAATATTGGAATAGCCTCTGATATGCACTGCTCTTAAATTGTGAAGGTATAATTCTGCCCAAGAAAAGATCTCTTTGCATAACTTTAGCAGGGTTAGACTCCTTTTCCCCCTTGTTTGTTCAGGTAAAAGACTGCAGAAAGATTGTCTGACTGAACCAGCACTGACTTGCCCTTGAGATCTGCCTGGAAATGACCTAAGGCTAACTTGATCGCCTTCAATTCCCTGAAGTTTGAGGATTGTTGTTTTTTTTGGTTGGACCACCAACCCTAAATCCATTTGTTCTGGAGATGTGCTCCCCATCCTAGAGCAGAAACATCTATGGTAATTACTACAGGCGACGAAAACTGAAATACTTTCCCCTTGGATAAATTTGTTTCCTTTAACCACCATTTTAGTCTCAAAATCGTGTATGGTTTCAATCTGACCTGAGCTCCAAGATTGTGATTGTAGCGCCAGACCCGCAACATATCCTGTTGGAGATCTCTGATATGAAACCTTGCCCAGGAAACATCATCTATCACAGCTGTTAGGTGTCCAAGAGTCTTGATTACTCTGTGAACTAAACGTCTTGGGGAAGATATTAAGACTCTCACTTCTCTTTTCAAGGATATAATCTTCTGAACGGGTAGATACAGAGCCATGGTACACATGTCTACCTGAAACCCTAGGAACAGTTTTGATGTGGTAGGGTAGGTGTCGGATTTCTCCCAATTGATTAGGAATCTCAAGGCATGGAGGAGCATGATGGCCTTTTGCAGGTGTGATCTTAGCATGTTCTTCGAGGGTGCTGGTATAAGCCAGTCATCCGGATATGGAAACACCTGTATGGATTGGAGATGAAGATTTGCCACTGCTATCACTGCAATCTTTGTGAATATCTTGGGTGCAAAAGAGAGGCCGAAGGGCAGAGCTCTGAACTGGAAATGTTGTTTTTTCCAGCTTTTGAAAATGGCTGCTCTCAGAAATTTCCTTGAAGACCTTTTTATTGGTATATGACGGTAGGTATCCTTCAAGTCTAGTGACGCCATGAAATGACCTTCTTGGAGCATTGCCGTGACTGATCTTATGTTCTCCATCTTGAAATAGATTTTCTTGATATAACGATTTACATAATGAAGATCACTTCATTAGGTGCTTTTGCTGACTTTTCCCTGCCTAATCTCGCCCTCACAGAAGCTGCGTCCTCTCCCTACACTAATCAGAGCAGTGTGATGTGCGGCGCTACGTGACTTCAGCTTAAATAAAGGCTGGGTCACATGCTGCACTTGGCCAATCACAGCCATGCCATTAGTAGGCATGGCTGTGATGGCTTCTTAGGGCAAGAAGTAAAACCCTAGCTGATTGGCTGCTGTGCAGCCCTTCAGAAAGTGGGAAGAAATCGCCAAACAAATGACCCGAACCCGAACTTTTTTGGAAATGTTCGGGTCCGGGTCCTGAACAACCCAAAATTCTGTACGAACCCGAACTATGCTCGAACTGTTCACTCAACACTATTCTTACTCTTTAACTTTTGGCATAAAAAATCTTCTTTGGATGGTTTATCAACCAATCTTTTCCTTAATTTTTCTGAGGAAGATCCAAGAAATCTGCAATCTGTTCTTCCTCTGGTAAATCATCCGCGGAAATTAGATCTTTGAAACCGCTGCCTTCTGGTTTCCACGCTTGAATTGCAGGAAGTCTAGGGCTTTGTCATCTTTACTGGCTTCTAATAGTGTGTCCAGCTGGGAGACAAATAATCTTCCAGGTTACAAAAGGAAGAGAAGAAAGGTTATTCTTGGAAGAACTGTCTCCTGACCATAGTTGCAGCCAAATAGATATTCTAATGGAATTAGACAGTGACATGCTCTTTGCTAGGCCTCTTAACGTATCCACTGGAAAGTCGCAAAGGAAATCGGCTGCAAGCTTCATAATTGGAAAATGCTGGAGCAACTCTTCCCTAGGAATTCCATCTTCCATATCTCTTCCAAGATGGGTTAACCAGACCCTTAAGGCACAAGCTACTGGCACAGCGGCCACAGTGGCTTTTTTGAGTGAGGCTAGATAGGTATGTAGCTTCTTCAGAAGATTGTCTGCCCTTTTATCCACAGGGTCTGTCAGTAATGTGGAATCATCAGATGGAAAGAATGATCTTTTTGCAAGTCTAGTGACAGCAGGATCAACCCTAGATGGAGCTTCCCATTTTGCTGACTCGGCAGGATCTATTTTATACATGGCTCTAAACCTTGATCCCGTGTCCATTTTTTTTAATAGGATACTTCCATTCATTTGAAATGATAGACTCTAATACTGGATGACTAGAAAAAACATGTGATCTTTTCTTTGGGAAGTAGAATAAACTCTACTCATCCTGGTCAGCAGTTGTCTCCTTCTTTGATTCTATAATATTTTTTACTTCCTTTATCAAACGGTTTGTATCTTCCTTCTTGAACAGAAAATTATCTTCAGCCGTAGTTATTTCTGATTCTGAATCTGAAGATATTTCTCCTTCAGAGAGAGAAGATTCCTCTGCAGACGTAGATGGAACTGGGTCCAGTTCTTTTTTAGGCCCCTTTCACACGGGCGAGTTTTCCGCGCGGGTGCAATGCGTGAGGAGGACGCATTGCACCCGCACTGAATCCTGACCCATTCAGTTCTATGGGGCTGTGCACATGAGCGGTGATTTTCACGCATCACTTTTGCGCTGGCGTGAAAATCGCAGCATGTTCTATATTCTGCGATTTTCACGCAACGCAGGCCCCATAGAAGTGAATGGGGATGCGGAAAATCGCAAGCATCCGCAATCATGTGCGGATGCGTTGCGATTTTCCCGCATGGTTGCTAGGATACGATCGGGATGGGGACCCGATCGTTATTATTTTCTTTAGAACATAGTTATAAGGAAAATAATCGCATTCTAATACAGAATGCAATGTTCCTCGGGCTTTAAGGGTTAAGAATAATAAAGAGTTAACTTACCTTCTCCCATCACGCGCAGGCTTCAGAACGTGTCTCTCTTGATAGTTTGGCTGCTTGAGGACCTGTGGTGACGTCACAGGGTCACATGGTCCAATCATAGAAGCATTTGAGTGGACCATGTGACCCATGTGATCTCAGACATCACGGCAGGTCCTTCATCGAACAACAGATGTTCGATGAAGGACCCGCCGTGATGTCACAGGATCACATGGGTCACATGGTCCACTCAAATGCTTCTATGATTGGACCATGTGACCCTGTGACGTCACCACAGGTCCTCAAGCAGCCAAACTATCAAGAGAGACGACGTTCTGGGGCTCTGCGCGTACAATGGGAGAAGGTAAGTTAACTCTTTATTATTTTTAACCCTTTAAAGCCCGGGGAACATTGCATTCTGTAATTAGAATGCGATTATTTTCCCTTATAACTATGTTCTAAAGGAAAATAATTACACATACAGAATACTCATCCCGAAACCAGACTTCAGTGATGAAGTCTGACTTCGGGTCTGGGTACCAAGCATGCGGATTTTTTCACGCGCGTGCTCAACGCACTACAAACGTTAGCACACGCGCGGAAAAATCGCGGCGATTCCCGCAACGCACCCGCATCTTATCCGGGCGTCAAACATGACGCCCGTGTGCAAGAGGCCTTATAGTTTTCCTTTTCCCCTTGGACTGCGCCAAAATTGACTCCAGAAGTGCAACCAGTTTTTTAGAATTGTCATCAGAAACTTCTTCTGGTTGAGTGCAATCTGCGCAAATATTAGTTGGATAACTGTCAGGTAATGGTTTAATGCAGAATATACACAGAGCATGCTTTTTCTTCTGTTTCTTTGTAGGTCTAGAAGGAGAGGATTGCAAGGAATGAGTAGTTAATTCCCTACTACAGATCCCACAGTAGTTATCTGGATGATCATCGGACAGGGGCTGTTAACAAGACTGACATAGTCTGTGTCTGTGTTTCCTTGATCTTTCCCCCCCTTGCTAGAATGGCTGGACATCTGTTTAGACAAAACAGGAAACAGGAGCACATTAAAATACACCACAGCCTTCAAAATTCAGGCAGACCTGACTAGGACAGGACTTGTACCTTAATGATGCAAGAGCTCGGCTGCCAGGCACACCAGGCAACATGGCTCTGCGCTAGACCACTTATTATACTTATCTTCGGCGCCAGAAGAGGGAGAGCGAAGTCGGCATTGATGACGTCAGACGCCCTGTGCTCTGCGTTCCACGGTGCTTTCCACTGCCTGCACTGAGGCCGCTTGAGTAAGTATTCGCTGCATGCGATCACAGCGCTTCGCAAGTAACAATCTCCCCGCTGGCCGACATGCGAATAAGCGGATACAGAGCAGCGCCAAGGACACACCACATGGCTAATCTGGACTCTGAGCCATGTAACCTGGGACACACCCCACTGTATAGGCGGCTAAATAACCATAGGTGGGCTTCTTTCTTTATCCAGAATAAGGACAAATAAAAAACACAAAGCAGGGTGGCGGAGGGCGTGTATATATGCTATCTGAGCTAATCATTCTAATTGTATGTTTATCTAGGTGGGCGGTCCTAGGAAGTGAATGAGGAAAGATTAACCCATTATGTGCTGCCGAGGACGAAACAGGAAATGCTATATACTGCATGTGTCCTCCCTACTGACTACATACTATATACTGCATGTGTCCTCATTACCGACTATATAGTATATGCTGAATGTGTCCTCATTACTGACTATATACTATATACTGCGTGTGTCCTCATTACCAAAAATATACTATGTACTGCATAAGTCCTCACTACTGACTATATACTGCATGTGTCCTCATTACCGACTATATTCTGCATACTGCATGTTTCCTCCCTACTGACTACATACTATGTACTGCATGTGTCCTCATTACCGACTATATACTACCTGCTGAACGCGTCTTCATTACAGACTATATACTATAATACACTACATGTGTCCTCATTATCGACTATATTCTGCATACTGCATGTGTCCTCCCTACTGACTACATAATATATACTATATGCTGAATGTGTCCTCACTACTGACTATATACTGCATGTGTCCTCATTACCGATCATACTGCATGTGTACTCAGTACTGACTACATACTAATATACTGCATGTGTCCTCATTACTAGGGATGATCGAACCCGAACTGTATAGTTCGGGTTCGTACCGAATTTTGGGGTGTTCGGGACAGGGACCCGAACATTTTCAAAAAAGTTTGGGTTCATTGTTCGGCGATTTCTTCCCGCTTTCTGAATGGCTGCACAGCAGCCAATCAGCTAGCGTTTTACTTCTTGCCCTAAGAAGCCATCACAGCCATGACTACTAATGGCATGGCTGTGATTGGCCAAGTGCAGCATGTGACTCAGCCTCTATTTAAGCTGGAGTCATGTAGCGCCGCATGTTGCTCTGCTCTGATTAGTGTAGGTATAGGACACAGCTGCTGTGAGAGCGAGTTTAGGCAGGAGAAACTCAGCAAAAACACCTAATGAAGTGATTGATCTACAGCTGTAAATCATTCAACTTCTGCTAGTTAACTGCTCACTGGTTTTTAGGCTGCACAAAGCATTTTCCTGTCACTTTTTTCTGGGGTGATCGGCAGCCATTTTGTGTCTTGTGGTGCACCAGCACAAGCTGCCACCAAGTCCATCAATCCATCAATACTAGTTTTTTTTTTTTTTTGCTATAACCTACATCAGGGGGTGGGTGTGCTTATTGTCAACCCTAGAAACTCAGGATAGAAATTTCTATATTTTATTGAGGGGTGAAATTAAATTGCCAAAATAGCAATCCCCTAAAGCTGGTGTCCCATCAGTGGCTGGCCAAGTTTAATATTGTCCGGCAAAGAATATATTTTTTTTATGGGGTGAAATTCAATTGCCAAAATAGCAATACCATAAATCTGTGGTTTCAGCTGTGGCTGGCCAAGTTTAATAGTGTCCGGCAAAGGATATATTTTGTTCTGTGGGAAAATTCTATAGCCAAAATAGCAAGCCCCTAAATCTGGTGTCCCAGCCGTGGCTGGCCAAGTTTAATAGTGTCCGGCTAAGAATATATTTTGCTCTTGGATGAAATCAAATTGCCAAAATAGCAATATCGTAAATTAGTGGTTTCAGCTTTGGCTGGCCAAGTTTAATGGTGTCCGGCAAAGGATAGATTTATTTCTGGGGTGAAAGTCAATTGCCTTTATAGCAATCCCCTAAATCTGGTGTCCCAGCAGTGGCTGGCCAAGTTCAATAATGTCCGGCAAAGGATATATTTTTTTTCTGGGGTGAAATTCAGTTGCAAAAATAGAAATACTATAAATCTGGTGTTCCAGCTGTGATTGGACAAGTGTCATAGTGTCCGTCAAAGGAAAAATTATTTTCTGGTGTGAAATTAAGTTGCCAAAATAGCAATACCATAAATCAGTGGTTTCAGCTGTGGCTGGCCAAGTTTATTAGTGTCCGGCAAAGGATATATTTTGTTCTGGGGTGAAATTCAATTGCCAAAATAGCTATTCCGTAATTCAGTGGTTTCAGCTGTGGCTGGCCAAGATTAATAGTGTCCGGCAAAGGATATATTTATTTCTGGGGTTGAATTCAATTGACAAAATAGCAATCCCCTAAATCTGGTGTCCCAACAGTGGCTGGCCATGTTCAATAGTGTCCGGCAAAGGATATATTTTTTTCTGGGGTGAAATTCAGTTGCAAAAATAGAAATACTGTAAATCTGGTGTTCCAGCTGTGATTGGACAAGTTTCATAGTGTCCGTCAAAGGATATATTATTTTCTGGTGTGAAATTCAGTTGCCAAAATAGCAATACCGTAAATCAGTGGTTTCAGCTGTGGCTGGCCAAGATTAATAGTGTCTGGTAAAGGATATATTTTGTTCTGGGGTGAAATTCAATTGCCAAAATAGCTATTCCGTAATTCAGTGGTTTCAGCTGTGGCTGGCCAAGATTAATAGTGTCTGGCAAAGGATATATTTATTTCTGGGGTTAAATTCAATTGACAAAATAGCAATCCCCTAAATCTGGTGTCCCAGCAGTGGCTGGCCAAGTTTAATAGTGTCCGGCAAAGGATAGATAATTTTCTGTGGTGAAATTCAATTGCCAAAATAGCAATCCCCTAAATCTGGTGTCCCAGCAGTGGCTTGCCAAGTTCAATAGTGTCCGGCAAAGGATATATGTTGTTCTGGGGTGAAATTCAGTTGCAAAAATAGAAATACCGTAAATCTGGTGTTCCAGCTGGGACTGGACAAGTTTCATAGTGTCCGTCAAAGGATTTATTATTTTCTGGGGTGAAATTCAGTTGCAAAAATAGAAATACCCTAAATCTTGTGTTCCAGCTGTGGCTGGCCAAGTTTAATAGTGTCCGGCAAAGGATATAATTTTTTATGGGGTGAAATTCAATTGCCAAAATAGCAATACCATAAATTAGTGGTTTCAGGTGTGGCTGGTCAAGTTTAATAGTGTCCGGCAAAGGATATAATTTGTTCTGGGGTGAAATTCAATTGCCAAAATAGCAATACCGTAAATCTGCTGTCCCTGCAGTGGCTGGCCAAGTTTCATAGTGTTCGTCAAAGGATATATTATTTTCTGGGGTGAAATTCAATAGCAAAAATAGCAATCCCCTAAATCTGGTGTCCCAGCAGTGGCTGGCCAAGAATAATAGTGTCCAGCAAAGGATATATTTTTTTCTGGGGTGAAATTCAATTGCCAAAATAGCAATACCATAAATCAGTGGTTTCAGCTGTGGCTGGCCAAGTTTAATAGTGTCCGGCAAAGGATATATTTTTTTTCTGGGGTGAAATTCAGTTGCAAAAATAGAAATACCTTAAATTTGGTGTTCCAGCTGTGACTGGACAAGTTTCATAGTGTCCGTCAAAGGATAAATTATTTTTTGGGGTGAAATTCTGATGCAAAAATAGAAATACCGTAAATCTGGTGTTGCAGCTGTGGCTGGCCAAGTTTAACAGTGTCCGGCTAAGGATATATTTTGTTCTGGGGTGGAATTCAGTTGGAAAAATAGCAATACAGTAAATCTGGTGTTCTAGCTGTGACTGAATAAGTTTCATATTGTTTGTCAAAGGATATATTATTTTCTGGGTTGAAATTAAATTGCCAAATTAGCAATACCCAAAATCTGGTGTTCCAGTTGTTGCAGGCCAAGTGTAAATCTGTCCGTAAAAGTGTATATTACACTCAGCGTGCATCTCCAAGTGTATTTCTTTCCGTTAAAGGGTATATTACAGTATGTGTTAAAATACAGCATAATCCTCTACATTTGCACACACTGTTTTGCATCTCTAAGTGTATTTCTTTCCGCTAAGGGGTATATTACACAAAGTGTTAAAATACAAGTGCTGAAAGCATAATCCTATATATTTTTCCACACGCTACTGTGCATCTCCAAGTGTAAATCTGTCCGTAAAAGGATACCTTTCATCCAGGGCCTAAATACCAGGCCTACAATTGATAATCCCCTAAATCTGTGGTTACTGCTGTGCCTGGATTTGTGTAATACGGTACATAAATAGATAGCCCGATAGTGTTAGGTGCCTGTAAAAAAAGGCCTGATATTGAAATCAATATATTGGGCCAAATAATTTATTTCTTATTGTGGTGAACGGTAACAATGAGGAAAACCTCTAGTAAGGGACTCGGAAGCGGACATGGTCGTGGTGTTGTTAGTGGACTCTCTGGTGCTGGGAGAGGACGTGGCCATTCTGCCACAGCACACGTCCTAGTGAACCAACTACCTTAGGTTCCAGTACCCGCCAGAATTTAAAGCGATATTTGGTTGGGCCCAATGCCGTTCTAAGGATGGTAAGGCCTGAGCAAGTACAGGCGCTAGTAAATTGGGTGGCCGACAGTGGATCCAGCACGTTCACAACATTATCTCCCAACCAGTCTTCTGCAGAAAGTGCACAGGTGGCGCCTGAAAACCAAAGCCATCAGTCTGTTACATCACCCCCATGCATATTAGGGAAACTGTCTTAGCCTCAAGTTATGCAGCAGTCTCTTATGCTGTTTGAAGACTCTGCTGGCAGGGTTTCCCAAGGGAATCCACCTAGCCCTTCCCCAGTGGTGGAAGACATAGAATGCACTGATGCACAACCACTGATGTTTCCTGATGATGAGGACATGGGAATACCACATCATCAGAGTCCGCACGTCTCTGCAGATGATGATGACGAAACACAGGTACCAACTGCTGAGTCTTTTTGCAGTGTGCATACCGAAGAGGAGGTCAGGGAGGAAGACTGTGTGGAAGACGATGCAGGGGGCGATGAGGTCTGGACCCCATATGGAATGAAGGTCGTGCCACTGACTTTCATAGTTCAGAGGAAGAGGCAGTGGTGAGACCGAGCCAACAGCGTAGCAAAAGAGGGAGCAAGGGGAAAAAGCAGAACAGCCGCCGCCAAGAGAGTTCGCTTGCTACTGGCCACCGCCACCAGGGACAGAGCACCTCAAAGGCAGCTTCAAGGAGTTCCCTGGCATGGCACTTCTTTAAACAATGTGCTGACGACAAGACCCGAGTGGTTTGCATGCTGTGGCATCAGAGCCTGAAGTGAGGCATTAACGTTCTGAACCTTAGCACAACCTGCATGACCAGGCATCTACATGCAAAGCATGAACTGCAGTGGAGTAAACACCTTAAAAACAAGCAACTCACTCAGGCTCCCCCTGATCCCTCTTCTGCTGTTGCCTCTGCCTCCGCCTCGTGAGAATTGTTGGCACCTGCCGCCCACCAAACAGAGGATGTGCCACCAACACCACCACCTCCGTCACCAAGCATCTCCACCATGTCACACGGCAGCGTGCAGCTCTCCATCTCACAAACCTTGGAGAGAAAGTGTAAATTCCCACCTACCCACCCTCGAGCCAGCATTTCTAAACTACTGGCCTTTGAAATGCTGTCATTCAGGCTGGTGGACACAGACAGCTTCAAACAGCTGATGTCCATGGCTGTCCCACAGTATGTTGTTCCCAGCCACCACGACTTCTCCAAGAGAGCCGTGCCTTCCCTGCACAACCAAGTATCCGATAAAATCAAGTGTGCACTGCACAACGCCATCTGTGGCAATGTCCACCTAAACACAGATAAGTGGACCAGTAAGCACCGCCAGGGACGCTATATCTCCCTAACTGCACACTGAGTAAATGTAGTGGCGGCTGGGCCCCAGGCGGAGAGTTCTTTGGCACACGTCCTTCCGCCGCCAAGGATCACAGGGCATCATTCTTTGCCTCCTGTGGCCTCCTCCTCCTACTTGGCTTCCTCCTCCTCTGCTTCCACCTGCTCATCCAGTCAGCCACACACCTTCACCGCCAACTTCAGTACAGCCCTAGCGTAAACGTCAGCAGGCCATTCTGAAACTCATATGTTTGGGGGACAGGCCCCACACCGCGCAGGAGTTGTGGCGGGGTATTGAACAACAGACCGACGAGTGGTTGCTGCCTGAGGGCTTCAAGCCCGGCCTGGTGGTGTGTGATAATGGGCGAAATCTCGTCGCAGCTCTGGGACTAGCCATTTTGACGTTCATCCCTTGCCTGGCGCATGTGCTGAATTTGGTGGTGCAGAAGTTCATTCACAACTTCCCCGACATGTGAAAGCTGCTGCATAAAGTGCGGGCCGTCTGTGCGCGCTTCCGGTGTTCACATCCTGTCGCTGCTCGCCTGTCTGTGCTACAGCGTAACTTTGGCCTTCCCGCTCACCGCCTCATATGCGACGTGCCCACCAGGTGGAACTCCACCTTGCACATGCTGGAGAGACTGTGCGAGCAGCAGCAGGCCATTGTGGAGTTTCATCTGCAGCACGCACGGGTCAGTCGCACTGCGGAACTGCACCACTTCACCACCAATGACTGGACCTCCATGCGATACCTGTATGCACTGTTGCGCTGTTTCGAGTACTCCACCAACATGGCCAGTGGTGATGATGCCGTTATCAGCGTTACAATACCACTTCTATGACTCCTTGAGAAAACACTTAGGGCAATGATGGAAGAGGAGGTGGCCCAGGAGGAGGAGAAAGAGGGGTCATTTTTAGCACTTTCAGTCCAGTCTCTTAGAAGTGGCTCAGAGGGAGGTTTTTTTCAAAAGCAGAGGCCAGGTACAAATGTGGCCAGCCAAGGCCCACTACTGGAGGATGAGGAGGAGGTGGAGGTTCAGGTGGATGCGGATAAAGCATGTTCACAGTGGGATGGCACCCAACGCAGCTCGGGCCCATCACTGGTGCGTAGCTGGGGGGAAGCAGAGGACGATGACGATACACCTCTCACAGAGGACAGCTTGGTCCTTATCTCTGGGCAGCCTGGCACACATGAGCGACTACATGCTGCAGTGCCTGCGCAACGACAGCAGAGTTGCCTACATTTTAATGTGTGCGGACTACTTGGTTGCCACCCTGCTGGATCCCCGGTACAAAGACAATGTGCCCACCTTACTTCCTGCACTGGAGCGTGATAGTAAGATACGTGAGTATAAGAGCACGTTGGTAGACGCGCTACTGAGAGCCTACCCAAGTGTCACAGGGGAACAAATGGAAGCCCAAGGCGAAGGCAGAGGAGCATCGAGAGGTCGCCAACGCAGCTGTGTCACGGCCAGCTAATCTCAGGGCAGGGTTAGCATGGCAGAGATGTGGAAAAGTTTTGTCACCACGCCACAGCTAACTGCACCACCACCTGATACTGAACGTGTTAGCAGGAGGCAGCATTTCACTAACATGGTTGAACAGTACGTGTGCACACCCCTCCATGTACTGACTGATGGTTCAGCCCCATTCAACTTCTGGGTCTCCAAATTGTCCACGTGGCCAGAGCTAGCCTTTTAAGCCTTGGAGGTGCTGGTCTGCCTGGAGGCCAGCATTTTGTCTGAACGTGTATTCAGCACGGCAGGTGGCGTCATTACTGACAAACGCAGCCGCCTGTCCACAGCCAACGTGGACAAGCTAACGTTCATAAAAATGAACCAGGCATGGATCCCACAGGACCTGTCTATCCCTTGTGCAGAATAGACATTTATAACTGCCTCCCCTTAACCATATATTCTTGTACTCCAGGGCACTTTTTTATTGAATCCTCTTTTTTAAATTTTACCATTATTTTGCGGGGCAACCCAAAGTTGAATGAACCTCTCCTTTGTTTGGGTGCCAGGGGCCCAAATATCTTAAATTTGCCTTCTCCATTGGTGGGTGACATGAAGCTTAATTCTCTGCTTTGGGACCTCTTTCCTTTGTCTGGGTGTTGGGGCCTAAATTACTAAAAGTGGCCTTCTCCGTTAGTGGGTGACATGATGCCTCTTTTGCTGCTATGGGACCTCTCTGCTCTGTCTGGGTTTCAGTAGCCTAACTTTCACATACTTGCTGGCTGTCTTGGTGGCAGACATTTAAAATTTTAATGTCTAATGACCGCCCCATTGTCTGGGTGTGAGAGGCCTATATGTTTAATCATTTGTTGTCTTGGTGGGAGATATTAAACTCTTTTTACTGTCTAATGACTGCCCCATTGTCTGGGTGTCAGTTGCCTATATTTCGTTAAATTGCTTGCTGTCTAGGTGAGAGACATTAAACTCTTTTTACTGTCAAATTGCCTCTCCTCTGTCTGGGTGTCAGGGGCCTACATAAATGATAATGGGCTGTTCCATTGCAGGTTGACCTGAGGCCTGTGTTGCTGTTACGGGACCGCTCTCCTCTTTGCGGGTGCCATGGCCCTGAGTCTGTGAATGAGACCTGTGGCACTGCAGGCAGACATGAATCCTTTTTGGCTGTGATGAGAACATCAACTCCCATAGCATTCCCACCTGATGCCACCCCAACCTCCTATTCCACCTCCTCCTCCTCCAAGTTGCCAATTGATATTGGTTAATTTTTATTTATTTTATTTTAAGTCATTTCCCTATCCACATTTATTTGCAGGGGATTTACCTACATTTGTTGCCTTTTGCAGCCCTCTAGCCCTTTCCTGGGCTATTTTACAGCCTATTTAGTGCCCAAAAGTTCGGGAGTTTGGGTCGAGTTCGGATCCCGAACCTGAACATTTTCGGGAAGTTCGGCCGAACTTCTCGAACCCGAACATCCAGGTGTTCGCTCAACTCTTCTCATTACCGACTATATACTATATGCTGAACATGTTCTCATTGTCGACTATATACTATATACTGAACGTGTCCTCAATGCCGACTATATACTGCGTGTGTCCTCATTACCGACTATACACTATATGCTGAACATGTCCTCATTACTGACTATATACTGCATGTGTCCTCATTACCGACTATATACTATATGCTGAATGTGTCCTCATTACCAACTCAATACTATATGCTGATTGCTGAATATGTCCTCAATACTGACTATATACTGCATGTGTCCTCAGTACTGACTACATACTATATACTGCATGTGTCCTCATTACCGACTATATACTGCATGTGTCCTCATTACCGACTATATGATATATGCTGAATGTGTCCTCACTACTGACTATATACTGCATGTGTCCTCATTACCGACTATATTCCTATATATATTACATGTATTACATATATTATATATATATTCCACATAGCGGATGCCAGGAGTAGTAGTCTTACGTACAAGATTATGACAATTTTAGTAACAATTAGTAACAATTTTAAACAAAAAACAGCCTGACAGGCCGCCAGTCAGTCACACGACCGCCTGCTTGCCAGTCCGCCCACTTGCCAGCCCGCCAGCCTGCCCCTTTGTATTTTGCCTGCCTGCCTTCTTTTTGGTTCCAAAAATGACAATTAAGTAATTTTTTCATGTCTTCTGTGAAGTGCAAATTTTTATTTTATATATTTTTTTTTCTATAGGCATATCTTCTTCAAGTGAGGCTGGGAGCTCTCCTCCTCGCCGACATGATATGGTATGTCAAGTTGGGTAGCATTCCAAACTGCAATATTGTGTCATTATTCTAATTTTTTATTTTATTTTTTTCTCAGTCATCATCTTTGGAGGAGAAGCATCCCGGCCAAGAAAGTCTGACAGAGGAGGAAGTTGGGGGATGAGGACAGCAAACAGTAGGTGTTTAATTTATTTTTTTCCTCAAAGAAACATGTTATTGTATGTTCTTAAATTATAATTATTTTTTTGGTATTTTACAGCCATTTCGTCCAGTTGCCTCTCAGAGATGTCGTCGAGCCTCTGCCAGAGGAAGTTAGGGAGCACACGGTGGTCAGGGTCATGTGAGTATTTTCAATCAAAGTCTTTGTAATTAGTGTTGAGCACGACTATTCGAATAGCAAATTTTTTTTGTGAATATCGGCACTTCGCTAATTCGTGAATATTTAGAATATATCGCTATAAATTCGCTATTTCGAATATTCGTTTTTTTTTTTTTTTTTTGTTATATTTTTTTCTTTCCCACTTCCCAAAAGTAGTTCTTACCTGTCCTGAGGATTCCTGGCTTCTTGGCTGCTCCAGTCAGTGCCCGTTGCCGCTTCTGCCGACTTCCGTGCTCATGGAGCGTCCCCATCACCATTGGAACGTCTCCATACTAAAATGTACTGTCGGATTTGAGAATTACGTTGAAATTGCAATGCGATTAATTCAAGTTATAGTAATCGCATTGCGATTACAACTTAGCAGTGCACTGCTATCTTACATATTAGGCTAGAATTAACGAATATGGAATATAGCAGCAGTGCTAAGTAGAAATCGCAATGCGATTTCTCCAAGTTATATTAATCGCATTGCGATTTCAACTTAGCACTGCTATATTCCATATTTGTTAACTTCGTTAATTCTAGCAAGCTGACCCATTATAAACTCAGCTCTAAGTTGAAATCGCAATGCGATTAATATAACTTGAAGTAATCGCATTGCGATTTCTACTTAGCACTGCTGCTATATTCTATATTCATTAATTCTAGCCTAATATGTAAGATAGCAGTGCTAAGTTGTAATTGCTATGCGATTAATATAACTTGAATTAATCGCATTGCAATTTCAACAGACATGGTTTACTATGGTTGCTAAAATGAAGATGGAGAATACTTCGTTATCTTGGTTTTGAGGAATATGACGAATACATTTCTCATATTCGCTAATTCTACCAAGCCAACCATAGTAAACTAGGTCTAAGTAGAAATCGCAATGCAATTAATTCAAGTCATATTAATCGCATTGCGATTTCAACGTAATTCTCAAATCCGACAGTACATTTTAGTATGGAAACGTTCCCATGGTGATGGGGACGCTCCATGAGTATGGTTGGCTTGGTAGAATTAGCGAATATGACGAATGTATTCGTCATATTCCTCAAAACGAAGATAACAAAGTATTCTCCTTCTTTGTTTTAGCAACCTATTCGTCAACTTCGCTAATTCTAGCAAATAGGAAGTTGACTATAGAGACAGCTTTGTTTAATTCGCTATGCGATTATATTATTATTATTTTTTTAACAAATAGGATAATTATAATAATTATCAAGTATTATAATTATTCTATTTATTTAAAAAAAAGCAAAGTAATATAATCGCATAGCGAATTAAACACAGATGTCTCTATAGTCAACCTTTCTATTTGATTGCTAGAATTAGCGAAGTTGACGAATAGGTAGCTAAAACGAAGATGGAGAATACTTTGTTATCTTCGTTTTGAGGAACATGACGAGTACATTCGTCATATTCGTCATCTTCGCTATAATTCTAGATATCAAACCAATAGGAAAGTAGCCTTAAGTTAAAATCGCAATACGCGATTATCTAAATCGCATATTAAACGCGATAACTAGAATAATGACGAATATTCGATTTTGACAAATATGAAACTAATATTCTACCGAATATTCGCGAATTTCGTCGAAATCGAATATGGCACCTGCCGCTCATCACTATTTATAATTTGAAAAGTTTAAAACATTATCTTAATTATTATAATTTTTTTTAGGGTTCCCGAGTCTCCACCAGAATAGCTGAGGAGGACGTCGGCAGTTTTTTTTTTGACAATGACCTCCTCATCCAGATGGTGGAGGAACGACCACCATTGTGGGACCACACCGACCGCCGCCACGCAGACTAAGAAGCAACCTGGCTCCTCTGGCAGGATATATGCAAGGGCATAGTACCAAATTGGGAGGACCTCGGAGACAGGCAACGGGACCAGTGCCGTAAGTATATAGTATTTCATTTGTAGATAGTATAAACATATGTTTTATTGCTCAAAAGTGGTTTACCGTCTAGTTGATGTGGGTCACTGCCACCGATAGTTTAACAACAAATTTGTTTTTATTGTTGTTGTGGCTGGTTCAACTAACCTCTTAATGACCAATGATGTACTGTGTACGTCATGATGTGGTGTTAGTTATCGCATCTTGACGTGCACAGTACGTCCTGAGATGAAAGTGTCACCGCAAGTACACTTGCTCTGACACTGGTATCTAAACGGGTGTAACGGACAGCAGAGCTGTCCGAGCACCCGGCAGAGGACCAATCACAGCGGTCCCTGCCTTTGGATCGCTGCGATTGGTCAGTCAGATTTGACTGACCAATCACAGCGTTCAGCAGCGCAGCTCTGATCCCATCATTGAGTTTATATGAGATTGGGGCCGCGCTGCTGTATTTCTGTGCCCCGATCTTATGGATGGCCGAGCGGAGATAACATTTGACCCCCGACCCCCCCCCCCTCCTCCTTACCTCCCACCCCTCCTCTAAATGTACACCATCAGGATGGCCGAGCGGTTAGTGGATTGTCAGGTGTCACATACACCTGACAATCTGCTGTGACGGCCGACATCAGTGTATGTCAGCCGTTTAACCGCTTCCATGCCACAGTCCGTAGGGACCGCTGTATGAAAGGGGTTAACATGGAGGAAGCTGTCCCCCTCCCCTTCCAGTGCTGCGCTGCTCTCCTCCCCTCTGGCAGCCCAACATGAAACAGAGGGAAGGAGCTCCCTACTTCCCCCCTCCCATCAGTTGCCATAGTAACCACGAGGCGCCGCTCTGAAGTGTCCAATGGTTACCATGGCAACCGTTATCCTGGCAACTGGACGCCATATGCAGGCATCCAGTTGCCATGGTATGTAGGCCTGATAGGCAGCAGCCTGATCAAGCTTCCTATGAATTAAAAATACACTGCAGTACATTATACAATGTACCATAGTGTATTGTAGAACCATCAGACCCACTGGATCTTCAAGAATCATGTGGGTCTGAGTCAATAAAAGTGTAAAAAAAAGTGTAAAAACAAATAAAAGAAAAGTAAAAAAAAAAAAATCTAACATTTTCCAAAATATGCACATTTATAATTGGTTAAAAAAATACCCTAAAACATGTTTGGTGTAGCCGTGTCCGTAAGAACCTGGTCTATAAAATTATCACATGACCTAACCCCTCAGGCGGGAGACAGTAAAAAAAAATTAAAAGCAGTGCCAAAAAGACATTTTTTTTGGTCACCTCATCCCGCAAAAAATGAGACCCTACACAAGACAATCGGCCAAAAAATGAAAAACACTTTGGCTCTCATACTATGAAGACACTAAAACATTATTTTTTTTTTTTGTTTAAAAAATGCTACTATTATGTAAAACTGAAAAAAATAAGAAAAAGTAAACATATTAGGATCACCGTATGCGAATGACCTCCTCTATAAAAATATCACATAACCAAACAGCTCAGGTGAATACTGTCAAAAAAATTAAATAAAAACAGAGGAAAAAATATTTTTTTTTCTTCTACCTTCACAAAACACCAAGCGATCAAAAAGGTGTATGCCCCGCAAAATAGCGCCAATCAAACAGTCACCTCATTCCGCAAAAAATTAGACCTTACCTAAGACAATTGGCCAACAAATAAAAAATCTATGGTTCTCAGACTATGGAGACACTAAAACATTATTTTTTTGTTTCAAAAAAGCTATTATTGTGTAAAACTTAAATAAATAAGAAAAAGTATACATATTAGGTATTGGCACATCCGTAACAATCTGCTCTATAAAACTGTAACATGACCTAACCCCTCAGATGAATGCCATAAACATAAATAAATAAAAACTGTGCCAAAATTACCAATTTTTCGGTCACCTTGCCCCAAAAAGTGTAATAATGAATGATCAAAAAATCATATGTACCTAAAAATGGTACCAATAAAAACATCAACTTCTCCTGCAAAAAACAAGTCCCTGCACAAGAAGATCGGCAGAAAAATCAAAAAAATATGGCGTTCAGAATATGGAGACACAAAAACATAATTTGTTTTTAATGCTTTATTACTGTATTTAAAACTGAAAGAAACAAAGAAAGTAGACATATTTTGTATTGCCGCATTCGTAATAACCTGCTCTAAAAACAGCGCATGACCTAACCTGTCAGGTGAATATTGTAAAAAAAAAAAAAAAAAAAATAACGGTGCCAAAACATCCAATCTTTGGTTACCTTGCCTCACAAAAAAAACATAATATACAGCGATTAAAAATCATATGTACCCCAAAATAGTACCAATAAAACTATCACCGTTTCCCATAGTTTCCAAAATGTGGTCACTTTTTGATTGTTTCTACTGTAGGTTGCATCAGGGGGGCTTCAAATGGTACTTGGTGTGTAAAAAACAGTCCAGTAAAATCTGCCTTCCAAAAACCATACAGCGCTCCTTTTCTTCTGCTCCCTGCCGTGTGACCATACATCAGTCTACAACCACAAGTGTGTGGTTTTTCTGTAAACCGCAGAATCAGGGCAATGATTATTGAGTTTTGTTTGGCTGTTACCCTCGATGTGTTAAAGAAAAAAATGGATTAAAATGGAAAATCTGCCAAAAATGTGAAATTTAGAAATTTCATCTCCATTTTCCTTTAATTCTTGTGGAACACCTAAACGGTTAACTAAGTTTGTAAAATCAGTTTTGAGTAACTTGAGGGGTGCAGTTTCTAAAATGGGGTCATTTATGGGGGTTTTCCACTATATGAGCCCCCAAAGTGACGTCAGAACTGACGGAGAACTTTAGGAGATTTTCTTAAAAACTTTCAGAATTGCTTCTAAAATTCTAAGCCTTCTAACGTCCTAAAAAAATAAAATGACATTTACAAAATTATGCCAACATAAAGTAGACATATGGGGAATGTTAAATAATAAATATTTTATGAGGTATCACTTTCTGTTTTAAAAGCAGAGAAATTGAAAGTTTAAAGATTGCAATTTTTTTTTTAATTTTTGGTAAATTTGGGATTTTTTTACATATAAAGGTGAAATATTTTGACTCCTATTTACCACTGTCATAAAGAACAATGTGTCACGAGAAAACAGTCTCAGAATCACCTGGATAAATAAAAGCGTTCCAAAGTTATTACCACATAAAGTGACACATGTCAGATTTTCAAAAATAAGCCTGGTCACGAAGGTGCAAAATGGCCCGGTCATTGAGGGGTTACATAGTAACATAGTACATAAGGCCGAAAAAAGACATCTGTCCATCCAGTTCGGCCTGTCATCCTGTTAGTTGATCCAGAGGAAAGAAGTACTCCCTGGATAAACGATAGTAGCTATAGCCTGTAATATTATTACACTCCAGAAATACATCCAGGCCCCTCTTGAATTCCTTTATTGTGCTCACCATCACCGCCTCCTCAGGCAGAGAGTTCCATAGTCTCACTGCTCTTACCGTAAAGAATCCTCTTCTATGTTTGTGTACAAACCTGCTTTCCTCCAGACGCAGAGGATGTCCCCTCGTCACAGTGACAGTCCTGGGGATAAATAGATGATGGGAGAGATCTCTGTACTGACCCTCGATATATTTATACATAGTTATTAGATCTCCCCTCAGTCGTCTTTTTTCTAAAGTAAATAACCCTAATTTGATAACCTTTCAGGGTACTGTAGTTGCCCCATTCCAGTTATTACTTTAGTTGCCATCCTCTGAACCCTCTTCAGCTCTGCCATGTCCGCCTTGTTCACAGGAGCCCAGAACTGTACACGGTACTCCATGTGTGGTCTGACTAGCGATTTGTAAAGTGGTAGGACTATGTTCTCATCACGGGCGTCTATGCCCCTTTTGATGCAACCCATTATCTTATTGGCCTTGGCGGCAGCTGCCTGACGCTGGTTTTTGCAGCTTAGTTTGCTGTTTATTAAAATTCCTAGATCCTTTTCCATGTCAGTGTTACCGAGTGTTTTACCATTTAGTATGTACGGGTGATTTGCATTATTCCTTCCCATCTGCATAACTTTACATTTGTCAGTGTTAAACCTCATCTGCCACTTCTCTGCCCAAGCCTCCAATCTATCCAGATCCCTCTGTAGCAGTATATTGTCCTCTTCAGTGTTAATTACTTTACACAGTTTAGTGCCATCTGCAAAAATTAATATTTTACTATGCAAGCCTTCTACTAGATCAATAATAAATATTGAAAAGAATAGGGCCCAGTACTGACCCCTGAGGTACCCCACTATTGACAGTTGCCCAATCTGAGTTTGTACCGTTAATAACCACCCTCTGTTTTCTGTCACTCAGCCAGTTACTTACCCACTTACAGACATTTTCTCCCAGTCCGAGCATCCTCATTTTATATACTAACCTTTTATGTGGTACAGTGTCAAATGCTTTGGAGAAGACCAGATATACGACATCCATTGATTCGCCGCTGTCAAGTCTAGAACTTACCTCCTCATAGAAACTGATTAAATTCGTTTGTCATGACCGATCCCTCATGAAGCCATGCTGATATGGCGTTATTTGTTTATTTCCATTGAGATCCTCTAAGATAGCATCTCTCAGAAAACCTTCAAACATTTTCCCCACAACAGATGGTAAACTTACCGGCCTATAGTTTCCAGACTCTGTTTTTGGACCCTTTTTGAATATTGGTACCACATTTGCTATGCGCCAATCCTGTGGGACATTCCCTGTCAGTATAGAGTCTGCAAATATCAGAAATAAGGGTCTGGCTATGACATTACTTAATTCCCTTAGGATACGGGGGTGTATGCCATCCGGTCCTGGCGATTTTTGTCTATTTTAATCTTTTTAAGTTGCTGTTGTACTTCTTCTTGGGTCAAACAGGACACTTTTTATGGGGGATTTATTTTTACATTCAGCATTTCATCTGACAGTTTATTTTCCTCAGTGAAAAAATTGGAGAAAAAAATATTTAACAGCTTTGCTTTCTCCTCATCGCTCTCTGCAACTCCCCCTTCATTAATCTTTAAAGGGCCGACACCTTCAGATTTATACTTTTTAACATTTATATAATTGAAGAAAATTTTAGGGTTAGTTTTACTCTCTTTGGCAATTAATCTCTTGGTCTCTAAGTTGGCCGCTTTTATTTGTTTTTTACATGTTCTATTTTTTTCCTTATAGTTTTTCAGTGCTTCCTCGCTACCCTCCTGTTTTAGTGATTTATATGCTTTCTTTTTGTCATTTATTGCTTTATTTACATTTCTATTTATCCACATTGGTTTCTTTTTGTTCCTTAACCTTTTATTCCCATATGGTATGTACCTCTCACAATGAGAATTTAGGATGCTTTTAAAGATCTCCCATTTTGTGGCTGTATTTTTGTTTTTGAAGACTTTGTCCCAGTTAGTTAGGCCTATGGCCTCGCTTACTTGGCTAAATTTAGCTTTTTTGAAGTTTAGTATTTTTGTTCCTCCCTGTAGAAATGCTCTTTTGAATGATAATTGGAAGGTTATTATTTTTTAGTCACTATTTCCCAGGTGTCCCCTAATTTGCACATCTATTGTTCTGTCAGGTCTATTGGTTAATACTAAGTCCAGTATGGCCATCCCTCTAGTCGGGTCCTGAATCAGTTGGGAAAGGTAATTGTCTTTGGTTATTGCTAAGAACCTGTTTCCTTTATGGGATGTGCAGCTTTCAGTTTCCCAGTCTATATCTGAGTAGTTGAATTCCCCCATAATAACGACTTCATCATGATTTGCAGCCTTATCTATCTCATTTAGTAATAGATTTTCTGTGGACTCTGGTATATTAGGTGGTTTATAGTAAACTCCTATTAGTAATTTATTATTGTTTTTGGCTCCATGTATCTCTACCCACAGTGACTCCACATGTTCATGTCCCTCACTTATATCTTCTCGGACTCTAGGCTTTAGATAGGACTTTACATAATGGCAGACCCCTCCCCCTCTCCGGTTTTGACGATCCTTTCTAAACAGACTCTAACCCTGTACATTAACTGCCCAGTCATAGCTGTCATCCAGCCATGTCTCAGTTATTTAATAGTAAACCATTCTTTATGTCAACAAATCATATATTTTAAAGGCTAACCTTTTTTATTTTTGATGTTCCAGGGTCCTCAATCAGAGTTCGTTGGCGGTCAATCAGGGACCGCTACAAGAAAGATTTTAATAAGGAACTTTGTCGCCCGAGGGGTTTGAGAGGAACCTCAAGGCGGCATATTGCTATTCTGCCTCCTTGGGGTTCCTACGAAGAACCCTAGAGCTGCGAAGGTAAGATACTTTGTTTATAGAGATTATAAATTATGTTATCCAATCTTTGTGTATGGCCCAGGCAGACTGTAATTTGGCACAATGTCTTGGACATCCACATAGTATTTTGTGGAGTAGACTGACATCTGAAGTTGCTTTCCCCAAAAAATCATACTGTACATATCTATGTACACTATTTGTATGACATTTTTGTGCAATGCAACTTCCGCTGTAGCATCAGAAGTCGCTTTGCTCACCTATATCCAGAGGTTCTCCACTGAACCTCAATGTTCCCCTACCTGTGCCCTCTGGCAACGCAATGATGGCTACATTAGCCCACTTTTTGAGGCCAGAGAGGACAGGTAGGAACCATAAGGCAGACTATGAGGATCTCACAAGGCTCGTTTACGAGTCCTTGATGGGATTCAGAAATAGAAATTCCAGCACTTTATCGATATCAAGATGTGGGGGATACTAACAAAATAAATTAGAAAATTCCAGCAAGTATAGTGAATCCCTATAAAAATTAACTTTTAATGTCTATGGTTAAAATAAAGAGGTCATATATAACCCCAAGGGTAACAAAAAGTGAAACAACCTATTATCTAAGTGATAACTAGAATAATAATCATAGTAGGGACTATACAGATGACAATAATGGTCTCTATACAGTAGACAAGCAGGGGATATGGGATCTAGCCCTAGTATACCCCTATGCTCGTCCTCAGCCCGGGGACGCCCCCTGAAGGTGGGGACTCCTCGTCCTCGTACCTAGGCTGTGAGACCCTAGACAATCCCTAGTGACACAAGGAAGTACTAAAACACACTGGGCAGGAAATGAATGTGGTACTGCCCAGTAGAGAGTACCAAGGTGCGCCTAGTGTAAACGCACATCGTATACACACCTCGACGCGTTTCCCACTGAGAGTGTAAAAGGGTTCATCAGGAGGTATAGTGTATAAATATATCCATTAACTGGTCATATAGGTAGTTATGCCAGAGAATAGCAAATAGTGTGAGCCAGTCCGATATTGGTAAAGCTCAGGTTAAAGAATACTTAACAGCCCCTGTGGAAACATGTTCTCAATCACATAGGAACCAGTGAATCCAAATTTTCAGGACCGGTGACAGGAGGAGAAATGTAGCAGGCCCTGATTGATTAGGGCAGAGTTCAAAAGGACCTACAGGAAAAAGATACATAATTCAGATGGCCATGTGAGAAGCACAGGGAGGCAATTGATCAAAATATACACATGGCCCTTACTGGTGATGCTCGCAGAAGACATACAGGTCAGGGTAGGTGTCCCTGCAGGTATGCGTGGACCCAGTTTATGCTGTAAACGGATAGGGTCATAAGTACATGGTTAAACCAAAGTTGAAACAACGTATGGCCTCTTTAGTGTTTAAAATTAATGTACTCACATGTAGGGTTCCTGCCAGTCGCGCTCCTCCTGTAACCTTTCCCAAGAGCAAGTGTGATTTAAATAGCCCGCTAGTCTTACATACCTCCCGGAAGTGTCGTAGATTGATGATGCATCCGTGCACTGAAGCACCAACGTCACTT
This sequence comes from Bufotes viridis, assembly GCA_033119425.1. Classification (NCBI taxonomy): domain Eukaryota; kingdom Metazoa; phylum Chordata; class Amphibia; order Anura; family Bufonidae; genus Bufotes; species Bufotes viridis. The sequence goes on from CM065595.1 coordinate 57,894,118, forward strand.
CCTAGCAGAGAGCCCGCAGGGAGGAAGCCGGGTAAGGCAAACCTCCGCTGTAAAGTGCATACCGCGATCATGTGACCAGTCTTAGGTCACATGATCAGAGATAGCGGCGAGGAGGTGTAACAACAAAGCCGAGATAGCGTGATCCCGATCAGGTGACCAGTCTTAGGTCACATGATCGTGGATCCCGGCACAGAGAAGTCACAGCACGGGTAAGGAGGGGGAGGTTGTAATATTCAGGCTGAGGTCAAATGACCGATCTCAGCTGAAACACTTATCTGCCTAAAGCGTTGTAAAAGTGAAAAAGGGAGATTTAATATCAGGAAAGAAAACACACAAATCAGGGGCAGAAGTATTAATGTGTGAAATAATAGGTAAGTATCACAATGTCCACTAGTACCGATATAGGATGGGACACTTCAAAACAAACATTAAGGGCACCCAATGGCGTGGGTGTACCTCATATGATGACAAGAAATGAATTCGGTGCAATCATGCACCCGGCCCGAGCTTAACATAAAAGAGGCAATGAGGTATAAAGTAAAGAAAAAGGGGTCAATCCTGGTATAAAACAGATAAGCATTAAAGAAAACAAGTAAAAGAGAGTCTCTCATTGAGTCCTTGTGGGGCCTGCGAGTGGAATCTATGGATCCACTGACATTCTTTTTGTAAGATCCTCCTATCCCAATTACCACCTCTAGGAGAGGGGGGAATTGTTTCCAGGATACTGAACTTAAGTGATCTGGGGTCACCTCCATGTTTCTCAACCACATGGGATGCTACTGGAGTATCCCTCTTCTTCAATACGTCGTTGATATGTTCAAGGAATCTTCTACGTGCTTCTCTTGTGGTTTTACCAATATAGTCCAAGGGGCATGTACACTGGCATACATATATGGCGCCCCTCGTCCTACAATTAAGAAAATCCCTAATATCAAATATCCGGCCAGTGGCTGAACATTTAATCGTTTTAGTCGCCAGTACAAAATTACACGCCTTGCAATTACCGCATTTGTACATGCCCCTTGGCTTACGGTCCAACCACGTATTACTACATGGGGTAGGTAGATAGTGGCTATGGACGAGTCTATCACCAAGACTCCTACCCCGTCTGTATGTGACACTCGGATGGTCAGGTAAGATGTCACGCAAGTCGGGGTCCATAAGCAGGATAGGCCACATACGTCTGAGCACCTTCAGTACCTCCGGGTTTGCCGAGTCAAAGGTAGAAATGATTCTGGCGGGCTGAGTCTCCTGAGTCTCCCTTCTTCTTGGTACCAGGAGTTGGTCTCTTTCTTTAGAAAGGGCATTTTTAAAAGCATCTCTCAAGATGGTTTGGGGGTAGCCCCTGTCCCTAAATCTATTCTGGAGTACCTTGGCCTCCTTAAAGTAAGATTCCCTAGAGGTACAGTTTCTCCGGGTACGGAGGTACTGTCCCCTGGGGATCCCCCTCTTAAGGGGAAAGGGATGGTGGCTTTCCCAATGTAGGAGTGAGTTGGTGGCGGTGCTTTTCCTATAGATATCCGCAGTGAGTCTATCTGCCTCCCTGGTCACTCTCACATCCAAAAAAGCTATAGTTGTGGGATGGATTTCAAACGTGAATCTGAGGCCAATATGATTAATGTTGAGCTCATCAACAAATCGTCGGATCACTTAAGTTCAGTATCCTGGAAACAATTCCCCCCTCTCCTAGAGGTGGTAATTGGGATAGGAGGATCTTACAAAAAGAATGTCAGTGGATCCATAGATTCCACTCGCAGGCCCCACAAGGACTCAATGAGAGACTCTCTTTTACTTGTTTTCTTTAATGCTTATCTGTTTTATACCAGGATTGACCCCTTTTTCTTTACTTTATACCTCATTGCCTCTTTTATGTTAAGCTCGGGCCGGGTGCATGATTGCACCGAATTCATTTCTTGTCATCATATGAGGTACACCCACGCCATTGGGTGCCCCTAATGTTTGTTTTGAAGTGTCCCATCCTATATCGGTACTAGTGGACATTGTGATACTTACCTATTATTTCACACATTAATACTTCTGCCCCTGATTTGTGTGTTTTCTTTCCTGATATTAAATCTCCCTTTTTCACTTTTACAACGCTTTAGGCAGATAAGTGTTTCAGCTGAGATCGGTCATTTGACCTCAGCCTGAATATTACAACCTCCCCTCCTTACCCGTGCTGTGACTTCTCTGTGCCGGGATCCACGATCATGTGACCTAAGACTGGTCACCTGATCGGGATCACGCTATCTCGGCTTTGTTGTTACACCTCCTCGCCGCTATCTCTGATCATGTGACCTAAGACTGGTCACATGATCGCGGTATGCACTTTACAGCGGAGGTTTGCCTTACCCGGCTTCCTCCCTGCGGGCTCTCTGCTAGGAAGTGACGTTGGTGCTTCAGTGCACGGATGCATCATCAATCTACGACACTTCCGGGAGGTATGTAAGACTAGCGGGCTATTTAAATCACACTTGCTCTTGGGAAAGGTTACAGGAGGAGCGCGACTGGCAGGAACCCTACATGTGAGTACATTAATTTTAAACACTAAAGAGGCCATACGTTGTTTCAACTTTGGTTTAACCATGTACTTATGACCCTATCCGTTTACAGCATAAACTGGGTCCACGCATACCTGCAGGGACACCTACCCTGACCTGTATGTCTTCTGCGAGCATCACCAGTAAGGGCCATGTGTATATTTTGATCAATTGCCTCCCTGTGCTTCTCACATGGCCATCTGAATTATGTATCTTTTTCCTGTAGGTCCTTTGAACTCTGCCCTAATCAATCAGGGCCTGCTACATTTCTCCTCCTGTCACCGGTCCTGAAAATTTGGATTCACTGGTTCCTATGTGATTGAGAACATGTTTCCACAGGGGCTGTTAAGTATTCTTTAACCTGAGCTTTACCAATATCGGACTGGCTCACACTATTTGCTATTCTCTGGCATAACTACCTATATGACCAGTTAATGGATATATTTATACACTATACCTCCTGATGAACCCTTTTACACTCTCAGTGGAAACGCGTCGAGGTGTGTATACGATGTGCGTTTACACTAGGCGCACCTTGGTACTCTCTACTGGGCAGTACCACATTCATTTCCTGCCCAGTGTGTTTTAGTACTTCCTTGTGTCACTAGGGATTGTCTAGGGTCTCACAGCCTAGGTACGAGGACGAGGAGTCCCCACCTTCAGGGGGCGTCCCCGGGCTGAGGACGAGCATAGGGGTATACTAGGGCTAGATCCCATATCCCCCTACTTGTCTACTGTATAGAGTCCATTATTGTCATCTGTATAGTCCCTACTATGATTATTATTCTAGTTATCACTTAGATAATAGGTTGTTTCACTTTTTGTTACCCTTGGGGTTATATATGACCTCTTTATTTTAACCATAGACATTAAAAGTTAATTTTTATAGGGATTCACTATACTTGCTGGAATTTTCTGATTCAGAAATAGAGTTGCCGCTTTGGAGGATAATTTGCTGCGTCTTCAGGAGGGAGCGGTGTTGACGTCGCAAATGAGTCCCGTGTATCACTATTTCTTATCGTTACTCCCCGTGATGGAACAGTTCACGCCCTACCAGCTGTTTAAGGCCAGGAGACTGCGTCTTTTGGCAAGTGCAACACCTCCCCACATCCCTTTCCCCACCCCAGCCCTATCCCCCATCCCACACCTATCCCCATCCCACACCTATCCCCATCCCACACCTATCCCCACCCCACTCCTATCCCCACCCCACACCTATCCCCACATCCCCCTTTCCCAGCCTCCCCATCCCCCTTTCCAGTCTCCCCATCCTGTTTCCCAGCCGCCCCATCCCCCTTCCCAGCCACCCCATCCCACTTCCCATCCCAGTCCCAAACCCCCAAGCTATTTTCTTACCACTTTTCTCCCTATCCTCCTCATTACTATTCTCCAACCCCTATCACCACTCCCTCTACTCTAGCTCAGGAAAGTCCATCTCCTGGTCCTGTGGCAGAAGAACAGGACAGAGTGATCCCAAACCATGAACTGCCCTGCACCCCTCAACTTTCTTCTTCCCCAATTCCTCTATACAGGCAACTGTAAAAAAATAAATCAAAAAAATTATATATATTTATTTCTTCCAATATGTCATTTATTCTTAATAAATGTTAATAAATGTTATTTGTTACCTCCTCCTGGGCTGGTGGGAGGACACTATGGTCTTTAGTGATTCCTCCCGTTTGGAGACTGATCGCATCCAGCTGTGGGCACGCTACATCGACGATGTGTTCGTCATTTGGAGAGGTGACGTAGCATCGTTCACAGCTTGGGCGAACCGTCTCAATGATAACAGAATTGGTTTAAGGTTCACCTCAGAGAGTCATTCTACGAATTTACCATTCTTGGATATCAGGATCACTAAGAACGAGAATGGTACATTAGATACATCTATCTTTAGGAAACCAACCTCTACTAACTCCCTGCTGAGATGGGAGAGCCATCACCCTTTCGCCCTCAAGAAGGGGATCCCTCGTGGTCAATATTTGAGACTTCGGCGTAATTGCTCACGACAAAGTGACTTTAAAGATCAAGCCGCTGATCTGAGGGATCGTTTTCTTGAACGGGGTTACCCGTTAAATACTCTTAAACCCGCCTATCAGGCAGCTTCAGTCAGGGACCGTCATACCCTCCTAGTACCTGAAAAACGGACAGTGACAGGTACAAGTACCCAGGAACAAGGAGGAGGCACTATTCGGCTGATTAGCACATTTAATGGGGCATCCAATGCAGTAAAAGAAATAATCTGTCGGCACTGGCACATTCTCAAAATGAATGCTGACATTTCAAGGGTGATTTCAACAAACCCAAATATTACCTATAGAAGGGGAAGGAGTATACAGGATAGGCTTGTAAAGAGCCATTTTGTGGCCCCGACTACTACCGGCACTTGGCTAGATGCAGAGTTCCCGGGTAACCATCGCTGTGGTAATTGCACGTTCTGTAAATTTATGGTGCGTAGCAAAACATTTACAAGTTCTAACACCGGGAAAGTGTACACTATTCGCAATTTTATTAATTGCAAATCTGTAGGAGTTATCTACAAAATTACCTGCCAATGTGGCACTGAATAGGTGGGTAAAACCACCAGAGAATTCAGAAGACGTATTGGCGAGCATATCGGAGACGTGCTTCACTCACGTGACACCCCGATTGCTCGTCATGTTAAAGACGAACATGCAGGTCGGGCCGAATGCCTTTCGTTCTCAGGTATTGAATTGATCAAACCTATGATTAGGAGAGGTGATTGGGATCAAAAACTATTACAGGCAGAGAGTAGATGGATTTACTATCTGAGGACCTTGTATCCAGGCGGTTTGAATGAACAGCAAAATTTTGGGTGTTTCATTTGACCCATTTACCCCTTTTCCAGTCAGCCGCGAATATCTTTTAAAAAGTAATAAAAAGGTGCTGTTGGTTAGGGGTTTCGGTAGAATGGCAGAGTAATTTCCTATTGTGCCTTTATACCTGGACACACCCAGAGTCTATATTGCGGTTTTAATCCGACATAGTCGGTGTAAATTAGACTAGCTCAAGCGTATTGACATGAGCTATTATCTTTTGTTTTGTTCTATATACATATTTGTTATTTTTATTTATTTCATCAACAGTGACATATCCCTCAGGTATTACTGGTGCCCACTGGTATCTTTTAATTTAATTTAATGACCGGGTTATCTTTGGACACCAAATGTTTGACCAATCTATTGCCGTAATGGACACTAACCTCATTGATTTTGTCCAGGTACCATCGGCGTGCGCAGCCTATTGCATTAGGGTGTGCACCCGAAAGCATAAGCAGGCTTGCGTGTGTGTATAAATATATACAGTGTCGGTCTGGGGTACCTAGGGCCCACCAGTAAAATTTATTAAGGGGGCCTACAGTACGGATACATTCAAATATAATAAATAATCTAACAAGTTTTTTTTATATGAACATAGGCGGGCTGAGGTGCTGTACATTGAATATATGTATGTAGTGCAGTAAGTCCAATGTGTTATGTGCCACTTGTGCAGGGGGTGGGAGACTAGGGGCCACCTTGCTCAGGGGCCCACCGGGGGATTCCCCTGTACCCCTGTGGGCCAGTCCGAGCCTGAATATTTATATATATATAGTGAATATAGAATGGGGGGCACTCTAGATATATAGGACAACTGGATCTTATTGCCAAACTAGTACATTTATTAAACGCAAGATAAAAAACATACACTTCATATAAATGCTCATAAATAATATAGTGTAATAAAAATCATACGATGCAATTCATGAAAGTCCACATGTAGTAGTATGGTATAGGCTATTAAGATGCATAGACGGTATGAGCTGTATAAAAGTAGCTGGATAAATGTGAAACAATCTGCCGAGCGATTTCCCGGCTACAACTCCTCCAGCTACAGGACCTGTGAAGCAAAGGCATAAGGCACACCCACTCCTGCTACGTCATAGTCATGTGAATACAACTGATCACGTGACACGCTAATCTCCATTGCGATCCAGCACGGGACGCCGCGCTTGGTCGGATTAAGACTGCACTTTACAAACACAGGAGCGGTAAAGTATAATTTGAGTGCCGACTTTTATTGCCTGCTACCTACTTTGTTAAATGGACGTATATGCACTACCACTTACCAGTGTGAAATTCTGGGAGAAGGAATACTCCAAACAGCTATTATAGAGTGGATCTTGTTTCACATTTATCCAGCTACTTTTATACAGCTCATACCGTCTATGCATCTTAATAGCCTATACCATACTACTACATGTGGACTTTCATGAATTGCATCGTATGATTTTTATTACACTATATTATTTATGAGCATTTATATGAAGTGTATGTTTTTTATCTTGCGTTTAATAAATGTACTAGTTTGGCAATAAGATCCAGTTGTCCTATATATCTAGAGTGCCCCCCATTCTATATTCACTGTTTCTCTTCTCTGGGCTTGGGTACCGCCTGGGGTGAGCACCTATTTCATAATTTGATACATTTAGTGAGCCGCCAGACTACCAATTATTTTCCTATTTATATATATATGTTATACATGCGCAAACACAAAACTGAGGGGTATCAGTGTACATTATACAGGGGACAACTGAGGAGGGGTAGCACTGTAGCAGAGACAATACCTCATTTTTTGCAGCTTGATTAGGGTGTGCCCAGGCACACCTGGCACATCCCCTGCGCACGCCTATGCCAGGTACATGCGATTGTACATTCTCTTCCATGTATTTGAGAATGTGACTTGGCCTGCTGTTAAGCTTGAGATTATTAGCTATTATGCCTGTGATATAGTTCCGGATAGCAAGGAACTGTGTGTAGCGGAGGGATTGTAGTGGGTTGCTAAGGCGACCTGGGACGCTTCCACTGCATTGAGCTGCGTGCGGCCGTTATCATTTAAGTGCCCTCCCCCTTCTGGCTGACGGCTGGATACGCTGGTTTGGCTTGCGTTCCAGCGTGAGTTACCGGCGGCCGGGCGGAAGCGGAAGGGGAGTGGCCACGTGTTAGGCCGGGATACAGGTGGCTATTTAAACTGGGTGAGGTGGGACCTCCCCCTCTCCCGGCATTTGGAGCAGTGTTACCGCGATTCTGCGGCGTCTGGCTAAGGGAGCAAGTGGGACACTTCCCTTCTCCTAGCGTGTGAACCACTGTCCTACAGGCACTTTACCGCCGACATCTTCACTATGTAAGTTGACATGACCCCTTCCATTGCAGTGTGGTTTTAAAAGGGAGGGGCTTATACTCATGTAAGTCATTCTGTGATGAAGATGCTTATAGGTGGCTTTTTTCTTTGGTTTATTTACAGTGTTTATCGCTTCCCGGCATTGAAAAATTGTCCCCTGAAGATTCCTATTCTAGGATGAAACATGCCATGTAGGGACCTATAGCTGGAGGGGAAGTGCAGCCATTAGCTCCCAGACAGGGCAAGGATCCGTATGGGGTCGCCCCTGTCGGGGCGGGTGCTCTGTGTCGTCAGGCAGGTGACAGAGTAGCACCCTTCACTGTGTTTAGGCAGGTTTACTGCTAGGGTTAACCAGGAGTTATTTGGCATAATAACTGACAAGTATCACTGGAATTTGTGAACATTGGATATCCAGCAGTACCTGTACGTGACCTGATCAGCACATACATCTTCATTCGGGTGAGATTGTACCATTTTTTTCACCTATGTTGCTTGATCCGTGTTTTCCAAAAGAATCTGTCACAGTGACCATCACAGTCATGTGATGCTAAGACGCGTACGTACGCTATACACAAAAACACATTGCACTAATAGTATTGTGTTGTACGCCGTGCCTAATTATTTTGTCCGGGTTCAATCTTTGTAGACCGGGTTCTTCTTTGGATGTTGTACCCTCATTGATGTACATTAATCACGAGGGTTCCATCCACGGGACAACTTGGACTGAAAAAAATTGATTCATTTGAGTCCGGATATGTATGTTATCACTGCTATGTTTAATGTATACAGTACTTTTAACGATTAACTAGTAAAAGTGAAGTTTTAAGCCTAGTCCACTAGTGGTTTGAGATTATTTGTTGGAAGTGTGACTTTGACCAATGGAGAATTTTTGACTGCGACTCCATAGGCCCCATTTTGGTTTCAGTAAATGTTATTTGTATTGAAAATATATTCGTTTTTGTCTTTTGTTTAAAGGGTTTTTAAACAAGTGGATTCAAAAGGGATTCTTTTGGAGCCCTTAGGCCTTTTCACATGGGTGTCGCTTGTGAGGGCCGGACAAGATGCGGGTGCATTGCGGGAAAATGCGTGATTTTTTCGCGTGAGTGCAAAGCATTTCAATGCGTTTTGCACGCGTGAGAAAAATCGGTATGTTTGGTACCGAGACTCTAACTTCTGTGAAGTTTGGGTTCAGTATTTTGTAGATTTTAATATTTTCCTTTATACCATGGTTATAAGGGAAAATAATAGCATTCTTAATACAGAATGCCAATTAAAATAGTGATGGAGGGGTAAAAATAAATAAATTCACCTCATTCACTCGATCGCGCAGCCTGGCACATCTTCTTTCTTCTTCTTTGAGGACCTGGAAGGAAAAGGACCTTTGGTAACATCATCACGCTCACCACGTGGTGAGTGCAGTGACCTCAGCGCAAGTCCTGCTGAATGAAGATAGAATGACCACGCAACCAAACAGCAAAAACAATAAATTCAAATTAGATTAATTTTTTCCTTAAAAAATCATTAAAATCATTTGGTCCTGCCAGTCCACTCTTCCTGCATCGGAGCAGAAATATTCAGCAAAGGAGTCTCTCATCCTTGAAACTGCTACAGTGGTCTGCTGTCCAAAACTTTCAAAACTGGCGAACTTACTGTCTTCAGGTATCTGCTTGACATGTAGCAGTTCTTTTATGAGCAGGTAGTTGTGTAACATGACAGCTGCCTTTACTACCTCATCGACAGTTTCTATTTTCAGTTGAATTGGTTTGGTGAAAATTCACCATTTGGCCTCCAGAATGTCGAATGTGCATTCAACCATTCTTCAAACCCTGGTCAGGCAGTAGTTAATTACGCGTTTGCTCCTGTTTAATCTGCGGCTGGAATACGGTTTAATTAGATTGCCACACATCTGAAACGCCTGATCATCAACTAACACAAAGGGCATGGGGAAAGCATCTGTACCTGGTAGTGGTTGAGGTGGTGGAAAATAATACTGTCTATTGTATACAGATGTAGCAACGCTACCGCTCCCTTCACAATCGCAAAAGCGAAAAACGATAGCGCAAAATAAAAGTAGGAACTAAATAATCAGAATGCAATTTACTTTTCTAACCAGCAGATGGTGCATAGAACTAAATAATCAGAATGCAATTTACTTCTCTAACCAGCAGATGGCGCATAAAACTATATTCTAAGATTTTAACCCCTTAGTGACCACCCATACATGTTTTTACAGCGGTCACTAAGGGGCCTTAGGCTGGACCGCCGCGTTTTTACGGCGGCCCAGTCTAAGCGCTGCACGGCTCCCCCGTGCAGCGGGGAGCACGGACCCGAGTCTCTCACATGAGAGCCGGGGCCCTGCTCTAACAGCCCGAACTGGCAGGAGTGCAGATCCGGGCTGTTTAACACTTTACATGCCGGGTGCAATGGCGCCCGCTGCATGTAAAGTGGTAACAGAGGGAGCGGACTCCCTCTGTCTCCCATCAGCACCCTGCAAATGCGATTGCGGGATGCTGATGTGCTGGGAAGCTTACCTAGCTTCCGATCAGGGCCCCGAGCCTGTCTTCCGGCATCTCCAGCAGACTGTGCCTCTCTGGCGCAGCCTGTTGGTCAAAGTTGGAATAGCATTGCTATTAAAATGTAATGCATTATAGACATAATGCATTACATTTTAAAAGCAATCAAAACACTGTATATTATAGTCCCCTTGTGGGACTATTAAGTAGTAAAAAAAATGAAAAAAATACACATTTATTAAATAAAAAAATTCCATAAAATAAAAAATGTTTTTTTTTTCATTTGAAAATCGCTTTTCAATGAAAAAAATTGCAAAAAGAAAATATCCCCCATATTTTTGGTATTGCCGCGTCCGTAACGACCCGGAATACATAAATATTACGTAAATTATCCCCTATAGTGAACGCCGTAAAAAAAAAAAAAAGACAGAATTTCTAATTTATTCTTAGTTTCCACCGAAAAAAAAACATAATAACAAGCGATCAAAAAGCGGCATTTACTCCAAATTGATACCAATGAAAAATACAAGTCTTCCCTCAAAAATAAAGCCCTCAATCAACTCCATACAATAAAAAATAAAAAAGTTCTGGGTCTTGGGAAGTGGCAATGCAAAATAATTTTTTGGGTTAATAAAAGGGGTTTTATTGCAAAAAAAAGTAGTAAAACGTAAAAGGAATTATAAGTATTTAGTATCACTGTAATCGTACTGACCCAGAGAATAAAGATATTATGTTATTTGTACTGAAAAATGAACGCCGTAAAATTTATAATGTAAAAACGCAGTGGCAGCATTGCTATTTTTCCCCATCTCCCTCCCAGAAAGAGTTAATCAGAAAGTTACATGTACCCCAAAATGGTGTCATCAAAAACTACATCTAGTCCCATGAAAAACAAGCCCTCATAAATCTATATAGACGAAAAAATAAAAAAGTTATAGCTCTTGGAACGAGACCATGAAAAAAGGAAGTAAAATGCTTGGTCATAAAGGCCCAAACAGGCTTGGTCTCTAAGGGGTTAACATACCTACAACAGAACCTTTACAATCATCCTACTAACAATTCCAATATCTTTAAAGCTACAGTATTTTTAAATCTTTCATTAATTTATATATTAATAATTATATTCTATACTTTTTATTTTTCCTACCATTTATAATTATTTTAGGATACTTTTATTTAGGTGCCTATTTACAACACCCAAACACACAGGCAATATGCCGGGTATAATGCAAGCCAGCACCTATTCATAAAACAGTTAAGCAGGATACCTTACAATGACAGCCTGGTGCACCATGAGACATTTAAAACCATCTTTCATCTAACTGAGAGTCAGTAAGTCTCAAAGTTGGCTGAAAGCTCTTGGATAGCTTGGGGGACCCATGCACTTATATCTTTATCATTAGGGTGACAAAATTATAATTTTTATTTTATTTTTATTTATTTTTATTTCTAGCTAATTCTTCTCTAACTGTTTAGGAATGCTGCATAAAAATGTACGCTTTTCTAATTGTTCTAATATATTAAATAAACCACCTTTACTTTTTTTTGTTGTTATGTAAACTAATTTGCATAAATATGAAAGACATAGCACATGTGAAAGACACAGTCTTATTGCCCTATATTATGCAGATTAGCCTACTTTCCATCATGAACAGCACCATCTATTGGATACATAGTCTTATGTCCTAAATTCTGCAGACTAGTATCATTTTCCTCATGAACATTCCTCATGAACAGCACTATCTATTGGATTCATAGTCTTATGCCTTACATCATGCAGATTAGCATAATGTTCTTCTCATGCACAGCACTGTCTATTGGATTCACAGTATTATGCCTTACATTCTGCAGACTAGCATCATTTTCCTCATACAATGCACCATTTATTGGATTAAGGTTTCTTTCACACTTGCAGCAGCCGGATCCGCCAATCTGGGTGACAACTGAAGGCATTTCTGGACGGATCTGGATGCGTTTCACAAATGCATTGCAAGAACGGTCCGTCTCTCCACTTGTCATGAACAGTGCCATCTATTCGATTCACATTTGGCAGACTAGCTTAATTTTCCTTATACACTGTTAAAGGGGCGGGCACTGTGTAGGTCACTGTTAGAAGGGCAATCACTGTGTATTTTACTGTTAAGGGGGCATGCTGCAGTAGAGGTCACTGTTAAAGGGGTTGTCTGGGTTTAGCTAGTTTCCGCCAGGCAGTGTGTTATAAACAAAAGTGCCCTTTCCCTGCGCCTTGTAAGGAGAGAGCATCGGAGCATAAACTTCTCTGATGCACCTATCAGGGGGCTGCCAGGGTGGAAATGGAGGTATGAACCCGGACAACCTCTTTAAATGGGCGGGCACTATGGCTGTTACTGTTAACTATTGTTGATCACGAATATTCGAATTGTGAATTTTAATCGCGAATATAGGCACTTCGACAATTTGCGAATGTTTAGAATATCACAAAGTATATTCATTATCGCAAATATTCATTTTTTTAAATACCAGTTTATGCAAATATTTTTGAGAATTTTTTAATGAGAATTTTTGCAATCAAGAAAATAATGACTGGAGATCACGAATTCTCAAATATATGGCGAATATTTGCCCAAATATTCGAGAAATATCGCAAATTCGAATATTGCCCCTGCCGCTCAACACTGCTGTTAATGGGTAACGGGTAGGCTGTTGTGGAGGTCACTGTTAAAGGGGCAGGCACTGTGGATGTTACTGATAAGGGGGTAGGCTGCTATAGAGGATGCATCCACAGTGCCTGCCCCTTTAACTGGGTGAAACATGCCATCTACTTAAAAACTGATCTGCTAAACCAGGGATCAGCAACCTTTGGCACTCCAGCTGTTGAGAAACTGCAATTCCCAGCATGCTCCATTCTTTTTTGTGAGAGTTCTGAGAAGAGCAGAGGAAGTATGCATGCTGGAAGATGTAGTTTCACAACAGCTTGAGTGTCGGAACAGTTTGCCTCCATTTTGTCATTTGCGTGAGGGATCACTTTCAAATGGATCCGCAAAACAAGAATGTGAAAGTAACCTACATTGGCAAAAAAAAACTAATAAATACTGTATTGTTCTTAAAGGAAAAAAATAAAATAAAGGGCGTAGTGCATCCCCTTTCTTCCATCACAGGTCAGTTCCTTTGTTTTTTTTTTTCCCTTTGAGAACAATAGATGGACAATGTTGGGGGTTGGTGTTAGTCACAGCTGGAGTAAGATACATTTCTGTTGGTTACAATACTGACACAGAGACACACGCCTGCCCATAATTGTGTATAAAAAACAAACAAAAAAACACAAAGGACAAACAAGTTATTTTAAATTTGTCTTTACCTAATATTAATAACCACTTATTATTTAGTACCCTTCCTACCATTTATAACTTTTTATTACCAAACACACAATAGACAACATAAAACAGTTCTTGTTTTTACAGAAGGCTATATGCCTGAGACATATTAAACTAGCTCTCTATTCAAAATGAGAGTGCCAGTAAGTCTCAAAATTGTTTTGCTTCAGATTTCTAGGGGGACCTGTGCACCTAAGTCATTACCATTAGGGTGAAAACAATTGTAATTTTTTTTTTTTTTTTTTTTAAGCTAGCTAACTCCTCTTTCACTGCTTAGGAGTGCTGTGTAAAAAAATTCTGTTTTCTAATTGTCCTAACTACAAAATATGCAAATTGCGGATCCACAACACACCATGTTGGCACTCTCCATAGAGATGCCTATTCTTGTCCGCAGGCTGCGGACAAGAATAGGACATGCTCTATCTTTTGCGGAGCCGCGGTCAGATGTTTCATGGGCCGCGGCTCCACAAATGTGCTCTCCGCATCACGTCCGGCCCCATTCACAATAAATGGGTCCGCATCCATTCTGCAGAATTGCGGAATGGATGCGGACAAAAATTGCAGATGTGTGAATGGGGCCTTAGGTCCGGATGCGTTGCGGATGCGTTCAGTGAAAACTGTGAGATTTCACAGGCAAAGCCATTCAGTTTTGCCTGTGATTGCGTTCAGTTTTTTCCACGCGGATGCAATGCGTTTTGATGCGTTTTTCACGCACGTGATTAAAAGCGAAAGGTTTACAAATAGCGTTGACCGAACAGTTCGAGCATAGTTCGGGTTCGTACCGAATTTTGGGGTGTTCGGGACACGGACCCGAACATTATCAAAAAAGTTCGGGTTCGGGTCCGTTGTAAGGCGATTTCTTCCCGCTTTCTGAAGGGCTGCACAGCAGCCAATCAGCTAGCGTTTAACTTCTTGCCCTAAGAAACCATCACAGCCATGCCTACTAATGGCATGGCTGTGATTGGCCAAGTGCAGAATGTGACCCAGCCTCTATTTAAGCTGGAGTCACGTAGCGCCACACGTCACACTGCTCTGATTAGTGTAGGGAGAGGACGCAGCTTCTATGAGGGCGAGATTAGGCAGTGAAAAGTCAGCAAAAGCACCTAATGAAGTGGTCGATCTACAGCTGTGAATCATTCAACTTCTGCTAGTTAATTGCTCACTGGTTTTTAGACTGCAAAGAGCGTTTTTCTGTCACTTTTTTCTGGAGTGATCGGTGACCATTTTGTGACTTGTGGTGGGGGTTAAGTTCAATTGCCAGAATAGCAATCCCCTAAATCTGGTGTTCCAGCTGTGGCTAGCCAAGTGTAATACTGTCTGCTGTCTGGCAAAGGATAGATTATTTTCTGTGGTGAAATTCAATTGCCAAAATAGCAATCCCCTAAATCTGGTGTCCCAACAGTGGCTGGCAAAGTTTAATAGTGTCCGGCAAAGGATATATTTTGTTCTGGGGTGAAATTCAATTGCCAAAATAGCAATACCATAAATCAGTGGTTTCAGCTCTGGCTGGCAAACTATAATAGTGTCCTCCAAAACATATATTTTGTTCTGGGGTGAAATTCAATTGCCAAAATAGCAATCCCCTAAATCTGGTGTCCCAGCACTGGCTGGGAAACTATATAAGTGTACGCCAAAACATATATTTTGTTCTGGGGTGAAATTCAATTGCCAAAATAGCAATACCATAAATCAGTGGTTTCAGCTGTGGCTGGCCAAGTTTAATAGTGTCCGGCAAAGGATATATTATTTTCTGCTGTGGAATTCAGTTGCAAAAATAGAAATACAGTAAAACTGTTGTTCCAGCTGTTGCAGGCTTCGTTTAAATCTGTGAGTAAAAGGGTACAGTATATTATTTTTTGGGGAGAAAGTCAGTAGGAAAAATAGAAATACAGTAAATCTGCTGTCCCAGCAGTGGCTGGCCAAGTTCAATAGTGTACGGCAAAGGATAGATTTTGTTCTGGGATGAAATTCAATTGCCAAAATACCAATACCCTGAATCTGGTGTTCCAGCTGTTGCAGGCCTAGTTTACATCTGTCCGTAAATGGTATATTTTTTTTATGGGGTGAAATTCAATTGCCAAAATAGCAATACCATAAATCAGTGGTTTCAGCTGAGGGTGGCAAAATTTAATAGTGTACGGCAAAATATATATATTTTGTTCTGGGGTGAAATTCAATTGCCAAAATAGCAATACCATAAATCAGTGGTTTCAGCTGTGGCTGGCCAAGTTTAATAGTGTCCGGCAAAGGATATATTATTTTCTGCGGTTAAACTAAGTTGCAAAAATAGAAATACAGTAAAACTGTTGTTCCAGCTGTTGCAGGCTTCGTTTAAATCTGTCCGTAAACGGGTATATTTTTTACTGGGGTGAAATTCAGTTGCCAAAATAGAAATACAGTAAATCTGGTGATCCAGCTGTGACTGGACAAATTTAATAGTATCCAACAAAGGATACATTTTGTTCTGGGGTGAAATTCACTTGCCAATATAGCAATACCCTGAATCTGGTGTTCCAGCTGTTGCAGGCCAAGTGTTAATCTGTCCGTAAAAGGGTATATTACACTCAAGGTGTATATACAAGTGGTGAGAGGGTCATCCTCAATAACTTAACACGCTACCGTGCATCTCCCATTGTATTATTGACGGTTAAAGGGTATATTACACAAAGTTTTAAAATACAATTGCTGAAGGCATAATCCTACATATTTTTTCACACGCTACTCTGCATCTCCAAGTGTAAATCTGTCCATAAAAGGATACCTTTCATCCAGGGCTAAATACAAGGTCTACAATTGATATTCCCCTAAATCTGTGGTTACTGCTGTGCCTGGATTAGTGTAATATGGTACATAAATAGATAGCTCGATAGTGCCTGTAAAAAAAGGCCTGAATTTGAAATCAATACATTGGGCCAAATATTTTTTTTCTTATTGTGGTGCTTGGTGAATGGTAACAATGAGGAAAACATTTAGTAAGGGACGCAGACGCAGTCGTGGTGGTGTTAGTGGACCCTTTGGTGATGGGAGGGGACGTGGCCATTCTGCCACAGCCACACGTCCTAGTGAACCAACTACCTCAGGTTCCAGTACCCGCCAGAATTTACAGCGATATTTGGTGGGGTCCAATGCCGTTCTAAGGATGGTAAGGCCTGAGCAGGTACAGGCGCTAGTCAATTGGGTGGCCGACCGTGGATCCAGCACGTTCACAACATTATCTCCCACCCAGTCTTCTGCAAAAAGTGCACAGGTGGCGCCTGAAAACGAAGCCCATCAGTCTGTCACATCACCTCCATGCATATCAGGGAAACTGTCTGAGCCTCAAGTTATGCAGCAGTCTCTTATGCTGTTTGAAGACTCTGCTGGCAGGGTTTCCCAAGGAAATCCACCTAGCCCTTCCCCAGTGGTGGAAGAGATAGAATGCACTGACGCACAACCACTTATGTTTCATGATGATGACGACATGGGAATACCACCTCATCGGAGTCCGCACGTCTCTGATGATGACGAAACACAGGTGCCAACTGCTGCGTCTTTTTGCAGTGTGCAGTCCGAACAGGAGGTCAGGGAGGAAGATGTGTGGAAGATGATGCAGGGGACAATGAGGTCCTAGACCCCACATGGAATGAAGGTCGTGCCACTGACTTTCATAGATCAGAGGAAGAGGCAGTGGTGAGACTGAGCCAACAGCGTAGCAAAAGAGGGAGCAGGGGGCAAAAGCAGAACAGCCGCCGCCAAGAGAGTTAGCCTGCTACTGACCACTGCCAGCAGGGACAGAGCACCCCAAAGGCAGCTTCAAGGAGTTCCCTGGCATGGCACTTCTTTAAACAATGTGCTGACGACAAGACCCGAGTGGTTTGCATGCTATGGCATCAGAGCCTGAAGTGAGGCATTAACGTTCTGAACCTTAGCACAACCTGCATGACCAGACATCTACATGCAAAGCATGAACTGCAGTGGAGTAAACACCTTAAAAACAAGGAACTCACTCAGGCTCCCCCTACTCCCTCTTCTGCTGCTGCCTCCGCCTCTTCCTCCGCCTCGGGAGGAATGTTGGCACCTGCCACCCACCAAATAGAGGATGTGCCACTGACACCACCACCTGCATCACCAATCATCTCCACCATGTCACACGGCAGCGTTCAGCTCTCCATCTCACAAACCTTGGAGAAAAAGCGTAAATTCCCACCCTCGAGCCCTGGGCCTGAATGCCAGCATTTCTAAACTACTGGCCTTTGAAATGCTGTCATTCAGACTGGTGGACACAGACAGCTTCAAACAGCTGATGGCCATGGCTGTCCCACAGCATGTTGTTCCCAGCCTCCACTACTTCTCCAAGAAAGCCGTGCCTTTCCTGCACAACCAAGTATCCGATAAAATCAAGTGTGCACTGCGCAACGCCATCTGTAGCAAGGTCCACTTAACCAGTAAGCACCGCCAGGGACGCTATATATCCCAAACTGCACACTGGGTAAATGTAGTGGCGGCTGGGCCCCAGGCGGAGAGTTCCTTGGCGCACTTCCGCCGCCAAGGATTGCAGGGCATCATTCTTTGCCTCCTGTAGCCTCCTCCTCCTCCCACTCGGCTTCCTACTCCTCTGCTTCCACTAGCTCATCAAGTCAGCCACACATCTTCACCACAGCACAGCCAGGGGTAAACATCAGCAGGCCATTCTGAAACTCATATGTTTGGGGGACAGGCCGCACACCGCGCAGGACTTGTGGCGGGGTATTGAACAACAGACCGACGAGTGGTTTCTGCCGGTGGGCCTCAAGCCCAGCCTGGTGGTGTGCGATAATAGGCGAAATCTCATCGCAGCTCTGGGACTAGCCGATTTAACGCACATCCCTTGCCTGGCGCATGTGCTGAATTTGGTGGTGCAGAAGTTCATTCACAACTACCTCGACAAGTCAGAGCTGCTGCATAAAGTGCGGGCCGTCTGTGCGCGCTTCTGGCGTTCACATCCTGCCGCTGCTCTCCTGTCTGCGCTACAGCGGAACTTTGGCCTTCCCACTCACCGCCTCATATGCGACGTGCCCACCAGGTGGAACTCCACCTTGCACATGCTGGAGAGACTGTGCGAGCAGCAGCAGGCCATAGTGGAGTTTCAGCTGCAGCACACATGCGTCTGTCGCACTGCGGAAAAGCACCACTTCACCATCAATGATTGGGCCTCCATGCGAGACTTGTGTGCCCTGTTGCTCTGTTTCGAGTACTCCACCAACATGGCCAGTGGTGATGACACCGTTATCAGCATTACAATACCACTTCTATGTCTCCTTGAGAAAACGCTTAGGGCGATGATGGAAGAGGAGGTGGCCCAGGAGGAGGAGGAGGATGAGGGGCCAGTCTGTTAGAAGTGCCTCAGATGGAGGTTTTTTGCAACAACAGAGGCCAGGTACAAATGTGGCCAGCCAGGGCCCACTACTGGAGGACGAGGAGAATGAGGTGGAGGAGGATGAGGATGAAGCAGGTTCACAGCGGTGTGGCACCCGACACAACTCAGGCCCATCACTGGTGCGTGGCTGGGGGGATACGAAGGACGATGATGATACGCCTCCCACAGAGGACAGCTTGTCCTTACCTCTGGGGGGCCTGCCACACATGAGCGACTACATGCTGCAGTGCCTGCGCAACGACAGCAGAGTTGCCTACATTTTAACGTGTGCGGACTACTGGGTTGCCACCCTGCTGGATCCCCGGTACAAAGACAATGTGCTCACCTTACTTCCTGCACTGGAGCGTGATAGGAAGATGCGCGAGTACAATCGCATGCTGGTAGACGCGCCCCTGAGAGCATCCCCAAATGTCACAGGTGAGCAGGTGGAAGCCCAAGGCGAAGGCAGAGGAGGAGCAAGAGGTCGCCAACGCACCTGTGTCATGGCCAGCTCCTCTGAGGGCAGGGTTAGCATGGCAGAAATGTGGAAAAGTTTTGTCTCCACGCCACAGCTAACTGCACCACCACCTGATACGGAACGTGTTAGCAGGAGGCAGTATTTCACTAACATGGCTGAACAGTACGTCTGCACACCCCTCCACGTACTGACTGATGGTTCGGCCCCATTCAACTTCTGGGTCTCCAAATTGTCCACGTGGCCAGAGTTAGCATTTTATGCCTTGGAGGTGCTGGCCTGCCCGGTGTATTCAGCATGGCAGGGGGCGTCATTACTGACAAACGCAGCCGCCTGTCCACAGCCATTCTGGACAAGCTGACGTTCATAAAAACGAACCAGGCATGGATCCCACAGGACCTGTCCCTCCCTTGTGCAGAATA
The DNA here is from genome assembly GCA_033119425.1 of Bufotes viridis. Lineage (NCBI taxonomy): Eukaryota > Metazoa > Chordata > Amphibia > Anura > Bufonidae > Bufotes > Bufotes viridis. The sequence goes on from CM065595.1 coordinate 57,913,973, forward strand.
GACATTTATAACTGCCTCCCCCTCAACCATGTATTCTTGTACTCTGGGGCACTTCTTTATTGAATCCTCATTTTTTTTAACTTTACCATGATCTTGCCGTGCAACCCAAAGTTGAATGAACCTCTCATCAATCTGGGTGGCGGGCCTAAATAACTGAAAGTAGCCTTCTCCATTGGTGGGTGATATGACGCCTGATTCTCTGCTGTCGGACCTCTCTCCTCTGTCTGGGTGCTGGGGCCTAAATAACTGAAAGTGGCCTTCTCCAGTGGTGGGTGATATTACCCCTGATTCTCTGCTGTGGGACCTCTCTTCTCTGTCTGGGTGTGGGGCATAAGTAACTGAAAGTGGACTTCTCCAGTGGTAGGTGATATGATGCCTGATTCTCTGCTATGGGACCTCTCTCCAATTAATATTGTTAATTTTTATTTATTTTATTTTATTGTATTTTAATTCATTTCCCTATCCACATTTGTTTGCAGGGCATTCACCTACATTTTTCTGCCTTTTGCCGCCCTCTAGCCCTTTCCTGGACTATTTTACAGTCTTTTTAGTGCCCAAAAGTTCGGGTCCCCATTGACTTCAATGGGGTTCAGGTTCGGGATGAAGTTCAGGTCGAGTTCGGATCCCGAACCCGAACATTTTCGGTAAGTTCGGCCGAACTTCTCGAACCCGAACATCCAGGTGTTCGCTCAACTCTAAACAAGATTTAACCGTATACTCTTTTTTTTTGTGGTGGAAAAGGTGCATCGGAATACACAACAGTAGATTGAGTACATTATAAATGATAGATTGAAAGTGTATTTATGTTCATCGTCAACTCAGCTCTCCTCTAGTGGAGTTAAGAATAGTTATGAGCGGCAGGTGCCATATTCGATTTTAACGAAATTCGCGAATCTTCGTTTTAGCTACCTATTCGTCAACTTCGCTAATTCTAGCAATCAAATAGGAAAGTTGACTATAAAGACAGCTGTGTTTAATTCGCTATGCGATTATATTAATATTTTTTTTTTTTTAATAAATAGAATAATTATAATAATTATCAAGTATTATAATTCTTCTATTTATTTAAAAATAAAGCAAAGTAATATAATCGCAAAGTGAATTATACACAGCTGTTTCTATAGTCAACTTTCCTATTTGATTGCTAGAATTAGCGAAGTTGACAAATAGGTAGCTAAAACGAAGATGGAGAATACTTTGTTATCTTCGTTTTGAGGAATATGACGAATACATTCATCATATTCGCTAATTCTACCAAGCCAACCATAGTAAACCAGGTCTAAGTTGAAATCGCAATGAGATTAATTCAAGTTATATTAATCATATTAATATTGCGATTTCAAAGTTAATTCTCAAATCCGACAGTACATTCTAGTATGGAGACGTTCCCATGGTGATGGGGACGCTCCAGGAGCACGGAAGTCGGCAGAAGCGGCAACTGGCACTGACTGGAGCAGCCAGGAAGCCAGGAATCCTAAGGACGGGTAAGAACTACTTTTGGGAAGTGGGAAATAAAATAACAATAAAAAAATATTCGAAATAGCGAATTTATAGCACTATATTCGAAATATTTGCGAATTAGTGAAGTGCTTATATTCCCAAAAAAAATTTGATATTCGAATATTCGCGCTCAACACTAGTTGAGAAGTCAGGGGCAATCCAGGCCTTGTTCATTTTTATTTGAGTCAACCTGTCAGCATTGCCAGTGGACAAGCGGATACGCTTATCTATACTAATAAAATCCCTGTGTCCCTGACGTCCGTGCGTGTGTGCCGAATACTCAACTGCGCATGCGCAGCGCACAGAGCATTTGGCACACACTCAACGGACACTGTTCAGATGCTGCCAGGCAGCAGGGCGCCGGTATATACTCAGTTCTCAGAGTTCTCAGTATATTCTAACTTGAAGCGTCCCCATCACTATGGGAACGCCTCCATGTTAGAATGTACTGTCGGATCTGAGTTAGATCGTGAAAACTCAGATCCGACAGTATATTGTAACACAGAGGCATTCCCATAGTGATGGGGACACTTCAAGTTAGAATATACTGAGAAGTCTGTTTATACCAGCCCCCTGCTGCCTGGCAGCACCCGACCTCTTACAGGGGGCTGTGATCCGCAAAATTAACCCCTCAGGTGCCGCACCTGAGGGGTTAATTGTGGGGATCACAGCCCCATGTAAGAGATCAGATGGTGCCAGGCAGCAGGGGGCCGGACCCCCCTCCCTCCCCAGTATTAAAATCATTGGCCAGTGCGGCCTCCCCCAATTGAAATCATTGGTGGCCAGTGCAGCTCCCCCAATGCCATGGCCCATGTGTTGCCTGAGGAAGGGCCCGCTGGGAGGCACTCCCAGCATGAAGTTAGCACGGCCACAAAACCTTTCGCTGATCGCTGATAGCAGGAGGAAACGTGGGCCCAGAATCGTCTCCCTCCCGTCCCCTCTCTGGCCCAGCAACAAGGTAAGCCAAAAGGGGGGAGGGATCAAAGTATTTGCATTTCCTCATGTGCTGCAGCAGCCCTTTCACTCACCCCCATCCATGCAGCAGCCCTTTCATTCCCCCCCCCCTCCATGTGCAGCAGCCATTTCATTCACCCCCCTCCGTGCAGCAGCCCTTTCATTCACCCCCCTCCGTGCAGCAGCCCTTCCATTCACCCCCCTCCGTGCAGCAGCCCTTTCATTCACCCCCCTCCGTGCAGCAGCCCTTTCATTCCCCCCCCTCCATGTGCAGCAGCCCTTTCATTCACCCCCCTCCGTGCAGCAGCCCCTTCATTCACCCCCCCGTGTGCAGCCCCTTCATTCACCCCCCGTGTGCAGCCCCTTCATTCACCCCCCTGTGTGCAGCCCCTTCATTCACCCCCCTGTGTGCAGCCACTTTATTCACCCTCCCTGTGTGCAGCCATTTTATTCACCCCCTGTGTGCAGACCCTTTATTCACCCCCTGTGCAGCCCCTTTATTCACCCCCGTGCATAGCCCCTTCATTCAATCCTGTGTCCGACTCCAGCCCCTTCATTTACCCCCCTGCTTGCAGCGGCTGTCTGCATCCCCTTTATTTACCCCCTGTGTGCAGCCCCTTTATTTACCCCCCCCCTGTGTGCAGCCCCTTTATTTACCCCCCCTGTGTGCAGCCTCTTTATTCACCCCCCCATGTGCAGCCCCTTTATTCACCCCCCCCCGTGTGCAGCCCCTTTATTCTTCTCCCCCTGTGTGCAGCGGCTGCCTACAGCCCCTTCATTCACCCTTTCTGTGTGCAGCCCCTTCAATCAGCGGCTGCCTGCAGACCCTTCACTGGGGAGGGGGCAATGGCGGGTTGGTGGGGGGCGGTGACGGGGAGGATCAGTTCAATGTACAGGTCAATGTAAGACGGGGAGGCCCCATGGATCAGTTTTGCAACGGGGCCCCACGGATTGTGTGTACGCCACTGATGTGCGGCATCCTATTGTAATGGCAGCGGGGCCCGGTGCACTCACTGTATTGCACCGGGCCTTGCTCAGAGTAGAAATACTATGAATAACTGTGCTAATATTCACTTACTACACAGTGAGGCAGGAGGCCGGGCGGGCACTGGCAGTGTAACTGACTACGTCATGCGCCTGCGCTGCCTGCTTCCGCCTGCGCCAGTGTCAGCCACAGATCCCCATAACAGTGTCAGCCACAGATCCCCTCCATAACAGTGTCAGCCACAGATCCCCTCTATAACAGTGTGTACTCCACAGATCCCCTCCATAACAGTGTGTCCTCCACAGATCCCCCATAACAGTGTGTCCTCCACAGATCCCCCATAACAGTGTAGAGATCCCCCATAACAGTGTGTCCTCCACAGATCCCCCATAACAGTGTGTCCTCCACAGATCCCCCATAACAGTGTGTCCTCCACAGATCCCCCATAACAGTGTGTCCTCCACAGATCCCCCATAAAAGTGTGTCCTCCACAGATCCCCCATAACAGTGTGTCCTCCACAGATCACCCATAACAATGTGTCCTCCACAGATCCCCCATAACTGTGTTTCCTCCACAGATCCCCCATAACAGTGTGTCCTCTACAGATCCCCTCCATAACAGTGTCAGCCACAGATCCCCATAACAGTGTCAGCCACAGATCCCCATAACAGTGTCAGCCACAGATCCCCAAAACAGTGTCAGCCACAGATCCCCTCTATAACAGTGTGTACTCCACAGATCCTCTCCATAACAGTGTGTCCTCCACAGATCCCCCATAACAGTGTGTCCTCCACAGATCCCCCATAACAGTGTACAGATCCCCCATAACAGTGTGTCCTCCACAGATTCCCCCATAACAGTGTGTCCTCCACAGATCCCCCATAACAGTGTGTCCTCCACAGATCCCCCATAACAGTGTGTCCTCCACAGATTCCCCATAACAGTGTGTCCTCCACAGATCCCCCATAACAGTGTGTCCTCCACAGATCCCCCATAACAGTGTGTCCTCCACAGATCCCCCATAACAGTGTGTCCTCCACAGATCCCCATAACAGTGTACAGATCCCCCATAACAGTGTGTCCTCTACAGATCCCCCATAACAGTGTGTCCTCCACAGATCCCCCATAACAGTGTGTCCTCCACAGATCCCCCATAACAGTGTGTCCTCCACAGATCCCCCATAACAGTGTGTCCTCCACAGATCCCCCATAACAGTGTGTCCTCCACAGATCCCCCATAACAGTGTGTCCTCCACAGATCCCCCATAACAGTGTGTCCTCCACAGATCCCCCATAACAGTGTGTCCTCCACAGATCCCCCATAACAGTGTGTCCTCCACAGATCCCCCATAACAGTGTACAGATCCTCCATAACAGTGTGTCCTCCACAGATCCCCCATAACAGTGTGTCCTCCACAGATCCCCCATAACAATGTGTCCTCCACAGATCCCCCATAACAGTGTGTCCTCCACAGATCCCCCATAACAGTGTGTCCTCCACAGATCCCCCATAACAGTGTGTCCTCCACAGATCCCCCATAACAGTGTGTCCTCCACAAATCCCCCATAATAGTTTGTCCTCCACAGATCCCCCATAACAGTGTGTCCTCCACAGATCCCCCATAACAGTGTGTCCTCCACAGATCCCCATAACAGTGTGTCCTCAACAGATCCCCATAACAGTGTGTCCTCTACAGATGCCCCATAACAGTGCCAGCCACAGATAGTAACATAGTAACATAGTATATAAGACCGAAAAAAGACATTTGTCCATCCAGTTCGGCCTGTTTCCTACAAGTTGATCCAGAGGAAGGCAAAAAACCGCTGTGAGGCAGAAGCCAATTTTCCTCACTTAAGGGGAAAAAAATTCCTTCTCGACTCCAATCAGGCAATCAGAATAACTCCCTGGATCAATGACCCCTCTCTAGTAGCTGTAGCCTGTAATATTATTACACTCCAGAAATAAATCCAGTCCCCTCTTGAATTCTTTTATTGTACTCACCATCACCACCTCCTCAGGCAGAGAGTTCCATAGTCTCACTGCTCTTAGAGTGAAGAATCCTTTTCTATGTTTGTGTACAAACCTTCTTTCCTCCAGACGCAGAGGATGTCCCCTCGTCACAGTCACAGTCCTGGGGATAAATAGATGATGGGACAGATCTCTGTACTGACCCCTGATATATTTATACATAGTTATTAGATCTCCCCTCAGTCGTCTTTTTTCTAAAGTAAATAACCCTAATTTTGATAACCTTTCAGGGTACTGTAGATCCCTCATTCCAGTTATTACTTTAGTTGCCCTCCTCTGAACCCTCTCCAGCTCTGCTATGTCTGTCTTGTTCACAGGAGCCCAGAACTGTACATTGTACTCCATGTGTGGTCTGACTAGTGATTTGTAAAGTGGTAGGACTATGTTCTCATAGCGGGCGTCTATGCCACTTTTGATGCAACCCATTATCTTATTGGCCTTGGTAGTAGCTGCCTGACACTGGTTTTTGCAGCTTAATTTGCTGTTTATTAAAATTCCTAGATCCTTTTCCATGTCAGTGTTACCAAGTGTTTTACCATTTAATATGTACGGGTGACTTACATTATTCCTTCCCATGTGCATAACTTTACATTTGTCAGTGTTAAACCTCATCTGCCATTTTTCTGCCCAAGCCTCCAATCTATCCAGATCCCTCTGTAGCAGAAAACTGTCCTCTTCAGTGTTAATTACTTTACACAGTTTAGTGTCATCTGCAAAAATAGATATTTTACTGTGCAGGCCTTCTACACGATCATTAATAAATATATTGAAGAGAATAGGGCCCAATACTGACCCCTGAGGTACCCCACTAGTTACAGTGACCCGATCTGAGTATCTACCGTTAATAACCACCCTCTGTTTTCTGTCACTCAGCCAGTTACTTACCCACATACAGACATTTTCTCCCAGTCCGAGCATCCTCATTTTATATACTAACCTTTTATGAGGTACGGTGTCAAATGCTTTGGAGAAGTCCAGATATACGACATCCATTGATTCGCCGCTGTCAAGTCTAAACCTTACCTCCTCATAGAAGCTGATTAAATTTGTTTGGCATGACCGATCCCTCATGAAGCCATGCTGATATGGCGTTATTTGCTTATTTTCATTGAGATACTCCAAAATAGCATCTCTTAGAAACCCTTCAAACAGTTTACCAACAATAGATGTTAAACTTACCGGCCTATAATTTCCAGGCTCTGTTTTTGGACCCTTTTTGAATATTGGCACCACATTTGCTATGCGCCAATCCTGTGGAACATTTCCTGTTATTATAGAGTCCGTAAATATCAGAAATAATGGTCTGGCTATGACATCACTTAATTCCCTTAGGATACGGGGGCGTATGCCATCCGGTCCTGGTGATTTGTCTATTTTAATCTTTTTAAGTCACTGTTGTACTTCTTCCTGGGTCAGACAGGGCACTTTTAATGGGGGATTTACTTTTACATTCTGCATTTCATCTGACAGTTTATTTTCCTCAGTGAATATAGTGGAGAAAAAAATATTTAATAGTTTTGCTTTATCCTCGTCGCTCTCTGCAACACCCCCCTCATTGCTATGTAGAGGGCCGACTCCTTCAGATTTATATTTTTTTACTATTTATATAATTGAAGAACATTTTAGGGTTAGTTTTACTCTCTTTGGCAATTAATCTCTCGGTCTCTAGTTTGGCAAATTTTATTAGTTTTTTACATATTCTATTTTTTTCCTTATAGTTTATCAGTGCTTCCTGACTCCCCTCCTGTTTTAGCGATTTATATGCTTTATTTTTGTCATTTATTGCCTTCTTTACGGTTCCATTTATCCACATTGGTTTCTTATTGTTCCTTAGCCTTTTATTCCTATAAGGTATGTACCTCTCACAATTAGATGTTACAATGCTTTTAAAAATCTCCCATTTTATGGTTGTATTTTTATTTTTGAGGACTTTGTCCCAGTTTGTTAGGCCTATGGTCCCCCCCATAATAGTGCCAGCCACAGATCCCCGATAATAGCGTCAGCCATAGATCCCCCCCATAACAGTGCCAGCCACAGATCCTCCATAACAGTGTCAGAACTAATGTTCTAGCGCCCGTTATTGTAATGGGCCTAATGTCTAGTCTATTATAATACCAACAGCAGCACTAAATACAGGCACAGACAAAACGCAGGCTGCAGGGCAGGCCAGTTCCTCCAAGGAGTAGAGCTCAAGTTCGTGGCACGTGTCTAGCTTGGACACCAAGTAGTTGTAAGTAGAGATGTCGCAAACATAAAATTTTCCGTTCGCGAACGGCGAACTCGAACTTCCGCAAATGTTCGTGAATGGGCGAACCGGGAGAACCGCCATAGACTTCAATAGGCAGGCGAATTTTAAAACCCGCAGAGACACTTTCTGGCCACAGTAGTGATGGAAAAGTTGTTTCAAGGGGACTAACACCTGGACTGTGGCATGCCGGAGGGGGATCCATGGCAAAACTCCCATGGAAAATTACGTAGTGGACGCAGAGTCGGGTTTTAATCCATAAAGGGCATAAATCAACTAACATTCCTAAATTGTTTAGAATAACGTGCTTTAAAACATCCAGTGTGTGTATACGATCAGATATGATGTTCTATCAATCAGGTAGTGTAAGGGTTACGCCCGCTTCACAGTGACAGACCTAACTGTGACAGAACAAACTCCCCATTTAACGCACCGCAAACAGTCCATTTGCACAACTGCAAACTCCCCATTTGCACAAGGTTGGATACCAAGCTAGCCATGTCCCGTTCCTTGTCCTCACTGATGTCATTGAAGGTCTCTTCCTCCCGCAATGTACTGTGCGCTGTGCCACCCTATATGAGTGGTGTGTTCAGAAATCAGTAGTACTATTTTTATCAGTTTAATTCCTGTTACGTCCCCTATCAGGGGACGTGTATCGAATAGATTTTAGGAACCGGGAGATGAAAAAAGAAGCTTGGTCGTTCCTCTTACTTCCAATTTGGGGCACTGCGCGTGTGCCGTGCAACATACTGTGCAACCCTATATGAGTGGCGTGTCAACTAGTACTATTCTTATCAGTTTAATCCCTGTTACGTCCCCTATCAGGGGATGTGTATCAAATAGATTTTAGACAACCGCAAAGAGTTGTCAATAGTTGACACACTCATGACATAAATTTTATTCTTCTATGCGTCAATCTTAGAGTAGTGATGACTGTGCTCGTGCGCACGTTTGGGAGATTGCAGGCGATGGCAGTTTTTCAAAGCCTATGGTCGTGCTGAGGTAGTTCAGTGACAGTTAAGTGACCCAGAAAACAATGATTCTTCAGTGTGGGCCCATTGTTGGCCTAGTAGGCTTTAATGATCACCTTAGATGATCACAAAGAAAATTAATGTTTTTTTCTATGAAAAATTATCCAGCCGATCGCTTTTGGTCTGTTCACAATGAAGCAACGACCTTATCATCTGGGGTGTGCCAACACTGCCAACACACTCATAGAGGTGATCGCTTCATTGTGATACGCAAGCCCCTTCACCACAACAAGGTAACGATCATGAAGGGGAATTGACACATGTATGTGCCTTTTTTTTTTTTTTTGTTTTGTTTTTGCAGCCACAGTGCAGCAACGGAGTCCAGAAAAATTAGGCATATACACAACCCTTAAAAATAAGGTTTATAGTTGCAGCCAGCGCTGGGACAAGGTCCACCACCAACAGAGGCTGAGCTGCCCAAGTGCGCCCCCCCCCCCCTCCAACTTGTGGATGACACTGCTATGGGGGATCTGTGATGGATGACACTGTTATTGGGGAATCTGTGGATGACACATATGTGTCATCCACAGATCCCCCCTCCCCATAACAGGGTCTGTGTAGGAATGACCCCCAATACAAGGGGTGAGGCTGTGGGGCTGTATCTGCTTTTTTGATGACAGCGCCAGAGGGGCCCGTGCAGTGACTGTATTCTACTACACCCCCCCCCCCACACACACACACTGTATATAATCTTAACTATATAACTGCATATTTACTACAGTTATATAGTTAATAAGATTATATCCAGTAAGCGGGGTGTAGTAGAATACAGTCACTGCACGGGCCCTGCTGTCATTATGAAATAGCATATGTGACCCCACCTCTTTTATTGGTGGTTAACCCTGTTTTGGGGGGGTGGAGGGTGTCTGTGGATGACAAATATGTGTCATCCACAGATTCTCCCCATAATAGGGTTCATTTAGTGAATGACCATTGTGGTGACCCAATACATGGGAGTTGCATCTGCAGTGCTTTTGTATAATGCCACCCCACACTGTAGTGTCCCCCACACAGTAATGTCCGCCACACTGCCCCCCACACAGTAATGTCCCCCACACTGTAGTGTCCCCCACACAGTAATGTCCACCACACTGCCCCCACACAGTAATGTCCACCACACTGCCCCCCACACAGTAATGTCCACCACACTGCCCCCCACACAGTAATGTCCACCACACTGCCCCCCACACTGTAATGTCCACCACACTGCCCCCCACACAGTAATGTCCACCACACTGCCCCCACACAGTAATGTCCACCACACTGCCCCCCACTCAGTAGTGCCCCCACACTGCCCCCCGCACAGTAATGTCCGCCACACTGCCCCCACACAGTAATGTCCGCCACACTGCCCCCGCACAGTAATGTCCGCCACACTGCCCCCGCACAGTAATGTCCGCCACACTGCCCCCCGCACAGTAATGTCCGCCACACTGCCCCCACACAGTAATGTCCGCCACACTGCCCCCCGCACAGTAATGTCCGCCACACTGCCCCCACACAGTAATGTCCGCCACACTGCCCCCACACAGTAATGTCCACCACACCCCCTCAACAACACAGCAGTGCCCCCACATAGTAATTTGTCATGCTCTCCCCTCTTGTCATAATCCCTCCCTCTTGTCATAATCCCCTCTTCTTGTCATGCTTTTTCTGCCCCTGTCATTTCTCCCCCATCGTTTCATGCTCTTTATACCCCCCCATGTTGTCATGCTCTTTCTGCCCCCCCCATGTTGTCACAGACTTCATGTAAGGGGGCCCGGCATTTTCACTGTACTTAATGCCGGGCCCCGTCAGAGCGCTCCTCTCACCTCCATTATGTTCTCTGCTCCAGGCTTCCGGGATCCGGCCCCAGCGCTGCCACACATTAAGGCTCCGCCCACCTGCTTACTGTGTTTCTAGTTAGAGGCAGCGGAGCCTGATGCTGGAGGCCTGAAGCAGTGAACCTAATGGAGGTGAGAGGATCGCCGGAAAAATTGATGTTTTCCCGGCAGAAAGTGTACTAAAACATTTGGGCCTTGAACACTAGTTGGTGGAGGAGAAGTATTGCAAGTCATCCGGCATGCAGAGATTAAATACAGCAGCGTGGGGTCCATTTTTAGCCCAAGGCATCTAATCAGGCCTTTTGTTAGTCAAATGCATCCTCCACTGTCAGTCCCTTTGGTATCCACGCCTCATTCATCTTAATAAAGGTGAGGTAATGTACGCTGAGCTGGAGGAGGATAGTGTGTCAAGGTTCCGAGCGGAAGCTGTAGAAGATTGGGTGTCCTGTGTAAGCCAGTCAACTATGTCCTCAGAATTTTTCGAGTTCAGGGTATGTTGCCTCTGAACACTGGGCATTATTCTAGGGCCAAAGGAAATCACAGCACCATGACGGCCCCTGCGGGGTGGCCTGCCTCTACCTGTCATCTTTTTTGATTAGTGGTACTATGCAAGGTACTGTGACACCTGGTGTGAGTGGTGGGCACTGGCAGTGGGCACACTACAGTCAGTGGAAGTGAGCCTGACACACACTGGCAGGCAACTAACCTTGGATTAAAGGGTAAAAATTAAATGCCTTATTTATCGGCAAGCTACTGCTCCACCCAGTATGAGTGGTGGTCACTGGCAGTGGGCACACTACAGTCAATGGAAGTGGGCCTGACACACACTGGCAGCAGGCAGGCAACTGAAATTAGATTAAAGTGTATACATTTAATTCCCTTTTTTTATGCAAAGTCCTGTGCCACTCGGTATGAGTGGTGGGCACTGGCAGTGGGCACACTACAGTCAGTGGAAGTGGGCCTGACCCACACTGGCAGCAGGCAGGCAACTGAGATTAGATTAAAGTGTAAAAATTAAACGCCTTTTTTTAATGCAAAGTCCTGTGCCACACGGTATGAGTGGTAGGCACTGGAGGTGGGCACACTACAGTCAGTGGAAGTGGGCCTGACACACACTGGCAGAGGCAGGCAACTGAAATTAGATTAAAGTGTAAAAATGAAATGCTTTTTTTTTAATGCAAAGTCCTGTGCCACACGGTATAAGTGGTGGGCACTGGCAGTGGGCACACTACAGTCAGTGGAAGTGGGCCTGACACACACACTGGCAGCAGGCAGGCCAGGCAACTGAAATTAGATTAAAGTGTAAAAATGTAATGCTTTTTTTTTATGCAATGTCCTGTGCCACACGGTATGAGTGGTGGGCACTGGCAGTGGGCACACTACATTCAGTGGAAGTGGGCCTGACACACACTAGCAGCAGGCACGCCAGGCAACTGAAATTTGATTAAAGTGTAAAAATTAATTGTCTTTTTTTTAATGCAAAGTTCTGTGTCACACGGTATGAGTGGTAGGCACTGGCAGTGGGCACACTACAGTCTGTGGGCCTGCAGACTCTCTCACACATGGGCAGGCCAGGCAACTGCAATATATATATGGAGAAAAAAAATAAAAGCAGACTAATGTAGCAGCCCTAAAAAGGGCTTTTTGGGGTGCTGTGAAGCTGTCCTTACAGCAGATGAGTCTGTGGACACAGAACACTGGCCTAGCTAACGCTTTCCCTATGAATTCAGAATCATCAGCACAGCAGCAGCTGCAGTCTCCCTGCTCTCACTAACATGCAGCTTCAGAATGAATCTAAGATGGATGCTGTCCTTGCTTTTTGATAGGAGGTGGGAGGGCCTGGGAGGGAGGGTATGCTGATTGGCTGGAATGTGTCTGCTGACTGTGAGGTACAGGGTCAAAGTTTGCTCAATTATGATGTATAGGGGGCGGACCGAACATTGCATATGTTCGCCCGCCGTGGCTAACGCGAACAAGCTTTGTTCGCCGGGAACTGTTCGCCGGCAAATAGTTCGGGACATCACTATTTGTAAGGCAGGGTAGGCCAGCACCTTCAAGGCGTAGAGTGCAATTTTGTGCCACTTGTCCAGCTTATTATTTGTAAGGCACTGAGGGATCATTTAGGATGCTGACACGGTCTGCTATGTATTCCTTCACCATCTTCCAAAACGTTTCCCTCCTTGTAGCACTAGGCCGCGCTTCAGGGTGAGGTTGCTGACGGGGTGTCATGAAAGTGTCCTATGCCTTGGCGAGTGTTGCCCTGCCTTTGTTGGAACTGCTGTATGTTCCCCTTGTCTCCCTTCCTCGGTTGCCTAAAGAAGTATGGACTCTGCCAACCATGTTGTCAGATGGAAAATTTTGGAGCAATCTCTCAACAAGTGCCTTCTGGTATTGCACCGTCTTACTCATCCTCTCCAACACAGGAATGAGAGATGAGAAGTTCTCTTTGTAGCAGGGGTCGAGAAGGGTGAACACCCAGTACCAACAGGCTCAATGGGTACTACCCTCTGTTGCAGAGGCAACTGTCTCCAGCTCCTCCTCCTCTTCATGGTCCAATTCGCGCTGAGAAGATGTACTATGGGTGGTCTGGCTATCACCCTGTGTAATGTACATCCCCATTTCCTCATCTGCCACATTCAGAGCGTCCTCCTTAATTGTGAGCAGCGATTTTTTGACTAGACACAGCAGTGGGATGGTTACGCTGATAATAGAGTTATCGCCACTAACCATCTGTGTGGATTCATCAAAGTTTTTTAAAACCTCACAGATGTCGGACATCAATGCCCACTCCTCGCTTGTAAATAGTGGCAATTGACTCAAAAGGTGACTACTATGTTTCAACTGGTATTCCACAACTGCCCTCTGCTGCTCACAAAGCCTGGCCAACATGTAGAACATAGAGTTCAAGCGCGTGCTCACGTCACACAACAGTCGGTGAGCTGGAAGCCGCAAGCGTTGACAGACCGATTGAAGCTGTGGACAACTTGCAGAAATGGGCACACACGCAGCGCTCCTTCACTAGTAGCTCTTGCAAATTGGGGTAGGTTTTGATAAACCACTGAACCACTAACTTTAAGATGTGGGCTAGGCATGGGAAAAAGCCAAAGCTGCCACCAAGTTACGGCCATTTTCAGACATAACCATGCCTGGTTGTAGGTTGAGTGACGAGTGCCACAGCTCGGTCTGGTCCCTTACACCCTGCCAGAGCTCTGTGGCGGTGTGCTGTTTGTCCCCTAAGCAGATCAGCTTCAGCACGGCCTGTTGACGCTTACCCACAGCAGTGCTACACTGCTTCCAGCTAGTGACTTATGGCTGACTGCTGCTGGAGGTGGAAGTGGAGGAGGAGGAGAAGTGGCGGGTGGAGCCAGTAACATAGCTGCTGGCGGAGACCCTGATGGATGTAGGGCCTGCAATCATGTGCGTGGGTAGCACCTGTTCCATCCCAGGGTATGACTAACTCCCGGCCTCCACAACATTCGCACAGTGTGCGATAAGGGAAATGTAGCATCCCTGGCCACCAGCACTTGTCCATGTGTCCGTGGTGAAGTGGACCTTCCTAGTAAGTACGTTGGTCAGGGCACAAGTGATGTTCTGGGACACATGCTGGTGTAAGGCGAGCACGGCACACCATCAAAAATAGTGGCGGCTGGGGACTGCATAGCGAGGGACATCAGGCTGTGGAAGGCCTCACTGTCCACAAACCTAAATGGCAACATTTCAAGGGTAAGTAATTTTGAAAGTTGCGCATTTAGTGCTATGGCCTGTGGGTGGGTGGGTATTTGCACTTGCGTTCAAATGCCTGTGTTATCGACATTTGGACGCTGTGCTGGGACATGGAAGTGGATGTTGTTGCTGATGGTTCATGCAAAGGTCAAGGTGCAGTGCGAGGGGCATCCGGGCCTGCGCCTTCGACAGGGGCTTGACCAGCAGTGCATAACACAGGGGAAGAGGAGGCAGTGGTGTGACCCACAGACCCAGATTGTGGAACAAGGCATTCGGCCCACTTATTAGTGTGCTTGGATGTCATATGGCAGATAATGCTGGTGGTGGTTTGGTTGCTAGTGTACACTAGTGTTCAGCGCGAATATTCGAATAGCAAATTATTTTAGCGAATATCGGCACTTCGCTAATTCGCGAATATTTTGAATATAGCGCTATAAATTTGCTATTTTGAAAATTTGTTTTCTTTTTTTTAGTTATATTTTTTTCTTTCCCACTTCCCAAAAGTAGTTCTTACCTGTCTTGAGGATTCCTGGCTGCTCCAATCAGTGCCCGTTGCCGCTTCTGCCGACTTCCGTGCTCATGGAGCGTCCCCATCACCATGGGAACGTCTCCATACTAAAATGTACTGTCGGATTTGAGAATTACGTTGAAATCGCAATGCGATTAATTCAAGTTATATTAATCGCATTGCGATTTCAACTTAGCACTGCTATATTCCATATTCGTTAACTTCGTTAATTTTAGGAAGCTGACCCATTATAAACCCAGCTCGAAGTTGAAATCGCAATGCACTGCTGCTATATTCCATATTCGTTAATTCTAGCCTAATATGTAAGATAGCAGTGCTAAGTTGTAATCGCAATGCGATTAATATAACTTGAATTAATCGCATTGCGATTTCAACAGACTTTATTTACTATGGTTGCTAAAACGAAGATGGAGAATACTTCGTTATCTTTGTTTTGAGGAATATGACGAATAGATCCGTCATATTCGCTAATTCTACCAAGCCAACCATAGTAAACCAGGTCTAAGTAGAAATCGCTATACTCCATCTTCGTTTTAACTACCTATTTGTCAACTTCGCTAATTCTAGCGATCAAATAGGAGGGCTGACTATAGAGACAGCTGTGTTTAATTCGCTATGCGATTATATTATTATTATTTTTTTAATAAATAGAATAATTATAATAATCTCAAGTATTATAATTATTCTATTTATTAAAAAAAAAAAGCAAAGTAATATATTTGCATAGCGAATTAAACACAGCTGTCTCTATAGTCAACCCTTCTATTTGATTGCTAAAATTAGCGAAGTTGACGAATAGGTAGTGTGACAGGACCATGGGGAAAGTGATAGAAGGAGTATACATTTCACCTAGGTTCCTGTCTTATACGTTCTAAAAGCAGCCAGGGAATTGACAGCAAGGAAAACTAGGTTTTCCCATTGCAAGGGTTTTGTTAAAAACCTGGTTAGAAGGGCCTGGCTGCTTGGAGCAGGGAGAGTTGGGTGGGTCTCTGCTCCAATTAGCCACTCCAGGTATTCAGGGTAACTGTGGCTAATCACCTGGAACCTGGGTGAGCTATATAAGGGCAGACAGCTCACTAGCTGTGGTCTCTGCTCCTGGGAACAACTCTGGTGTGAGTAAAACAAACTGTGTGTTTTGCTGATGGAGCTGGGCACAAGGCTCAGTCTCATGTAGTGAGGAACTACTTCTTGTTTAGACGTAGCGGCCAGACGGCCAGGTATTTCATTTATTCTTGAACTGTTTTGTTTTATATTTTGACCTGCAAACATCAATAAAACTGGCTGAGCCCAGTTGCATCAAACTTGCGTGGACTGGACTGTGATTAATGTGCCTATAGCGCCCGTCTATCCCAGGAGACGGCGATCCCGGAAGCTAATCCCGTTACATATGGTGGAGGCTGCGCTGGCACAAAAATCCAGCAAGTTTTATGTCCTGGGTTAAGTCTGCTGTGCTTGTAAAGCCAAACAGTGCAGACATGGAGGAAGTTGTTAAACAGCTGATCCAGGCTAACATTCAGCTCCAGAAAGCGAATGCTAACCAGCAAGAAACTAACCGGTTGCTCATAGAGACGACACAAGCTGGGCTCAGAGAACAGCAAGCAGTTAATAAAAGTCTGGTGGAGCAGATAAAGGTGCTGTCTGAAAGGCCCCAAATCCGTGAGGAATCCATCTCTGCGGGAGGAGAGTGCAAGTTTCACTTCAAAAAATGGTCGCAGAGGATGATGTGGAGACATACCTCACCGTGTTTGAAAGAACCGCTGAAAGAGAGAAACTCCCAGTGGAACAGTGGGCAGACACCCTTGCTCCATTTCTCAGTGGGGAGCCGCAGAAAGCCTACTTTGATTTGAGTGAGCAGGATGCCAGACAGTACTACAAACTGAAAGCAGAAATTCTTGCTCGCTTAGGTGTAACGTCTGCGGTCAGAGCCCAGCGAGTGCACAACTGGACTTTCCAACTGGATAAATCAGTGAGGTCGCAAATGTATGATCTTTTCCACCTGGCTAAAAATGGCTGCAACCGGAGGTATGTACCGCCGCTCAGGTGGTTGAAAGAGTGGTCTTGGACCGGTTTGTTCGTGCTCTGCCAGTTCGGATACAGCGCTGTGTTGGTCAAGCGGATCCCAGGGATGCTGATCAGCTTGTCGCCCTAGTGGAGCGGTATTTGAACACTGAGGAGTATCTACAAGACTTTTCTCCTGCTCGGCCGGCCCCAAGGAGCCAGAAGACTGCTGATCGCGGTAAGACTGTTCCTGATCTAAAGGGGGTGAGGGAGGGCCGTAAAGTTGGAACTGACACTGACCTATTAGCCCGACCTCTTAAGCCAGTTAGCCCTAAACAGCCTGTGACTGTCAAAAACATTGTTTGCTGGTGGTGTCAAGGACTGGGCCACGTGGCTGCCAACTGTCCATTGGTTGATGAGCCTATGGAGTGTGATAGTGGGCGGAGGAGGTCATTGTTTGCGGGACCTGCCTGCTCTGCTTTGCCAACCCTAGATACGGAGCGACAAACTTGCAACTTGGTGATTGAAGGACACTCAGTGCAAGCTCTGTTGGACTCTGGTAGTCTAGTGACTCTTGTGCATGGCAGCCTGGTGGACACTACGAAGCTGCAAAAGAGACAGATGGGGGTCATCTGCATACATGGTGATACAAAAGAGTACTCCACTGCTATAGTCTCTTTTGAAACCCCATGCGGGAAAGTAACCCATGAAGTGGGGGTTGTAAATAGTCTGATGCATACTGTCATTCTGGGGTGTGATTTTCCTCTGTTTTGGCAAATGTGGAATATTCTTGATAAGTGTTTAAGTGGGTCTGCTGTAGATCTTATTCCTCTGACTGAACCTGTAAATGTGCAAACAGTAGGGGTGACCCAGAGTGAAACCGAGGGTTTTCCCTTAGCAGTGCTTGCAGGTGATACTGATGATGTCCCAGAAGTTGGACTCCCTGATTTGCCAGTCTCCAGTGACAACTTTGGGACAGCTCAACTCAGGGACCCTACACTAACCCATGCATGGCAAAGTGTAAAAGTAATCAATGGGGTGTCTCAAGAACCTGGGGTAGAGAAAATATTTCCCCATTTTGCTTTAGAAAATGAACTCTTATATAGAGTTGATGAGAAGAATGGACAAGTTGTGGAGCAACTTGTGGTCCCAAAATCACATCGCCAAAAGGTGATGGATCTAGCGCATTCACATGTGCTCGGGGGGCACTTGGCCTATGAAAAACAAAAGACAGGATTTTGCAGAGGTTTTATTGGCCCGGGGTACATAAAGACGTAAAAGAATACTGTGATTCATGCCCAGAGTGTCAGTTACGCAACCCGGTGGCAACCTTTAGGAGTCCGTTAGTGCCACTCCCAATTATTGAAACTCCCTTTGAGAGAATTGCAATGGATTTGGTGGGACCTCTTGTTAAGTCTGCCAGAGGTCACCAATACATTTTGGTTGTCCTTGATGCTACCCGCTATCCAGAAGCAATACCTCTAAGGAAAACCTCTGCAAAGATGATAGCCAAGGAGTTGTTCCAGATGTTTACTAGAGTGGGCATACCTAAAGAAATACTTACTGACCAGGGGACGCCTTTTATGTCAAAGGTTACAAAAGAGTTGTGCAAACTGTTGAAGGTAACTCACTTGCGTACCTCAGTCTATCATCCCCAAACGGATGGACTAGTTGAAAGGTTCAATAAAACCTTAAAAGGGATGCTCAGAAAAGTGGTGGCACAGGATGGTAAAGACTGGGATTGTCTTTACCATATCTTATGTTTTCTGTACGGGAGGTGCCTCAAGCATCTACCGGATTTTCTCCCTTCGAGCTAGTGTATGGTCGGCACCCTCGGGGTCTTCTGGATATTGCAAAAGAGACCTGGGAGAGTGAGGCTACACCCTACAAAAGTGTGATTGAACACATCGCACAAATGCAGGAAAGGATTGAAAAAGTAATGCCCATTGTAAAAGAACACCTGCTGCAGGCCCAGGAGAGTCAGTCCCGGGTTTACAACAGGTCGGCTAGAGTAAGAAACTTCAACCCTGGGGATAGGGTACTAGTCCTTGTCCCCACAGTAGAAAGTAAATTTTTGGCCAAATGGCAAGGACCTTACGAAATAGTTGAGAAGGTCGGAGAAGTGAATTACCGGGTTCACCAACCAGGTAGACGTAAGCCCTACCAAATTTATCATGTGAATCTAATCAAACCCTGGAAGGACCGAGAGGTGTTGTTAGCAGCTAACAGCATTGGCAAAAAGGGAAATAGCGTTGAGATACCAGAGGTAAAAATTGCAGACACCTTGTCGGGGTCTCAAACTCAAGAAGCAAAGGAGTTTGTTCAGAAAAATAGAGATGTCTTTTCTGAGCTACCTGGTCGAACAGATATAATTAAACATGACATTGTAACCGAACCAGGGGCCAGAGTAAACCAAAAGCCTTATAGAATACCTGAGGCTAGACGTAAAGCTGTTTCCCAAGAAGTCCAAACAATGCTTCAGTTATGGGTTATAGAGGAGTCCAATAGTGACTGGTCTAGTCCTATAGTCTTGGTTCCCAAACCTGATGGCACCATACGTTTCTGTAATGACTTCAGGAAACTGAACATGGTCTCAAAGTTTGATGCTTACCCAATGCCGCGAGTGGATGAGCTGATTGATAGGCTTGGTAATGCGAGGTTCTTTACCACATTAGATCTCACAAAAGGTTACTGGCAAGTACCGTTGACTGATGAGGCCAAAGAAAAACAGCCTTTAGTGTCCCTGATGGCCATTTTCAGTATGTAGTCCTTCCCTTTGGTTTGCATGGGGCCCCGGCCACATTCCAGAGAATGATGGACAAAATTTTAAGACCACATCGTAAATATGCAGCTGCCTATTTAGACGATGTGATAGTCCATAGCACAGATTGGGAAAGTCACCTACCCAGGGTTCAAGCCGTCCTGAATTCTATTAGGGAAGCGGGTTTGACAGCAAACCCAAAGAAATGTGCCGTTGGGCAAGAAGAGGCAAAGTACTTGGGGTACACGATTGGGCGAGGGCTATAAAGCCTCAAATAAACAAAGTGGAAGCCATTCAGAACTGGCCAAGGCCTTTGAACAAAAAGCAAGTCAAAGCATTCCTAGGTTTAACTGGTTATTATAGGCGTTTTATTGAAAATTTTGCTAGCATTGCGAGCCCTTTAACAGACCTTACAAAAGGGAAGGATTCAACCATGGTCAAATGGACCCCAGAGGCGGAACAAGCCTTTAAGAACCTGAAGCAGGCTCTTTGTGCCCAGCCAGTGTTAGTCACACCAGACTTTAGAAAAGAGTTCATCGTGCAAACAGATGCCTCTGATGTTGGCATAGGGGCCGTGTTGTCACAAGTGAGGGATGGGGAAGAGCATCCAGTAGTTTACCTGAGTAAAAAGTTAAATGAACATGAGAAGAAATACTCAGTTGTAGAAAAGGAGTGTTTTTCAATTAAGTGGGCCATAAAAGCTCTCAGGTATTATTTGGTAGGAAGAACATTCAAACTTGTAACTGACCATGCCCCCCTTAAATGGATGTGCCAAAACCGTGAGAAACAGGCGAGTGACCCGATGGTTCATGTCTCTTCAGGATTATAGTTTTACAGTTGAACATAGACCCGGGAGTCAGCTTGGAAACGCCGATGCCCTGTCCAGGGTGTACTGTTTAAGGGCACAGTGTGTTCCTACCCCAAGGTCGAAACAGGGGGGGAGGATATGTGACAGGACCATGGGGAAAGTGATAGAAGGAGTCTACATTTCACCAAGGTTCCTGTCTTATACGTTCTAAAAGCAGCCAGGGAATTGACAGCAAGGAAAACTAGGTTTTCCCATTGCAAGGGTTTTGTTAAAAACCTGGTTAGAAGGGCCTGGCTGCTTGGAGCAGGGAGAGTTGGGTGGGTCCCTGCTCTAATTAGCCACTCCAGGTATTCAGGGTAACTGTGGCTAATCACCTGGAACCTGGGTGAGCTATATAAGGGCAGACAGCTCACTAGCTGTGGTCTCTGCTCCTGGGAACAACTCTGGTGTGAGTAAAACAAACTGTGTGTTTTGTTGATGGAGCTGGGCACAAGGCTCAGTCTCATGTAGTGATGAACTACTTCTTGTTTAGACGTAGCGGCCAGACGGCCAGGTATTTCATTTATTCTTGAACTGTTTTGTTTTATATTTTGACCTGCAAACATCAATAAAACTGGCTGAGCCCAGTTGCATCAAACTTGCGTGGACTGGACTGTGATTAATGTGCCTATAGCGCCCGTCTATCCCAGGAGACGGCGATCCCGGAAGATAATCCCGTTACAGTAGCTAAAACGAAGATGTAGAATACTTTGTTATCTTCGTTTTGAGAAATATGACGAATACATTCGTCATATTCGTCATCTTTGCTATAATTCTAGCTATCAAACCAATAGGAAAGTAGCCTTAAGTTAAAATCGCAATACGCGATTATTTAAATCGCATATTAATCGCGATAACTAGAATAATGACGAATATTCGATTTTGACGAATATAAAACGAATATTCTATCGAATATTCGTGAATTTTGTCGAAATCTAATATGGCACCTGCCGCTCATCACTAGTGTACACGCTCCGGCTTATTTTGGTGCGGCGCAGGTTGAAAACTACCACTCTTTTGTCGTCTGTACTTTCCTCAAAAAAGTGCCCTACTGCAGAACACTTACCCTTTGGCAAAGTAGAGTTATGCATGGGGGTGCTCGGTGTAACGGTTGCTGGCCTGTTTGGTGCGGGCCTACTTCTATCATTTGCAACGCAACTGCCTATTCCAGACTGTTGCGGTGCTGCGGATCCCTCCGCGTCTGTACTGCTGTCCTTGCTCGGCTTTTCACCTTTCCATGTTGGGTCAGTGACCTCATCATCCACCACCTCCTCCTCCACTTCCGTAGAGATGTCGTGAACATAAAATTTTATGTTCGCGAATGGCGAACGCGGACTTCCGCAAATGTTCGCAAACTGGCGAACCCCCATAGACTTCAATTGGCATTTTAAAACCCACAGGGACTCTTTCTGGCCACAATAGTGATGGAAAAGTTGTTTCAAGGGGACTAACACCTGGACTGTGGCATGCCGGAGGGGGATCCATGGCAAAACTCCCATGGAAAATTACGTAGTGGACGCAGAGTCTGGTTTTAAAACATAAAGGGCATAAATCAACTAACATTCCTAAATTGTTTGGAATAACGTGCTTTAAAACATCCAGTGTGTATACTATCAGGTATGATGTTGTATCGATCAGGTAGTGTCAGGGTTACGCCCGCTTCACAGTGACAGACCAAACTCTGACAGACCAAACTCCCCGTTTAACGCACCGCAAACAACCACAAACAGTCCATTTGCACCACCGCAAACTCTCCATTTGCACAAGGTTGGATAACAAGTTAGCCATGTCCCGTTCCTTGTCCTCACTGATGTCATTGAAGGCTCTTTCTCCACCCAGCCACGTACAACACCAAGGGTCCCCGAAAGGTGACAACAAGCCCCCTGGGACGCCTGCTGTGTTTGGCCTTCCACTTCCTCAAAGCCAACTTCCTCCTCTGACTCCTCTTCTTCAGACTCCTCTCTCTGCGTTGCCGCAGGTCCAGCAATCGACGACGACAAGGCTGCTTCTGGTGGTGAAGGTGACCACAACTCTTCCTCTTTATGCTCATCTACGGCCTGATCCAGCACTCTTCGCAGGGCAAGCTTCAGAAAAAATGCATATGGGATGAGGTCGATGATGTTGCCATGGGTTTGACTGACCAGGTTTGTCACCTCCGCAAAAGGACGCATGAGCCTACAGCCATTGTGCATGAGCGTTCAGTAACGCGGCCAAAAAATACCTAGCTCCGCAGAAGCTGTCATCTTTTTTTAAATTAAAAAAATCTGTTCTTACCTATTTAATCTCTGTTTTGTCCCCTATCAGGGGCCGGTGTATGGAATAGATTTTAGGAACCGGGAGATGGAAAAAGATGGTTGGTCGGTCCTCTTACTTCCAATTTGGGGCACTGCGGGTGCGCCGTGCAATGTACTTTGACACCCTATATGAGTGGTGTGTTAAGTAGTACTATTCCTATCAGTTTAATCCCTGTTACGTCCCATATCAGGGGACGTGAATAGATTTTAGGAACCAGGAGATGGAAAAAGATGATTGGTCGGTCCTCTTACTTCCAATTTGGGGCACTGCGCGTGCGCCCTGCAATGTACTATGACTCCCTATATGAGTGGTGTGTTGAGTAGTACAATTCTTATCAGTTTAATCCCTGTTACGTCCCCTATCAGGGATCGTGTATCGAATAGATTTTAGACAACCGCAAAGAGTTGTCAATAGTTGACACACTCATGACATAAATTTTATTCCTCTATGCGTCAATCTTGGTGTAGTGATGACTGTGCTCTTGCGCACGTTTGGGAGATTGCAGGCGATGGCAGTTTTTCAAAGCCTATGATCGTGCTGAGGTAGTTCAGTGACAGTTAAGTGACCCAGGAAACAATGCAGTGTGGGCCCATTGTTGGCCTAGTAGGCTTTATTGATCACCTTAGATGATCACAAAGAAAATTAATGTTTTTTCTATGAAAAATTATCCAGGTATTCTTTCAGCCACTGCTTTAGCAGCGGCTGGAAAAATTGATGTTTTCCAGGCAGAAAGTGTACTAAAACATTGCGGCATTAACCCTAGTTGGTGGCAGAGAAGTCACGCAAGTCATCAGATGAAATACAGCAGCGTGGGGACCACCAAGGCATCTCATCAGGCCTTTTTTAGTCAAATGTATCCCCCACTGTCAGTCCCTTCGGTATCCACGTTTCACTACCAGAGCTTTGAGACGTTCTCACAGCTCTGTTTCTCCACCCCTGTGATGATGTCACTACTAGAGCTTGGAGGAGTTCTCTCTGCTCTGTTTCTCCGCCCCTGTGATGAGGTCTTTACTTTCTGTTTCCTTCCTTCCAGCTGTCCCTCCTGTGTTTGATTTCTCTGCCTTTAAATCACCCCTCCTCCTTTGTAGGGTGCGGATTATACTTTTCATTTGAGCTGTATCTCTCGCTTGAGTATCTTCACTTGTGTGATATCTTTTCACTGGACCTGTGTTCTGCTGAAGCAAGTACTTCGGATATTGTCTGCTGACTTTGGATCTGTTTTCACTGCTGCTGCAGCTCCTTCAGTTAAGTGTGCAGACATTGTGTGTTTCTGTTTAGTTGCTGACTGGATCCGAGGCGACCCCGGTTCCGTCCATATACTGAGCAGGGCACCGGTGGCCTTGCCCCTTCCACTATTGTAGGGGTTACAGTGGTCATCAGCCTTAGGTATGCGGGCATGTCTCGATCCACCATCTGGATCTGGACATGTGCTTAGCAGCACAGGGAGAGCATTTAGGGTCTGACAGGGGTCACCCTTTATGCTCCCTAGTTTGGGTCTGGTCAGTAGGTAATTCACTCTGTATGCTCTTGTTGCTCACAAACAGTCGTGACACCACGCCTCATTCATCTTAATAAAGGTGAGGTAATCTAGACTTTTTTTGACCTAGTTGACTTCTCTTCTCAGTGACAATACCTCCTGCTGTGCTGAAGGTCCTTTTTGACAGGACACTTGAAGCGGGGCCGGCCAGAAGTTCTATTGCAAATTGGGATAGCTCAGGCCACAGGTCAAGCCTGCACACCCAGTAGTCAAGGGGTTCATAGCTCCTCAGAGTGTCAATATCTGCTGTTAAGGTGAGGTATTCTGCTACCTCTCAGTCGAGTTGTTCTCTGAGGGTGGACCCTGAAGGGCTGTGGCGATGCGTAGGACTTAAAAAGCACAACATGTCCTCCATCAACAACACGTCTGTAAAGCATCCTGTCCTTTCCGGCGTGGCTGTAGTAGAAGGAGGATTACTTTCACATCTTCCCCTGTTAGATTCCCGTTGTGCTGTGACATCACCCTTACATGCTGGTAAAGCATACTTTTTGACTTGTTTTGGAACTGCTGCATCCTTTCCGACTTCCGGTAATTCGGTAACATTTCAGCCACTTTCTGCTTATACTGCAGGTCTAGTAGCGTGGCCACCCAGTACAGGTCATTCTCCTTCAGCCTTTTTATACGACGGTCCCTCAACAGGCATGACACCATGAAAGACCCCATTTGAACAAGGTTGGATGCCGAGCTACTCCTCTCCCGTTCCTCGTCCTCACTGATTTCATTGAAGGTCTGTTCTTCCCCCCAGCCACGTACAACACCATGGGTCCCAGATAGATGACAATAACGAGCACCCTGGGATGCCTGATGTGGTTGGTCTTCCTTCTCCTCAAAGCCACACTACTCCTCTGACTCCTCTTCCTCGGACTCCTCTTCCAGCGTTGCCGCAGGTCCAGCAAGCGATGATAAGGCTGTTTCTGGTGGTGATGCTGACCACAACTCTTCCTCTTCTTCTTCACGCTCATCTATGGCCTGATCCAGCACTCTTCGCAGGGCATGCTCCAGGAAGAAAACAAATGGGATGGGGTCGCTGATGGTGCCTTCGGTGCGACTGACTAGGTTTGTCACCTCCTCAAAAGGAGGCATAAGCCTACAGGCATTGTGCATGAGCGTCCAGTAACGTGGCAAAAAAATACCCAGCTCCGCAGTCACCCCGGTCATACAAATACTCGTTGACGGCTTTTTCTTGTTGGAGCAGGCGGTCGAACATTAGGAGTGTTGAATTCCAACGTGTCGGGCTGTCGCAAATCAAGCGCCTCACTGGCATGTTTCGCCGCTGAATATCAAAACAGTGCGCCATGGCCGTGTAAGATCGCCTGAAATGGCCACACACCTTCCTGGCCTGCTTGAGGACTTCCTGTAAGCCTGGGTACATATACACAAAGCGTTGTACGATCAAATTCAACACATGTGCCATGCACGGCACATGTGTCAACTTGCCCAAATTCAATGCCGCCAACAGATTGCTTCCGTTGTCACATACCACTTTGCCGATCTCCAGTTTGTGAGGGGTCAGCCACTGATCCACCTGTGCGTTCAGGGCGGACAGGAGTGCTGGTCCGGTGTGACTCTCTGCTTTCAGGCAAGTCAACCCCAAGACGGCGTGACACTGTTGTATCCGGGATGTGGAATAGCCCCCGAGGAGCTGGGGGGGTGCAGTTGATGTGGAGCAAGACGCAGCAGCAGAAGAGGACTTAGCCGAGGAGGTTAGCGAAGAGGATGGAGTAGGAGGAGTAGAGGAGGTGGCAGCAGGCCTGCCTGCAAGTCGTGGCGGTGTCACCAACTCCGCTGCAGAGCCACGCATTCCATGCTTGCCAGCCGTCAGCAGGTTTACCCAATGTGCAGTGTACGTGATATACCTGCCCTGACCATGCATTGCAGAACAGGTATCAGTGTTCAGATGGACCCTTGCCCCAACACTGTGTGCCAGACATGCCATAACATCCTTTTCTGCAATAGAGTACAGGTTGGGGATTGCCTTTTGTGGAAAAAAAATTTGGCCGGGTACCTTCCACTGCGGTGTCCCAATAGCTACAAATTTTTTGAAAGCCTCAGACTCCACCAGCTTGTATGGTAAAAGCTGGCGTCTAAGAGTTCTGTCAAGCCAGCTGTCAGACGCCGGGCAAGGGGGTGACTCTGTGACATTGGCTTGTTACGCTCAAATATTTCCTTGAAAGACCTGACTGTGGGCAGATGAGCAGGAACTGCTGAAGGTGAGATGCAAAGTGACAGGTGGTTGAGAGGGGGCAGGGAGGACAACAGTGGTTGACGTGGCTGAAGATGCTGGACCAGGAGGAGGATGGTGGCTTTGAGTTTGTGTGCTGCTTGTACTCGTGTGTTGATCCCATAGGCGTTTGTGATGTGAGATCATGTGCCTTCGCAAAGCAGTTGTACCTAGGTGGTTGTTGGATTTCCCATGACTGTTATCAGAGGCAGACACACCAAAAAAATGGTATTCTGGTGGTGGCAGGAAAAATGCAGATCACAGCCCAGTTGCAAATCACGTGGGATTTTATTGGTAAACGTGCGGCTAATACATGCGTGCAAACGTTTTCGGCCTAGTTGGCCTTCATCAGGCACTCTGCCGCCATGGTGGATAAAGATAGATGGGAGAGATGTATCGTATAAGAAGAGGAGCCTGCCAGCCGCCCAGGAGAGTAGTACTGATTCTGGTGGTGGCAACAGCATGCTTTGATTGGTGTCTGGCTGACCCTGGGTTCCGAGACATGCTGTCTTACTGTGCCACAAGCTCCTTGCGATGACCTCCCCCAGCTTCCAACTTGTCTCCTCCTCCTCCTCTCTGTCTCCCCATCTGAACTTTCCCCCTGTTCTTCTTCGCTTCGATCGGGCACCCACGTGATATCCACGGACACATCGTCATCATCAACCACTTAACTTGTATCTGACAACTCAGCAAAGTAAGCAGCAGCGGATACAACATCATCATCATCACACCGTACGTCCATGTGTGTAATACTGACTGAATCATATCCCTGGCAATAATGGTTGCGCATCACTCAATTCTTCCAACTGATGTTTAAATAACTCCTCTAACTGATCAACTTGAGAGGTGCCCGAAGCTGAGCTGGAGGAGGATGGTGCGTCAAGGTTCCGAGCGGAAGCTGTAAAAGATTGGGTGTCCTTTGTAAGCCAGTCAACTATGTCCTCGAATTTTTTGAGTTCAGGGTACGCGGCCTCTGAACACTGGGCATTATTCTAGGGCAAAAGAAATCACAGCACCATGACCACGACAGCCCCTGCGGGGTGGCCCGACTCTGCCTGTCATTTTTTTTTTTTTTTGATTAGTGGTACTATGCGTGCAAGGTAGTGTGCCACCCTATATGAGTTGTGGGCAGTGAGCACAATACAGTCTGTGGGCCTGACACTCACTGGAAGTGGCAGGCAACTGAAATTATATTAAAGGGTAAAAATTAAATGACTTTTTTATCTGCAAGGTACTGTGCCACCCTGTATAAGTGTTGTGCACACAATACAGTCTGTGGGCCTGTGGCCTCTCACACACGGGCAGGCAACTGCAATATAATATATATATAAAAAATAAAAAAAAAGAAAGCAGACTGATGTACCAGCCCTAAAAAGGGCTTGTTGGGGTGCTGTAAGGATGCTGTCCTTACAGCAGATGAGTCTTTTAGGACTGGAGTGGACACAGAACACTAGTAGCTAACGCTTTCCCTAGAATCCCTATATTAATTCAGCAGCAGCAGCAGCACTCTCCCTGCTCTAACTAACACTGCAGCTTCAGAATGAATCTAAGATGGATGCTGTCCTTGCTTTTTGATAGGAGGTGGGAGAGTCTGGGAGGGAGGGTATGCTTATTGGCTGGAATGTGTCTGCTGACTGTGAGGTACAGGGTCAAAGGTTGCTCAATGATGATGTATAGGGGGCGGATCAAACATCGCATATGTTCACCCGCCGCGGCCAACACGAACAAGCGATGTTCGCAGGGAACTGTTCGCCGGCGAATAGTTCGGGACATCTCTATATATCACTAATAGGTATTAAAGAAAAATATATTTCTGCTGTCAAACCCACACTAGCCCTTTAAAGGATTATTGTTTGCATGAAAATCTTTAGGCAATTGTTAAAACAGCTATTTTTCTCCCTGCACTGTGTCTCTTCCTCAGCACGGTTGTCCCTGAGACTGATCAGTTGAGCGCAGGTACTAAAAATATATTTCTGCTCTCAAACACACACACTGTAGTCCTTAAAAGGACTTGTGTCTTTGCAAATCTTGTTTCTAATAAAATCTGTTAAATTTCGCTTCACACACTATCTCTCCCTACCTACGTTCTGCTCTCCCTGATGCTGACTAAGCCGAACACGTGTCACCGGGTGCTATATAGCACCCGATGATGCATTGTGGCCAGCCAATCAGTGTAATGCCAGTAGATAACATGGCTACGGCATTACACTGAAGGGCATTACTTACCTGCACATTGATTGGCTGCTTAGGAGGCGCCAAACATGTGGGGAGGAGACTCGAGCATTTTGTTCAAGCTCAAGTGGTACTTGGCCAAGTACTGCCATGGGCCATGCATAGCGATGCTCGAGCTGAACAGGTACTCAGCCGAGCATGCTCGCTCATCACTACCCATTACATTTACTACTCTAATGGGTTCAGATGAAAAAAAAGCAACGAATATTCTACATATTCGCGACTTCTAGTTAGCCACCGAAAAGGAAAGTTGCCTATAACCCGTCCTTACTTGCTTTGAATCTAGAGGGAAAAAATTTTATACCAGCAGGCAGATAACGCGAGTTTGTGAGCGCTCGCGTGTTTGATTTCCAGTGTGTGTTTGTATTAAGTGTGTGACTTTAGATTACGTGACTTGAGATTCAGGGACTTTAGGAAGGGACTACAGTAAATCAGTTTCTTATCACTGCATTATATTGTTTTTTTCTCTTTTCTTGTGTAATCCCCATTTAGTATGTGTTCCATTATTGACAATGCAGTCCAGTGCACATCTTGTGTGTATAATGTATGCAGTCCTGGAACAGCCGTTTAAGGGTGAATATCTTTGTTCAAAATGTGAGCAAATTGGAATCGCACATCGAGTATCTAACCGGGCAAGTTTTAACTCTGAGAGGCGTTGACCATTTGCTAAAGAGTTTGCTGCTCACTGAGCAAGCACTCTATGGTATAGATGTGGGGGAGGGTGATAGCAAGGAGGCTGAGGAAAGTTAGGTAGCTAGCTGGATAACAGTTAGAAAGCGGGGTAGAGGGAAGAGTGCCAAGGAGGCTAGCCCTTATCTGACACACCCCAACAAGTTTGCAAGGTTGGCAGATGAGGGGGATGTCAGTTCAGAGAGAGCACTTCTGCAGCCGGACACTTCCTCTGCCAGTCAGGGGAATGTCAGCTCCAGTAAGCAGGGGACTAGGAGAGCAGGGCAGCCAGACAGGTGCTGGTAGTGGGAGACTCAGTTATTAGGGGTACAGATAGACAATCTGTCACAAAGACCTGTATTGTCTTCCTGGAGCACATTGAGGATCGGGTTGACAGATTACTGGGAGGGGCTGGAGAAGATCCAGCAGTCATGGTCAATATTGGAACCAATAACAAAGTTAGAGGTGGCGCGTCCTTAAAAAATTATTTTAGGGATTTAGGTCAAAAGCTTAGGGCAAGGACCTCAAAGGTAGTATTTTCCAAAATGCTACCTGTACCTCGAGCCACACAAGAATGGCACCGGGAGATTAAGGAGGTTAAGTGGCTCAAGAAATGGTGTAGGAAGGAGGGGTTTGGGTTCCTGGAGAACTGGGCCGACTTCTCTGTCGGCTACAGGCTCTATGGTAGGGATGGGCTGAACCTCAATGGGGAAGGGGCAGCTCTGTTGGGGGAGAAGATGGCTAGAAGGTTGGAGGAGTGTTTAAACTAGGGACTGGGGGGAGGTAATTACATTATAGGATGGAAAGATAGTGCAGATAGAGACCAGGGGCAAGCTAGTGGAACTGGGGGATGAATGGAAGGAGGGAATAGAACAGTTCATAAGGAAAGGTGTAGGGTAAAAAATATACATAAACCTCTTAAATGTATGTATACGAATGCCAGAAGCCTGACTAATAAAAGTGGCGAACTGGAATTAGTGATGTGTGAGAAGGACTATGACATAGTGGGAATAACTGAGACATGACATGGATGATAGCTATGACTGGGCAGTTTATGTACAAGGTTACAGTCTGTTTAGAAAGGATCGCCAAAACCGGAGAGGGGGAGGGGTCTGCCTTTATGTAAAGTCCTATCTAAAGCCCACAGTCCAAGATCGATGAGGCAGCAAATCATAATGAGCTCATTATTATGGGGGACTTCAACTACCTAGATATAGACTGGGAAACTGAAACCTATATATCTCATAAAGGAAACAAGTTCTTGGCAATAACAAAAGACAATTACCTTTCCCCACTGGTTCAAGACCCAACTAGAGGGACGGCTTTACTGGACTTAGTATTAACCAATAGACCTGACAGAACAACAGATGTGCAGGTTGGGGGTCACCTGGGAAATAGTGACCATAAAGTAAAAATCTTCTAATTATCATTCAAAAAAGTGTTTCTTCAGGAAGGAACAAAAATACCAGACTTCAAAAAAGTAAAATTTAGCAAAGCTAAGAGAGGCCATAGGCCTAACTAACTGGGACAAAGTCCTCAAAAATAAAAATACAGCCACAAAATAGAATATTTTTAAAAGCATCATAAAATCTAATTGTGAGAGGTACATACCTTATGGTAATAAAAGATTAAGGAACAAAAATAAACCAATGTGGATAAATAGAACTGTAAAAAAAGCAATAAATGACAAAAAGAAAGCATTTAAATCACTAAAAGAGGAGGGTAGCCAGAAAGCACTGAAAAACTATAAGGAAAAAAATAGAATATTTTAAAAACGAATAAAAGCCGCCAAACTAGAGACCGAGAGATTAATTGCCAAAGAGAGCAAAACTAACCCCAAAATGTACTTCAATTATAAAAAAATGGTGAAAAGTATAAATCTGAAGGTGTCGGCCCTTTACACAGTGATGAGGGGGATTTGCAGAGAGAGATGAGGAGAAAGCAAAGCTGCTAAATATTTTTTTCTCCACTGTATTAAATGAAGAAAATAAACTGTCAGATGAATTGCAGAATGTAAAAGTAAATTCCCCATTAAAAGTGCCCTGTCTCACCCAGGAAGAAGTACAGCGGCGTCTTAAAAAGATTAAAATAGACAAATCGCCAGAACCAGATGGCATACACCCCCCGAATACTAACAGAATTAAGTAATGTCATAGCCAGACCCTTATTTCTGATATTTAAGGACTCTATACTGACAGGGAGTGTTCCACAGGATTGGTGCATAGCAAATGTGGTGCCAATTCAGTTTGTAATAACCTGATCCAACACTGTGTTCTCTCATTAACCAATAGGAAAATATTAGAACCTAATAATCACAGTCCCTGTATAAAAGAGGAGATAGGATTATTTTCTAAAAGCAGGAACTACTTCTTCCATATTCGCTCAAACTTATCGGCCTTGAAGTTAGCGTTCCATCTCCGTTTTTCAAAGTTGAAGCAAAAAAACACGTGGTGACAGCACTATTTATGGTCAATAACCAAAGTCCATATAGTGGCAGTGCCCTCGATGTTAGGACCTGACCATTAGTCCCCGATACGATACCAAAGGAAAAAGATCGCGGCACTCCTTCGTCTGTAGAAGATATTCTTTATTCCACCTTAAAGTGCGACGTTTCGACTTTAATCAAGTCTTTATCAAGCATATACAATTAAGTAAGTGACAGATATATATACCCCATCCCCAGACATCATTGGTGAGTGGAAGGGTCACGCCCTCCCTCTTCCTGTGACATCAAGTAAAAAATAGAACATAGTACAAAAATATATACATATGTGGAACAAGAGAGAATCAGGGTTAAGTCCAACCAAGTTATAGTCATCTCTAGAGATGAGCGAACACCTGGATGTTCGGGTTCGAGAGGTTCGGCCGAACTTCCGGAAAATGGCTGCAAAAGGCAGCAAAATGTAGGTAAATCCCCTGCAAACAAATGTAGATAGGGAAATGATGACTTAACATAAAATAAAATTAACCAATATTAATTGGAGTTAGGTCCCATAGCACAGAATCAGGCTTCAAATCACCCACCAATGGAGAAGGTCGCTTACTATTATTTCGACCCCAGCATCCAGACAAAGGAGAGAGGTCCCATCGCAGAGAATCTGGCATCATGTCAACCACCACAGGAGAAGGCCACTTTCAGTGACTTAGGCCTTAGCACCCAGACAGAGGAGACATGTCAGATAGCACAAGCATTACATTTATACCATCCAGCACAGGAGAAGGCCACTTTTAGTTACTTTGACCCCTGCACCCAGAAAGAGGAGAGAGGCCCCACAGCACATATTCAGGCATCATATCACCCACCACAGGAGTAGGCCACCATGTCAGCTGGTACAAGCATCAGTTTCACATCACCCAGCACAAGAGAAGGCCACTTTGAGAGACTTTGACCCCTGCACCCAGACGGAGGAGAGAGGTTTTCACAGCAGAGAATCAGGCATTTAGATCACCCACCACAGGAGTAGGCCACCATTTAATGGGACCCCGGCAACCATGTCAGATGGCACAAGCATCAGTTTCACATCACCCAGCACAAGAGAAGGCGACTTTGAGAGACTTTGACCCCTGCACCCAGACGGAGGAGAGAGGTCCCACAGCAGAGATTCAGGCATTTATATCAGCCAGCACAGGAGAAGGCCGCTTTCAGTGACTTAGGCCTTAGCACCGACACAGAGGAGACAGGTCAGATAGCACAAGCATCAGTTTTACATCAACCACCACAGGAGAAGGGCACTTTTAGAGACTTTGACCCCTGCAGCCACACGGAGGAGAGAGGTGCCACAGCAGAGAATCAGGCATCATGTCAACCACCACAGGAGTAAGGCCACCTTTTGTTTCTTTGACCCCTGCACCCAGAAAGAGGAGAGAGGTCCCACAGCAGAGATTCAGGCATTTATATCAGCCAGCACAGGAGAAGGCCGCTTTCAGTGACTTTGGCCTTAGCACCCACACAGAGGAGACATGTCAGATAGCACAAGCATTACATTTATATCACCCAGCACAGGAGAAGGCCACTTTTAGTTACTTTGACCCCTGCACCCAGAAAGAGGAGAGAGGTCCCACAGCACATATTCAGGCATCATATCACCCACCACAGGAGTAGGCCACCATGTCAGCTGGTACAAGCATCAGTTTCACATCACCCAGCACAAGAGAAGGCCACTTTGAGAGACTTTGACCCCTGCACCCAGACGGTGGAGAGAGGTTTCACAGCAGAGAATCAGGCATTTAGATCACCCACCACAGGAGTAGGCCACCATTTAATGGGACCCGGCAACCATGTCAGATGGCACAAGCATCAGTTTCACATCACCCAGCACAAGAGAAGGCGACTTTGAGAGACTTTGACCCCTGCAGCCAGACGGAGGAGAGGTCCCACAGCAGAGATTCAGGCATTTATATCAGCCAGCACAGGAGAAGGCCGCTTTCAGTGACTTAGGCCTTAGCACCGACACAGAGGAGACAGGTCAGATAGCACAAGCATCAGTTTTACATCAACCACCACAGGAGAAGGGCACTTTTAGAGACTTTGACCCCTGCAGCCACACGGAGGAGAGAGGTGCCACAGCAGAGAATCAGGCATCATGTCAACCACCACAGGAGTAAGGCCACCTTTTGTTTCTTTGACCCCTGCACCCAGAAAGAGGAGAGAGGTCCCACAGCAGAGATTCAGGCATTTATATCAGCCAGCACAGGAGAAGGCCGCTTTCAGTGACTTTGGCCCCCTGCACCCACACAAAGGAGACATGTCAGACAGCACAAGTATAACATTCATATCACCCAGCACAGGAGAAGGACACTTTCATGTACTTTGGCCCCGGCACCCAGACAGAGGGAAGGTTTATTCAACTCTGGGTTGCAACCCAAGATCCTACTTAATTTCAAAAATTGATTTTTCAATGAAGAAGTGGCCAGGAGTACAAGACAACATGGTTTAAGGCAGTTATTAAGGACTACTCTGCACAAGGGAGGGTCAGGTCTTGTGGGATCCATGCCTGGTTCATTTTTAAAAACGTCAGCTTGTCCACGTTGGCTGCGGACAGGCGGCTGCGTTTGTCAGTAATGACGCCCCCTGCCGTGCTGAATACACGTTCAAATAAAACGCTGGCCGCCGGGCAGGCCAGCACCTCCAAGGCATAACATGCTAATTCTGGCCACGTGGACAATTTGGAAACCCAGAAGTTGAATGGAGCCGAACCATCCGTCAGAACGTGGAGTTGTGTGCAGACGTGCTGTTCAACCATGTTAGTGAAATGTTGCCTCCTGCTAACACGTTCCGTATCAGGTGGTGGGGCAGTTAGCTGTGGCGTGGAGACAAAACTTTTCCACATTTCTGCCATGCTAACCCTGCCCTCAGAGGAGCTGGCTGTGACACTGCTGCATGGGCGACCTCTAGCTCCTCCTCTGCCTTGGCCTTGGCCTTCCACCTGTTCCCCTGTGACAGTTGGGAATGCTCTCAGGAGCGCGTCTACCAGTGTGCGCTTGTACTCGCGCATCTTCCTATCACGCTCCAGTGCAGGAAGTAAAGTGGGCACATTGTCTTTGTACCGTGGATTCAGCACGGTGGCCACCCAGTGGTCAGCACACGTTAAAATGTGGGCAACTCTGCTGTCATTGCGCAGGCACTGCAGCATGTAATCGCTCATGTGTGCCAGGCTCCCCAGAGGTAAGGACAAGCTGTCCTCTGTGGGAGGCGTATCGTCATCATCCTCTGTATCCCCCCAGCCACGCACCAGGGATGTGCCTGCGCTGTGCTGGGTGCCACCACGCTGTGAACCTGCTTCATCCTCATCCTCCTCCACCTCCTCCTCATCCTCCTCGTCCTCCAGTAGTGGTCCCTGGCTGGCCACATTTGTACCTGGCCTCTGCTGTTGCAAAAAACCTCCCTCTGAGCCACTTCTAACAGACTGGCCTGAAAGTGCTAAAAACGACCAGTCTTCCTCCTCCTCCTCCTCCTGGCCCTGGCCCACCTCCTCTTCCATCATCGCCCTAAGCGTTTTCTCTAGGAGACATAGAATTGGCATCGCCACTGGCCATGTTGGTGGCGTACTCTAAACAGGGCACACAGGTCTCGCATGGAGGCCCAACCATTGGTGGTGAAGTGGTGCTGTTCCACAGTGCGACTGACCCGTGCGTGCTGCAGCTGAAACTCCACTATGGCCTGCTGCTGCTCGCACAGTCTCTCCAGCATGTGCAAGGTGGAGTTCCACCGGGTGGGCACGTCGCATATTAGGCGGTGAGCGGGAAGGCCGAAGTTCCGCTGTAGCGCTGACAGGCGAGCAGCGACAGGATGTGAACGCCAGAAGCGCGCACAGATGGCCCGCACTTTATGCAGCAGCTCTGACATGTCTGGATAGTTGTGAATGAACTTTTGCACCACCAAATTCAGCACATGCGCCAGGCAAGGGATGTGCGTCAAACCCGGCTAGTCCCAGAGCTGCCACGAGATTTCGCCCATTATCGCACACCACCAGGCCGGGCTTCAGGCCCACCGGCAGCAACCACTGGTCGGTCTGTTGTTCAATACCCCGCCACAACTCCTGCGCGGTGTGGGGCCTGTCCCCCAAACATATGAGTTTCAGAATGGCCTGCTGACGTTTACCCCGGGCTGTGCTGAAGTTGGTGGTGAAGGTGTGTCGCTGACTGGATGAGCTGGTGGAAGCCGAGGAGGAGGAGGAGGAGGAGGAGGAAGCCGAGTAGGAGGAGGCTACAGGAGGCAAAGAATGATGCCCTGTGATCCTTGGCGCGGAAGGACGTGCGCCAAGGAACTCTCCGCCTGGGGCCCAGCCGCCACTACATTTACCCAGTGTGCAGTTAGGGAGATATAGCGTCCCTGGCCGTGCTTACTGGTCCACGTATCTGTGGTTAGGTGGACCTTGCCACAAATGGCATTGCGCTGTGCACACTTGATTTTATCGGACACTTGCATGTGCAGGGAAGGCACGGCTATCTTGGAGAAGTAGTGGCGGCTGGGAACCACATACTGGGGGACAGCCAAGGCCATCAGCTGTTTGAAGCTGTCTGTGTCCACCAGCCGGAATGACAGCATTTTAAAGGCCAGTAGTTTAGAAATGCTGGCATTCAGGCCAAGGGCTCGAGGGTGACTAGGTGGGAATTTGCGCTTCCTCTCAAAGGTTTGAGAGATGGAGAGCTGAACGCTGCTGTGTGAAATAGTGGAGACGCTAGGTGGCGGTGGTGGTGGTGGTGTCGGTGGCACATCCTCTGTTTGCTGCTCGGCAGGTGGCAACATTCCTCTCGAGGCGGAAGCCGAGGCAGCAGCGGTAGAGGGAGCAGGGGGAGCCTGAGCGGGTTCCTTGTTTTTAAGGTGTGTACTCCACTGCAGTTCATGCTTTGCATGTAGATGCCTGATCATGCAGGTGGTGCTCAGGTTAAGAACGTTAATGCCTCGCCTCAGGGTCTGATGGCACAGCGTTCAAACCACTCTGATCTTGTCGTCAGCACATTGTTTGAAGAAGTGCCATGCCAGGGAACTCCTTGAAGAAGCCTTTGGGGTGCTGGGTCCCTGTTGGCGCTGGCTTCGCTGTTGTCTCGGTCTCACCACAGCCTCTTCCTCTGAACTATTTAAGTCAGCTGCACGACCTTCAGTCCATGTGGGGTCTAAGACCTCATTGTCCTCTGCATCGTCTTCCACCCAGTCTTCCTCCCTGACCTCCTCCTGTTCAGTCTGCACACTGCAATAAGACGCGGCAGTGGGCACCAGTGTTTCGTCATCATCAGAGACTCGGTCACTCTGCTGTGGTGGTATTCCCATGTCCTCATCATCTGGATACATAAGTGGTTGTGCGTCAGTGCATGGAATGTCTTCCACCGCTGGGGAAGGGCTAGGTGGACGCCCCTGGAAAACCGTGGGAGCAGAGTCTTCAAACAGAATAAGAGACTGCTGCATAACTTGAGGCTCAGCCAGTTTCCCTGATATGCATGGGGGTGATGTGACAGACTGATGGGCTTGGTTTTCAGGTGCCACCTGTGCGCTCTCGCAGAAGACTGGGCGGAAGACAATGTGGTGAACGTGCTGGAAGCACTGTCGGCCACCCAATCGACTAATGCCTGTACCTGCTCAGGCCTTACCATCCTCATAACGGCATTGGGCCCCACCAAATATCGCTGTAAATTCTGCCGGCTACTTGAGGGAGTTGGTTCACTACTTTGTGCGCCTGAGGCCGAACGGCCACGTCGTCTGCCAGCAACAGAGGCTCCACGGACACCACCACGACCGCGTCCTCGTCCCTTAATAGAATGTTTACTCATTGTTGCGATTCAACTCGCACCACAATAAAATATATTATTTTTTAGCCCCAAAATTCCCACACTGGAAGATATAATTCCTTTTTGCGGTATTAATTACAAGAAGACTGCTGCAAATTGGACACCAGAATTTTTAAAATGCTAGTTTTGGTACATAGATTCCCACACGGGGAGATATAATTCCTTTTTACAGGAGTGAAAACGTGAGGCCTACTGTTTCTGGTCTAACAAACACCAGATTGATTGAATTGGCGTTTTTTTCACCAAAATTACAACACTGGACAATAATGCCTTTTTGCGGTATTAATTACAAGAAGACTGCTGCTAATTGGACACCAGAATTTTTAAAATGCTAGTTTGTGTACATAAATTCCCTCACTGGAATATATAATTCCTTTTTCCGGTATTAATTACAAGAAAACTGCTGCAAATTGGACACCAGAATTTTTAAAATGCTAGTTTTGGTACATAGATTCCCACACGGGAGATATATTTCCTTTTACAGGAGTGAAAACGTGAGGCCTACTGTTTCTGGTCTAACAAACACCAGATTGATTAAATTGGCCTTTTTTTCACCAAAATTACAACACTGGACAATGTAATGCCTTTTTGCGGTATTAATTCCTTTTACAGGAGTAAAACGTGAGGCCTACTGTTTCTGGTGTAACTAACACCAGATTGATTAAATTGGCCTTTTTTTCACCAAAATTACAACACTGGATGATATAATGCCTTTTTGCGGTATTAATTACAAGAGGACTGCTGGTATTTCAGAACACCGGAATTTTTAAAATGCTAGTTTTGCTAGATAAATTTCCCACACTGGGAGAAATATTGCCTAAGCCTTTTTACAGTATTAATTACAACAGGAGTGCTTCTTCTGGTCTAACACCAGAATAATTTTATTATTACGGTGAAAGCTTTTTTAAATTTATATTTCTGGCACATAAAAAAAAAAATATTTCTGGCTGACAGTATTGGACTCGGCTGTAGTGGCACTGGCTACCCTAGCTGGAACAGCACATTCATGGGATTTTCTATCCAAGTGGGTTACTTTCAGTTTCACCACTGATATATTAAATATCTTTGCAGTTAGTATGGGTGACACAAGCACAGCCAAACCCCTGATGTAGTATATCTATGAAAAAATTGACTATTACATGAGATTAATGGACGTTGTGGCAGCTTTTGTTGTAGCACCACAAGTCCCAAAATGGCCGCCGCCTATCAGCCCAGTAACATGTGCCAGAAAACGGTCTGCCCAACCAGAAAAGAAATTGACTTTGACTGAGCAGCTGAATCGCTGTTGTTCTGATTCACAGGTGTAGATTTTACACTTCTTTGGAGCTTTGGTTTAGACTCTGTGGCAGCTTGTGCTGGCGCACCACAAGTCCCAAAATGGCCACCGCCGGTCAGCCCAGTTACATGTGCCAGTAAAAATCGCTCTGGCCAGTCTCAACAAAATAGTGACTTTCAGTGAACAGCTCAGCTGAGTTGTTCTGATGCACAGGTGTAGAAAGGTAGATCATTCAATCACTTATTTATCCTTGCCTATCTCACCCTCACAGAAGCTGCATCCTCTCCCTACACTAGTCAGAGCAGTGTGACGTGCGGCGCTACGTGACTCCAGCTTAAATAGAGGCTGGGTCACATGCTGCACTTGGCCAATCACAGCCATGCCATTAGTAGGCATGGCTGTGATGGGCTCTTAGGGCAAGAAGTAAAACGCTAGCTGATTGGCTGCTATGCAGCCCTTCAGAAAGCGGGAAGTAATCGACGAACACCGGACCCGAACCCAAACTTTTTTGAAAATGTCCGAGTTCAGGTCCGTGTCACGGACACCCCAAAATTCGGTACGGACCCGAACAATTTTCGAACTGTTCGCTCAACACTAGTCATCTCGATAGACGAAAATCGCAACGCGGCGATATATACATCGGGCATTAACAATAGCGTTGTCTAATCCTTCCGGGTCAGGAGTTCATTTGCCTTCATAGTAGGTCACATGTCCACGCGCGTCAGAGATGACGTCAAACCGGTCCGATCATGTGACCGTCACATGACTGCACAAGGTAAATATAGAATTCCGGATTCTGTCACAGTTTCTGATATTTAAATGATCCCCTGATCTCTGTGCCATATCGTAATCAAGTTCATCCATGGTCCGGTAAAGCGGTGGGTGAATGCCATCTCCACAGAGAGACGCAATGATCTCATATATGATTGATCAATTACTGATGTCAGTCCATAAAGCCCTCTTCATAAGTGGAGAAAAAGGAACCATGGAACAGTCAGGACTTGCTGTTAAATTGATGGTAAAAAAGCTTATATGGATATACATGTATATATATAACTCTTTCTCTCGCCCTACAGGGTGGGAAAACCAAGTCATACTTTTTCTCATGCACAACTTAGGGGTCGAGTCTGGTGTTGTATAACCCTTGCTCGGTCACCATATATCAAATGCTCACAATTCGGATATTGAATCGGCATATCTGCAGCTATGAATCTGTCGCCATGGCAATAGTCACATCGCCAATGGCAACTTGGAAACGCTTGCAGGTGCCTGTATTATTCCGATACCATTCATTAACCATTCATATTATTTGGTTACCCCCCCCGTCGGTATCTCAGGGCGTATTGGCAAGTCAATCCCAATGGTCCAGGGCCAAAATCTCCCATTACTGCAACCATAAAGACATTACCGCCATCAGTAGAGTGCATAATAACATCAATCCATCAGTGAAGGAGGGGACTGTACCCATCCACCCCGTCAAACCGGACCACGGAGGAACCTGAAAGAAAGTAACAATAAAGGGATTAAAAACGAGTATATACATAAAGCAAACATCCAGAGTGGCAAGTCAAAAGAGGGTCCCAATTTTCAAATCGCGGTTCAGCCCCTTCGGTTCCAATGTATCTAATTCATAAATCCATTTTAGCTCAAGTTTTTTCAAGAGCTTCTCGCGATCTCCCCTCTCTGTAGTGGAGGTACACCATCTATTATCCTGAACCTAAGTTGGGCTACATTATGTCGCTGTTTAAAAAAATGTGTGGGGACCGGGGGTTCACCATCACATGTAGTGGGATTAATTGCCTGTTTTTCAAAGAGCTTCCGAATAGTGTAACGATGCTGGTTGAGTCTCAGCCTACAGGCTTGTGTTGTCTCCCCTACATATAGCAGGCCACACGGGCACTGCAATATGTAGATGACAAAATCAGACGCACAGGTATAAGTATTCCTAATCGCATATTTCTGACCTGTGCGTGGGTGTCCAAAAGAATCACCTTTCAGCATACTGTTGCAATTGCAGCAATTATAGCAAGGAAAGCAACCCTTTTTGGTCTTTCTATCTATCCTGTCGGTAGCTATAACTGAACGTGAAAGTCTGTCACCCAGATTTTTGGACCTTCTGTAAGACATTAGTGGAGGTGTCTGGAACTCCTCTATATCCGGGAACGATCTAGCCAGTATGTTCCAATTGCGTTTAAGAGCTACTGCTATTTTAGGACTAAATCTATTGAAGGTGGAAACAAAGGGGATCCGTGATGGACGGGTTGGTCTCACGATCTTATTAAGGAGCTCTTCCCGTGGGATTGCATTTGCCCTCCGTTGGTGATGTTCAACTACCTTTTTAGGGTACTCCCTATCTTTAAATTTGTTGGCCATATCAGTAAGACGTTCCTCTGTCTTGATGTCATCTGACACCACCCGTCTTACCCTAAGGAATTGACTATAGGGCAGGGACCTGATCATGCCTCTGGGGTGGGCACTATCGTATTTCAACAAATTGTTGCGGTCCATCGGTTTGACAAAAAGGTCTGTCTGTAGACTCTGATCCGAGATCTATACTAACGTATCCAAAAATTGTAAGGATTCAAGAGTTTCTACCCTAGTGAATTTCAACTGAGGATGGATGTCATTGATGGCATCATGAAATTGTTGGAGTTTCAATTCCGTTCCTGTCCAGATGAGGAAGGTATCATCAATATACCGCATCCACCCCTTTGTCTTAGAAAAGTGGGAGGATGGGTATATAAATGATTCCTCCACATAGGTCATATAAATATTTGCAAAAGTCGGGGCCACATTGGACCCCATTGCGGTACCCCGACATTGCAAATAAAATTGACCCCCAAATTGGAAATAATTGTTTTGAAGAAGTATTTCCAGCAAAGTCAACAAAAAGTCACGAACCTCAGCAATATAGTCAGACTTCTCAAGGGCCCAACTGACCGCTGCTATACCCAAATCATGTTCAATACATGTGTATTGGCTGGTGACGTCAAACGACACCAGTCTATCACCTGGATCATAAGTAAGCTGCTGTAGCCTATTTAAAAAGTCAGTGGTGTCACGGACATAGGAAGTGGCACTCGTGGCATGGACCCTCAGGACTTTGTCCAAAAATATTGCTGCATGAGAAAAGACAGAATCAATACCCGAAACAATTGGGCGACCCGGGGGATTCCTCAGGTCTTTGTGTATTTTCGGAAGGATATAGAGGGTGGGTGTCACCGGACACTGTGGAATAAGATATTCATGTAACTGTTCATCTATTAAATCATTAGCAAATGCATTATCTACCAGAATTCTTAATTTTTTCATAATCAACAGTGTCGGGTCCACATCCACCCTCCTATATACCTCAGTGTCACCAAGTTGTTTCTCAATCTCAGCAATATACTGTGTGGTATCCATCACCACGATGGCACCTCCTTTGTCAGCTGCCTTGATCGTTAGTTCCTTACGAGAAGCCAATGATCTAAGAGCAGTTTGTTCAACCCTCGACAGATTAGTACAGATTGAATGGCCTACAGAACTTTTCAACCCGGCGATCTCAGATCTAACCAAAGAGATATATGTATCGACCGCCTTATTATAAACAGGTGGTTGATATTCACTCTTGATAAAGAGGCCCACACCTTTGAGTGTGAGGCCACGCCCATTGAGAGTGGAACCCATGCGCAGATCCCTGGTGGGGGTCAACCCCTAAATCATGAAAGAACACTTTTAACTTAATCCGTCTAAAGAATTTTAACAGGACCACCTCATTAAGAAACCAATCAGGGTCTACTTCAGGACAAAATGAAAAGCCCCTTTGTAACAGTCTCTCTTCCCCCACTGATAATATAACTGAAGAGATATTTACCACTAAAGAGTCTTTTACATCTTCATGGTATGGTGGGCTTGTTTGGCTTGTGGTATCACCGTCCCTTTGGCTCCTACTGGTGGTTTCATCGACCTGGTTAAACGTGTATGATGCTCTGTTTTCGTTTTTGTGGAGATATCTGATGCCTCCCCTCCTTGTCCTTCTCCCGCTCCTAAAAAAGGTTTCTCAGATGGTCTGGGGTCATCGGAAATATCTCCAGAGGATTCTGTGTCCGTCAAATTAGGCCGCCGCCCCCTTGTTCTCTGTGTTTTACGTCTTTTAAGGCTTCTATTATCTCTTAGCAGAGGGACAGATTTTTTATAGATATCACCTTTAAGATAGTCATCCTGGTCACGTTGTCATTTCTGTCGTTTGGTAGCTTCTATCTGCTGGCGGTACTTATTCATCT
This sequence comes from Bufotes viridis, assembly GCA_033119425.1. Lineage (NCBI taxonomy): Eukaryota > Metazoa > Chordata > Amphibia > Anura > Bufonidae > Bufotes > Bufotes viridis. The sequence continues at coordinate 57,957,180 of CM065595.1, forward strand.
CTTGTGATATCTGATCATTAAGGCCGGAAAATTCCTGTTCTTCCACCAATTCCCGGATTTGTCGTTCATAATCACCAATCTTGGTTTTGATGTCCTTTGTATCTTTTTGTAAAAACTCCATATTAAGGAGCATCATATCCCGTCAGAACCGGTTAGCCAATAGGGTAAATTTTTCAAAAAAGTCCTTATTATCAGGAAACAAAATTGGTCTTAAATGTATTCTGAGGCCCCTAGGGATGCGTTCAGTCCTGTAATACTCCCGTAGGGTCGACAAATGTAGTTCAGTATTAATAAGATGTTTTCTTTCATTAGTCCACTTACGTTTGAGAAGATCCACAGTTGGTTTACTGAGAAAGGACCCCTCGTCCTCATTGCCACTCAAGATGTGCTGAATCTGTTCACTTGAATACAAAATACTTGCAGGTGGATCCATTAAATAAGAGGCCACTGGATCTCTGATAGCTCAAAAAAACAGAAGATCCCAATGTGCACGTCACTTGGTCATAAATCACTGAAGCAAAAAAACACGGGGTGACAGCACCATTGTAGGTCAATAACCAAAGTCCATATAGTGGCGGTGCCCTCGATGTTAGGACATGACCATTAGTCCCCGATACGATACCAAAGGAAAAAGATTGCAGCACTCCTTCGTCTGTAGAAGATATTCTTTATTCCACCTTAAAGTGCGACGTTTCGACTTTAATCAAGTCTTTATCAAGCATATACAATTAAGTAAGTGACAGATATATATACCCCATCCCCAGACATCATTGGTGAGTGGAAGGGTCACGCCCTCCCTCTTCCTGTGACATCATCAAGTAAAAAATAGAACATAGTACAAAAATATATACATGTGTGGAACAAGAGAGAATCAGGGTTAAGTCCAACCAAGTTATAGTCATCTCGATAGACGAAAATCGCAACGCGGTTGCTTTCCTTGCCATAATTGCTGCAATTGCAACAGTATGCTGAAATGTGACTCTTTTGGACACCCACGCACAGGTCAGAAATATGCGATTAGGAATACTTATACCTGTGCGTCTGATTTTGTCATCTACATATTGCAGTGCCCGTGTGGCCTGCTATATGTAGGGGAGACAACACAAGCCTGTAGGCTGAGACTCAACCAGCATCGTTACACTATTCGGAAGCTCTTTGAAAAACAGGCAATTAATGCCACTACATGTGATGGTGAACCCCCGGTCCCCACACATTTTTTTAAACAGCGACATAATGTAGCCCAACTTAGGTTCAGGATAATAGATGGTGTACCTCCACTACAGAGAGGTGGAGATCGCGAGAAGCTCTTGAAAAAACTTGAGCTAAAATGGATTTATGAATTAGATACATTGGAACCGAAGGGGCTGAACCGCGATTTGAAAATTGGGACCCTCTTTTGACTTGCCACTCTGGATGTTTGCTTTATGTATATACTCGTTTTTAATCCCTTTATTGTTACTTTCTTTCAGGTTCCTCCGTGGTCCGGTTTGACGGGGTGGATGGGTGCAGTCCCCTCCTTCACTGATGGATTGATGTTATTATGCACTCTACTGATGGCGGTAATGTCTTTATGGTTGCAGTAATGGGAGATTTTGGCCCTGGACCATTGGGATTGACTTGTTGCCAATACGCCCTAAGATACCGACGGGGGGTAACCAAATAATATGAATGGTTAATGAATGGTATCGGAATAATGCAGGCACCTGCAAGTGTTTCCAAGTTGCCATTGGCGATGTGACTATTGCCATGGCGACAGATTCATAGCTGCAGATATGCCGATTCAATATCCGAATTGTGAGCATTTGATATATGGTGACCGAGCAAGGGTTATACAACACCAGGCTCGACCCCTAAGTTGTGCATGAGAAAAAGTATGACTTGGTTTTCCCACCCTGTAGGGCGAGAGAGAGAGTTATATATATACATGTATATCCATATAAGCTTTTTTACCATCAATTTAACAGCAAGTCCTGACTGTTCCATGGTTCCTTTTTCTCCACTTATGAAGAGTGCTTTATGGACTGACATCAGTTATTGATCAATCATATATGAGATCATTGCGTCTCTGTGGAGATGGCATTCACCCACCGCTTTACCGGACCATGGATGAACTTGATTACGATATGGCACAAAGATCAGGGGATCATTTAAATATCAGAAACTGTGACAGAATCCGGAATTCTATATTTATCTTGTGCAGTCATGTGACGGTCACATGATCGGACCGGTTTGACGTCATCTCTGACGCGCGTGGACATGTGACCTACTATGAAGGCAAATGAACTCCTGACCCGGAAGGAGTAGACAACGCTATTGTTAATGCCCGATGTATATATCGCCGCGTTGCGATTTTCGTCTATCGAGATGACTATAACTTGGTTGGACTTAACCCTGATTCTCTCTTGTTCCACACATGTATATATTTTTGTACTATGTTCTATTTTTTACTTGATGTCACAGGAAGAGGGAGGGCGTGACCCTTCCACTCACCAATGATGTCTGGGGATGGGGTATATATATCTGTCACTTACTTAACTGTATATGCTTGATAAAGACTTGATTAAAGTCGAAACGTCGCACTTTAACCAGTCCCCGACCGCCGTACGCAGGATTGCGTCCTGCGGGCGGCCGGGATCTTCTGTTTGGACGCATCGGGGCGTCCTCTCGCGATGCGCGAGATTTCGGGCACAAGCGCCCGCGCATGCGCAGATCGCGCATAGGGGTGAATTCAGAAGAACTTGGTCATCAGCCTGCCAGCCAATCGGCAGCGCTGGCGGGCTGATGACATTTAAAAAAACGAATCAGGAGCCATTTAACCCATCATATTAGTAAATATGATGGATTAAATGGCTTCTGTCTCTCTCCTGGGTCCTTTTCGTCGGTTGGACCCAGGAGAGACACACCTCTACAGTGAGTACACCAAGCACCACACATAGCCCCTGATCAGCCCCCATCACCCAAATTAACCCCTTGATCACCCCTTTCAGCACCTGTCAATCATCCAGTGAAAGGGAAAAAAAGTGATCAGTGTAAACTGTCACTTTTTTTTTCACTAAGATTGACTGTTAGGTTTAGCTTAGTTTAGTCCCCTTTGGTAGGTAGTTAGCGTTAGCGCCAAGCCCACCGCACCACAGTCACTGGTTCGCTGATTAGCGTAGAGCTAATCAGCGTTTGTACTCTATAGTATCTGTAAGTGATCAGAACTGATCACGGTCAGATATATAATAGTACTAGTGTCACTTAGTTCGCCCTCCACCCCAAGCGCAGTGTTTGCCCGATCAGGCCTGATCGGTCGCCCTACGATGCGTTCACCCGCCCACCCCGCCGCAGTGACAAAAAAATTTTTTTTTGTAATCACTGCACAATCCCTTCACAGCGCTGCGGCTAATAAAAAAATCAGTTTTGATCTTTTTATCAATCGCAGCGGCTTCTGTACTCGCTACCCTCTCAATTGTAAGACAGGCTTGCTTTTTTTCTTGGGTAGTCTCAGGGAATACCCCTAAATTTAGACGGCCAAATGTCAAACAAGGGGTATTCCTCTGAAGAGGCCTACAGGATTCTGACCCAGTCGGATGAGGAGTGGGAACCCTCATCTGACGAATCCAGCGGGTCAGAATACCAACCTGTAGAAAGCAGTGGCTCTCTGACCCAAAGTTCTGACGAGGAGGTGGAGGTCCCTGATAGAAGCAGGCGTACCCGGCCCCGTGTTGCTAGACCGCAGGTTGCGCAGGATCCGCTTCAAGGGCAGCAGAGTGGGGCTGGCGCTGCCGGATTACGTGGTGAGGCATACACCAGCAGCGCAGCCCGTCCTGGACCTTCTACCAGCACTGCCGTAGAACATGGTGAAGTGGCGAGCACCAGAAGGGCAGTAGAAGCTGGTGCGGTGGCACGTGCAGTAGTTTCCCCGTCGCAGCCACCGCGCAGACAGGCCCGTAGAGCCCCTAGAGTCCCTGAGGTGCTGGCAAATCCTGATTGGCAGCCCCCATCTTCAACCGCACCAGTAGTTCCCCCTTTCACCGCCCAGTCAGGAGTTCGGGTGGAAACAGCTCAGATAGGATCGGCGCTGGGGTTTTTGAGCTGTTTTTCACTGCGGAGCTCTTTGACTTAGTCGTGGCAGAAACAAACAGATATGCCACTCAATTTATCGCCGACAACCCGGGAAGCTCTTATGCCCAGCCTTTCCGGTGGAAACCAGTCAAGTTTCCGAACTTAGAACTTTTCTGGGCCTTCTCCTCAGCATGGGCATAACCAAAAAACATGAATTGCGGTCATATTGGTCCACGAACCCAATTCATCACATGCCCATGTACTCTGCTGCCATGTCCAGGACACGTTTTGAGACCATCCTGCGTTTCCTGCACTTTAGTGACAACACCACCTCCGTCCCAGAGGCCACCCAGCTTTTGACCGGCTCCATAAAATTCGGCCCCTCATAGACCATTTCAACCAGAAATTTGCAGATTTGTACACCCCTGCTCAAAACATCTGCGTAGACGAGTCCCTTGTACATTTCACCGGGCGCCTTGGCTTCAAGCAGTACATCCCAAGCAAGCGCGCCCGGTATGGGGTCAAATTGTATAAGCTCTGTGAAAGGGCCACAGGCTATACGCACAAATTTCGGATCTATGAGGAAAAGATCAGACCCTGGAGCCGGTCGGTTGCCCTGACTACCTGGGGAGCAGTGGGAAGATAGTCTGGGACTTGGTGTCACCCTTATTCGGCAAGGGGTACCATCTTTACGTGGACAACTTTTACACAAGTGTGGCCCTCTTCAAGCATTTGTTCCTAGAACAGATTGGCTGCTGCGGCACCGCGCGACCTAGTCGCGGGGCTACCTAACGACTTCTTACCACCCGACTTGCAAGGGGGCAGAGGGCTGCACTGTGTAACTGACGAACTGCTCGCGGTGAAATGGAGAGACAAGCGTGGCGTTTACATGCTCTCCTCCATTCACGCAGAACACGACAGTACAAATTCAACGGGCAACCAGTGTCGTTGAAAAGCCCCTCTCAGTCCACGACTATAACCTCCACATGGGAGGGTGGACTTCAACGACCAGATGTTGGCCCCTTATTTGGTTTCCCGAAAGACCAGACGCTGGTATAAAAAAGTGTCTGTTTATCTGATTCAATTGGCTCTATATAATAGTTACGTTCTCTACAGTAAGGCTGGGAGAACTGGATCTTTCTAAAATTCCAGGAAGAGATCGTCGAGAACCTCCTGTACCCAGGAGGTTCCGTGGCCCCATCCACCAGTGTAGTTAGCCGTCTACACGGCGGCACTTCCCTAGCGTTGTGCCGGGTACCTCAAACCAACCGCCACCCGAAAAAAATGTCGTGTCTGTAGCAGGAGTGGAATAAGGCGTGACACCCGTTATTTCTGTCCTGACTGTCCTGACCACCCTGCCCTATGCCTTGGAGAGTGTTTCCGGAAGTACCACACTCCAGGTACACTTAGGGACCTAGGGACAGCACTACACAGGTAGTTTTTTTTTCCACTGAGGCTCTAGGGTCTCTCAGGACACTAGGTTTTGAGAGACCCTAACACATAGGGACGGTGCTGGTGTGCTACAGCAGAAGTGTGAAGCGGTAGAAACCTCTCCTTTCACTTGGGATAACAGCGTATAATGTACTTCGCACCATCTCTGTGTGATTTACACTTTACACATTGTCCCATGGGAAAGGAGAGGTTTCTACTAGGAAAATAAAGAGTGAAATGGTAAAAAAAATAAAAAATTAAACAGGTAGCAAGAAAAAAAATCTTGAGTTAGTTCAGGTTTTTATGTTCATGTTTTATAAAAGTTTTAAAATGTTCTGGTTTTATAAAGTTTGCAACGTTCAAGTCATGTGCCTGCTGCCTGTTTTTCTTCTTTTTTTTTTTTCCCCATAACCACCCTTTATTTTCCAGGTATACCAACAGACCAACGGACCAACCGGCCAACGCCGCAGCACTGATGTGAATTCTGAGAGAAGCATTGCTGCTATCAGAAGACACGTGAAGTCAGTGTATGCGGCGCTGCAAGGCGAGATTTCTCCTCTGCAGGACAGGTACGTTTGCCCTGGCATGTGAGCTGAGGAGAGGTGTTGGAGTTCATATGCTTTGGCAAACACTTTGTATCAAAAAATCTGGCAAAGATGTCTTCCTCCACACCGATGGATTGATCGATGTGAATGGAGAAATCACGTTTGCCAGGACATAGGAGCTGAGTGGGTATGGATGTTTGGGCGGAGCCCCTATGTCCTGGCAATCGCCAGGCCCCTCTTTTTCTTGCATATTTTTGGCAGAGATTTTTTCATCCACATCGATCGATGCGAATGAGGAAATCTGTGCCGTTCATTTTCTTTCAGCCCAGAGGCTGAGCGGAAAAAAATCTCATTACCCGTATGCTCCATATAAGGAGAATAGCAGAAACTCCTAATGCTGGCCATACGTGTAATGATTGCGGTGACCCTCAAATGCCAGGGCAGTACAAAAACCTCACATGTGACCCCATTTCGGAAAGAAGACGCCCCAAGGTATTCGCTGAGGGGCATATTGAGTCCATGAAAGATTGAACTTTTGTCACAAGTTAGCGGAAAGGGAGACTTTGTGAAAAAAACAAAAAAAATCAAATTCCGCTAACTTGGGCAAAAAAAAAATCTTCTATGAACTCACCATACCCCTCACAGAATACCTTGGGGTGTCTTCTTTCCAAAATGGGGTCACATGTGGGGTATTTATACTGCCCTGGCATTTTAGGGGCCCTGAAGCGTGAGAAGAAAAATGCGTAAAAATACCGTCCTAAAAGGTACTCATTGGATTTAGGGCCGAGTGCGCAACTTGGCTGCAAAAAGTGGCACACATGTGGTATCTCTGTACTCAGGAGAAGTAGGGCAATGTGTTTTGGGGTGTACTTTTACATATACCCATACTGGGTGTGAAAAATATCTCTGTAAATGACAACTTTTTAAAAAAAATTATACAAAGTTGTCATTTACAGAGATATTTTCACACCCAGTAGAGGTATAGGTAAATGCGCCCCAAACACATTGCCCTACTTCTCCCAGTACGTCGATACCCCATGTGTGCCACTTTTGCAGCCAAGATGCGCAAAGAGCCCTAAATCAATGAGTACTATAAGATTTCACAGGACATTTTTTACGCATTTGGATTCCAAACTGCTTCTGACGTTTAGGGGCCCCTCAAATGCCAGGGCAGTATAAATACCCCACAAGTGACCCCATTTCGGAAAGAAGACACCCCAAGGTATTCCGTGAGGGTATGGTGAGTTCATGTAAAATTGTATTTTTGGCACAAGTTAGTGGAATATGAGACTTTGTAAAAAAAAAAAAAATCAATTTCCGCAAACTTGTGCCAAAAATAAAAACGTCCATGAACTCACTATGCCCATCAGCGAATACCTTGGGGTGTCTACTTTCCGAAATGGGGTCACTTGTGGGTATTTTACTGCCCTGGCATTTTAGGGGCCCCTAAACGTCAAAAGCAGTTTGGAATCCAAATGCGTAAAAATGTCCTGTAAAATCCTAAAAGGTACTCATTGGATTTAGGGCCCATTTGCGCATCTTGGATGCAAAAAGTGGCACATATGAGAGTATCGCCGTACTCAGGAGAAGTAGGGCAATATGTTTTGGGGTGTATTTTTACATATACCCCTACTGGGTGTGAAAAATATCTCTGTAAATGACAACTTTGTATAAATTTTTTAAAAAGTTGTCATTTACAGAGATATTCTCACACCCTGCATGGGTATATGTAAAAATACACCCCAAAACTCATTGCCCTACTTCTCCTGAGTACTGGCGATACTCCATGTGTGCCACTTTTGCATCCAAGATGCGCAAATGGGCCCTAAATCCAATGAGTACCTTTAGGATTTTACAGGGCATTTTACGCATTTGGATTCTCACGCTTTAGGGGCCCCTAAAATGCCAGGGCAGTATAAATACCCCACAAGTGACCCCATTTCGGAAAGAAGACACCCCAAGGTATTCTGTGAGGGGTATGGTGAGTTCATGTAAAATTGTATTTTTGGCAAAAGTTAGTAGAATATGAGACTTTGTAAAAAAAAAAAAATCCATTTCCGCTAACTTGTGACAAAAAATAAAAACTTCCATGAACTCACTATGCCCCTCAGTGAATACCTTAGGGTGTCTACTTTCGGAAATGGGGTCATTTATGGGGTATTTCTACTGTCTGGGCATTGTAGTACGTCAGGAAACAGGACAGGTGCTCAGAAAGTCAAAGTGCGGAAATTCACTTTTTGCACCATAGTTTGTAAGCGCTATAACTTTTACCCAAACCAATAAATATACACTTATTGCATTTTTTTATCAAAGACATGTAGAACAATAAATTTAGAGAAAATTTTTAGAGAAATGTAGTTTTATTTGACAAATTTTCCAACATAAAGTGAAAAATATCATTTTTTGCAAAAATTTCATCAAAAAAGTAAAATATCAAAAAAAGTAAAAATGTCAGCAAGAAAGAAATAGCACCAAATGAAAGCTCTATTAGTGAGAAGAAAAGGAGGTAAAATTCATTTGGGTGGTAAGTTGCATGTCGGAGCAATAAACGGTGAAAGTAGCGTAGCGCGGAATTGTAAAAAGTGGCCTGGTCTTTAAGGGTGTTTAAGGTAGGGGGGCTGAAGTGGTTAAGGTGGAATAAAGAATATCTTCTACAGACGAAGGAGTGCCGCGATCTTTTTCCTTTGGTATCGTTTTTCAAAGTTGGTCACCCTGTTGAACTCCACCAACCATTCTGATATCGACGGAGGATTGCTCTGTAACCACTTTCTTGGAATCAATATCTTAGCAGAGTTGAGGACAAATGTACATAAATCTGTACCCTCTTTCCCTCCCCCTGTGCTCTTCCCCACCCTAGTATCACCAACCGCTGGATGTTTATTCTGCCTGATTTTTTCACTATTGGTCTTATGCTGATTTATAGACTGTTCTTTGAGACAACTCTATTGCATTCTTTCACTTTAAAATGTATATTTTTATACTGTTTTCTTTAATTTGGCACTTACTTATATTTTCTAAAGAAATAGTATAGTGATTTTTATTTTTTAATTTTTTTTCTTTTTCATCATGACTTGTTTTATTTGAGATACATATACTATTTTCCTGTGATTCAAAAAATCTTAAAAATAAACATAATTTACAGCAAATGTGGTGCCAATATTCAAAAAGGGTCCAAAAACAGAGCCCGGAAACTATAGGCCAGTAAGTTTAACATCCGTCGTGGGTAAACTGTTTGAAGGTTTTCTAAGAGATGCTATCTTAGAGCACCTCAATGAAAATAAGCAAATAATGCGATATTAGCATGGCTTCATGATTGATCCGTCATGTCAAACTAATTTAATCAGTTTCTAAGAGGAGGCTAGTTCTAGACTTGATGTCGTATGTCTGGACTTCTCCAAAGCATTTGGCACTGTACCGCATAAAAGGTTAGTATATAAAATGAGAATGCTCGGACTAGGAGAAAATGTCTGCATGTGGGTAAGTAACTGTCTCAGTATTAGAACACAAAGGGTGGTTATTAATGGTACACACTCAGATTGGGTCACTGTCACTAGTGGAGTACCTCAGGGGTCAGTACTGGGCCCTATTCTCTTCAATATATTTATTAATGATCTTGTAGAAGGCTTGCACAGTAAAATATCAATTTTTGCAGATGACACTAAACTGTGTGAAGTAATTGACACAGAATAGGACAGTATACTGCTACAGATGGATCTGGATAGATTGGAGGTAGAGTTGAGCGAACACCTGGATGTTTGGGTTCGAGAATTTAGGCTGAACTTCACGAAAATGTTCGGGTTCGGGATCCGAACTCGACCCGAACTTGACCCTGAACCCAAACCCCATTGAAGTCAATGGGGACTCGAACTTTTGGGCACTTAAAAGGCTGTAAAATAGCCATGAAAAGGGCTAGAGGGCTGCAAAAGGCATCAAAATGTAGGTAAATGCCCTGCAACCAAATGTGGATAGGGAAATGACTTAAAATAAAATAATTAAAAATTAACCAATATCAATTCGCAACTTGGAGGAGGAGGTGGAATAGGAGGTTGGGGTGGCGTCAGGTGGGAATGCTATGGGAGCTGAAGTTCTTATCACAGCCAAAAAGGATCCATATCTGCCTGCAGTGCCACAGTAGAGATATCTCAAACAGTTCCCGACGAACATCGCTTGTTCGCGTTCGCCGCGGCGGGCGAACATATGCGATGTTCGATTCTCCCTCTATACTTTATCATTGAGCAAACTTTGACCCTGTACATCACCGTCAACAGACAAATTCCAGCCTCTCAGAATACCTTCCCTCCCACCTCCTATCAAAAAGCAAGGACAGCATCGATCTTAGATTCATTCTGAAGCTTGCGGATCACACACACCATGCCAGCACTCCCCATAGAGATGCCAATTCATGTCCGCAGGCAGCAGACAAGAATAGGACATGTTCTATCTTTTGCGGAGCCGCGGCCGGATGTTTTGGGGCTGCAGCTCCGCAAATGCGGAAGCAGAGAGCACATAGTGTGCTCTCCGCATCACGCCCGGCCCCATTCACAATAATGGGTCCGCATCCATTCCGCAGAATTGTGGAATGGATGGGGAAAAAAATTTCGGCTGTGTGAATGGGACTTTAGGTCCGGATGCGTTGCGGATGCGTTCAGGGAAAACTGTGCGATTTCACAGGCAAAGCCATTCAGTTTTGCTTGCGATTGCGTTCAGTTGTTCAGTTTTTTTCGCGTGGGTACAATGCGTTTTAATGCGTTTTTCACGCACGTGATAAAAAACTGAAGGTTTACAAACAACATCTCCTAGCAACCATCAGTGAAAAACGCAACGCACCCGCACTTGCTTGCAAGAAAAACGCAGAATATAGAACATGCTGCGATTTTCACACATGCGTGAAAGAAACGCTCATGTACACAGACCCATTTAAATGAATGGGTCAGGATTCAGTGCAGATGCTATGCGTTCACGACACGCATTGCACCCGCGCGGAAAACTCGCTCGTGTGAAAGGGGCCATCTGCTGTAAGGACAGCATCCTGACAGCACCCCAAAAAGCCCTTTTTAGGGCTGGTACATCAGTCTGCTTTTATTTATTTTTTCTATATATATATATATATATATATATATTGAAGTGCCCACTGCCCACCACTCATATAGGGTGTCATAGCACATTGCACAGCGCACACGCAGTACCCCAAAATGGAAATAAGAGGACTGACCAATAATCTTTTCCCATCTGCCGGTTCCTAAAATCTATTTGATACACATCCCGTGATAGGGGATGTAACAGGGATTAAACTGATAGGAATAGTACAAGTTAACACACCACTCATATAGGGTGGCACAGTACATTGCACGGCTCACGCGCAGTGCCCCAAATTGGAAGGAAGGGGACTGACCAACCATCTTTTTCCATCTCCCGGTTCCTAAAATCTATTCCATACATTGTCCCCTTATAGGGGACAAAACAGAGATTAAACTGGTAAGAACAGATTTTTTTAATTTAAAAAAAGAGGACAGCCTCTGCGGAGCTGGGTATTTTTTCGCCACGTTACTGAACGCTCATGCACAATGGGTGTAGGCTCATGCGTCCTTTTTCGGAGGTGACAAACCTGGTAAGTCAAACCCAAGGCAACATCATCGACCTCATCCCATATGCATTTTTTCTGGAGCGTGCCCTGCGAAGAGTGCTGGATCAGGCCGTAGATGAGCATGAAGAGGAAGAGTCGTGGTCACCATCACCACCAGAAGCAGCCTCGTCGTCGTCGATTGCTGGACCTGCGGCAATGCAGAGAGGAGTCTGAAGAAGAGGAGTCAGAGGAGGAAGGTGGCTTTGAGGAGGTGGAAGACCAACCACAGCAGGCGTCCCAGGGGGCTTGTTGTCACCTTTGGTGTTGTACGTGGCTGAGTGGAGGAAGAGACCTTCAATAACATCAGTGAGGACTAGGAACGGGGCATGGCTAGCTTGGTATCCAACCTTGTGCAAATGGGGAGTTTGCGGTTGTGCAAATGGACTGTTTGCAGTTGTTTGCGGTGCGTTAAACGGGGAGTTTGGTCTGTCACTGTGAAGCAGGCATAACCCTTACACTACCTGATCGATACAACATCATACCTGATCGTATACACACACTGGATGTTTTCAAGCACGTTATTCCAAACAATTTAGGAATGTTAGTTGATTTATGCCCTTTATGGATTAAAACCCGACTCTGCGTCAACTACGTAATTTTCCATGGGAGTTTTGCCATGGATCCCCCTCCGGCATGCCACAGTCCAGGTGTTCGTCCCCTTGAAACAACTTTTCCATTACTATCGTGGCCAGAAAGAGTCTCTGTGGGTTTTAAAATTTGCCTGCCTATTGTAGTCTATGGTGGACACATCTATATGGGATGCGCAAACGTTATACACAAGATGGAGTGCAGGTAATGTCGCTGCTGTCACCAGCGGCTAATAAAAAAATTATAGTGAATGTCACAGCTATTTGGGCTGCGCAACCGTTATACAGGAGATTGTGCACAGGTAATGTTACTGCTGTCACCAGCGGCTAATGAAAAATTACTGTGAATATCACAGGTATTTGGGATGTGCAAACGTTATACAGGAGATGCAGCACAGGTAATGTCGCTGCTGTCACCAACGGCTAATGAAAAATTTCAGTGAAAGTCCCAGCTATATGGGATGCGCAAACGTTATACACGAGATGGAGCGCAAGTAATGTCGCTGCTGTCACCAGCAGCTAACAAAAAAATTACAGGGCATGTAACAGCTATTTGGGATGCGCAAACGTTATACAGGAGATGTAGCGCAGGTAATGTCACTGCTGTGACCAGTTGCTAATAAAAACATTACAGGGAATGTCACACTACTTGGGATGCACAAACCTTATACAGGAGATGTGGCACAGGTAATGTCGCTGCTGTCACCAAAGCTTAACGTTATACAGGAGATTTTGTGCGGGTGATGTCGCTGCTGTTACCAACAGCTAATGTTATACCCGAGATGTAGCGCAAGTAATGTCGCTGCTGTCACCAGTGGCTAATGTTATACAGGAGATATAGCGCCGGTAATGTCGCTGCTGTCACCAGCAGCTAACACTATACAGGAGATGTAGTGCATGTAATGTCACTGCTGTCAACAGCAGCCAAACAATTGCAAACAATTTAGTGTACATTGCGCTAACATATTTGACAGCCAGATAAAACAATAGTCCTTAAAAGGACTGTTAGGTCTCTAAAACCTTTCAACAATCAAAACTACCTAAACAAAAAAACACAATTCCTCCCCCTACACTATCTGTCTCTTCTGCTGCAGCTCGCCCTGACTAAGTCTTAACCGAACCACATGTCAACGGGTGCTATATAGCACCAGATGACGCGTTCCGGCCAGCCAATCACTGTAATGCCAGTAACCAACATGGCTACGGAATTACAGAGAGCGGCAATACTTTCCCGCACGTTTATTGGCTGTGTAGCAGCCAACAAACGTGCGGGCAGGAAACTCGAGCACACATGGCACACGAATGAAAAAGGTGTTCGGCCAAGCATACTCACTTAACACTAACAGGCACCCTCAAGAAATCTTTTGAGTAAAGTTCTTATAAAAAATGACACCTCAAAACACTCTATTGTCAGATCATTTGCAATTAACCTAAGATGATTCTTAGCACGCATTTTTATGGTTCACTATCAATTTTTTGCCACAAACAGAATCAGATGCTGTAAAAGCAAAGTAGAAAATAATGTTTTTGTTGTGCTTACCATATGTTAAAGGATTGGAAGAAAAGGTCTATTTTTTTCAAGTTAATGGTACTGAGCTGCAATTCCAGACACAACCAATGAACAAGAGTAGTGTTGAGCGCGAATATTCGAATAGCGAATTTTAATCGCGAATATTGCAACTTTGAGAATTCGCAAATATTTCGAATATAGTGATATATATTCGTAAAAACGAATATCCTTCTATTTTTTTTCATCTGAACCCATTACCTGACTGCTTCTTGCTTGTGGGCCAATGTGATAAGGCTGCAATATTGTAGTCTGTGGTGAATTGGTGAATTAGAAAATTCTTCATTATTTAATTTATTTAATCTTATGCGAAAAATCGGCAATGTAATATGCGTGGTAATCGAGTAAGGTTTATAGGCAACTTTCCTATTGGGTTGGCTTGATAGAATTCGCAAATATGTAGAATATAGTGTGATATATATTCGTAAAAACGAATATTAGTTAATGTAATGAGTTCAGAATCACGTTACAAATTTTAAAATGACGATTTTTCACAATCAAGGGAATAATCTCGAATACGAATATTAGCGAATATATGGCGAATATTCTACCATATATTCATGAAATATCACGAATTCGAATATTGCCCCTGCCGCTCATCACTAAACAAGAGTGGTGCTGATTCTGGAAATAAAAGACTTTTGCTTTCTAATCCCAGATAACCATAATAAATTAAAACTCTGTTGCATTTTTAAATTCCCTACTTTTCTACAAGCGTTCTCTTATGAAACTGATATTTGATAAATGTAAAATTAATTTTAAAAATATGTTGTAAAAATACTTTTAAGTGCAATATAATCATACACTGCAAATGCTATTTCCCATCTCTAAGAAATGTGCAAAAAACATTAACATCTTCCTTTCCAATTGTTCCTTCAGTCACAATGTCCTATACACAAAATTTTCTAAGTAATGTACCATGACATTCCTTAGCAAAGATGTTAGTTGACATGATGCAACACACAGAAACTCACATTTAGAAAATTGAAAATCAAGGTATAATGGGAATATAGAGTCGCATCCTTCCTAGATTAAATTAACTGAAAAATAAGATAAAATGCTGGCAATGTACTTTTTATTGCACATGGGAAAATATAAGGCATTACAACGGCTGCTGTAAAAGTAATCTCATGGGAGCAATTAGAATTGATAGATATGTGTTCACACCCTCACACAATTATTTAGGGTTTGCAAGTCCTCACAGTAATGCACAAGAAACATTTAGCTGCTCAATAATGGATTAGTTGCCTTTGAACACGTTCACCGTATGTTCAATGTTTTCATTTCAGAATGGAAAAGACTCTTTGATCTAGACTCAACCAGATGGTCCATCTCTTCTTCCCTTTAGAGAAGAAAGTTGGGATAAATGACAAATAACATAAGGGGTTTATGAATTTGAGATAGTAAATAATGTAAAAGTCAAAATAGGCCAGGTGCTTATTGCTGTTAGAATTAATATACTTTAATGTGTGTATTACAAAGTACATAGAGTTTATGTAGCAACTTTAACAAAACTTAGGGACAGTGCAAAGAAGAAGGCATATGTGTATATTGTGTTTACATTTGCATTTCTATTCACTGATCACTCATAACACCACTGACAGTGAATAACATTGATTATTTTTACCTAAGGTTTACAAAACCCTACTAAAACCTCTGTTAGGAGAAAGACCCTCTGTTAGATAGAAGCAGAAACAAAAAGGAAAATTCCAGCTTTGTTTTTTCATTTTTCATGTAGTCCTATGGCTGACATTATTAGCAATCAAATTAGTAAGGTGTGGCACATTCTGGAACCTAGAATTTCAGCCATTTCTGACCCTAAGCACATGCTTAGGCCCCTTGCACACGACCATATGCCCTCCGAGACATACGGTCTGTGAGCGGGCCATATGTCCCGGAGCGGCATACATCATGCGCACGGGAGCGCACAGCATCATAGGGTCTTACAGGGCATATGGTCGTGTGCAAGGGGCCTTTGGCATATTTTTGGCATATTTTACTTCCATTATTTACAAATGGTCAGTGAGACCAAAGAAACCTTTTATTCCATGTGCTTTTAACTACCCACATAAAATGTATTGACTAATAAAAGAAGGCCTCCTGCAGACGATTGTATGGTTTTGCGGTCAGCAAAAACATATGCTTGTTCAGTTTTTGCTGTTTCTGTTGTATTTCTGTTTCCGTCCCGTGTCTGTTCCGTATGTGCACGGAAATATATCCATGGTTTCCATATATGATCCGTTTTTTACCCAATTGCATGTCATGCTGAACAGCCTGACATCAGCTGTTACTACTATACAAGCGAGGTTGGAGACCGTTGAGTCTCGCGGTTCGGCCATCCCTGTCTCTCCCCCTGATGTACCCGCTCCCACCACCTCTGAGGCAGGGGGAACACGTACTACACTGGCCATTCCCAACGTGTCTCCTTCACATTTTGTCCTAGCCAACATCAGGAGGGACATCTTAGAGGGTAGAGATGTTAACCTCGCTTCCTTGCTGATATCCACTAGGGACTTGTCTGATAGTAAAGTTATTGCTTGCGGGGAAGTCTCTGTGGTGGTGAGAGGCCGTGACACAGGCTCAACCGCAAGTGAACTATCCCAGAGTTTGTTATGGCGTTCAGCCTTTACAGAGATGTGATATGTTCTGTAAAGCCTGATAGGAGTGAAGAACTCGATCTGTACCTTTTCCGAGTCACAGAGTTAGGGTACAAGTACGGAGGGTGTTTATTTTATGATTACCATTGTTCTTTTTCTGCCAAGGCAGCACAGTATCAGTTTGTCACGGATTGGTCCAGCTTAGATACAAAGTTATTTAGCAGGCATTTTGCTGGTCTGAAAGCTCCTTCCTGTTCATTATGTCAGTCCGTCTTTCACTAGGCCGAATGGTGCCACAAATCAGCCACCAGTGTGCCGTCTAATCCTCCTGGTTCGTCGGCTGGGCCACTAGATGTTTTCAGGGCTCCCAGCTCAGTAGACAAGTTAGGGCGGCCCATTGTTCAGTTGGGTAGAGCTCAGATTTGTAACAACTACAAGTCATGTAATTTTGGTCAATGCCGTTTGCTGCATATTTGTTCCAATTGTTTCATGGCCCATCCCAAAGTCGCATGCACGTTAAAATCAGTTAAAGCCTACATGAGTGTGGAGTGTTTACGGGGGTATTTGCAGGGTCATCATAATCCGGGGTTCATGCAGTTTCTGATTTCTGGGTTCAGCGAGGGTTTTTATACTGGGTTAATCACGACACCAGAGTCCCCATATGAGTGTAGGAACCTTCAGTCTGCCGAGAGGAATCCTAGCACTGTAGACAAACTAATTGAGGCTGAGTTGGATAAGGGTTTTTTGATCGGTCCTTTCAAAGTGCCCCCCTTTCAGCGGTGGAGAGTTAGTCCCGTGGGGGTGGTCACGGGTAAGTTCAGTAAGAAAGAGAGACTAATCATAGACCTGTCAGCCCAGTCTTAACTCCCTCATTCCTTCAGAGGAAGTGAGCATGAAATATGCCTCCATCGACCAGGCCATCGCCATCATCACGCAGTTAGGACCAGGAGCCACTTTGTCCAAGGCTGATATCTCTGACGCCTTCAAGTTACTCCCCATTATGCCAGCGTTCTGGCAATGGCACGGCATTAAGTGGAAGGACCAATTCTACTTTTCCACCAAACTCATTTTCGGTTCTAAGAGCAGCCCGTGGCTCTTTGATCAGTTGGCGCTGGCCCTCCATTGGGTATTAGAATATAGGGTTCACTGCGAATTTGTCATTCATTACTTGGATGACTTCCTGCTGATCGAGAGGCCAGGGTAAGCCCCCATAGGGCTAGGGAAGTTGTTGAGCTGTTTTTCCCAGTTAGGTTTCCCCCAAGAAAGTTGAGGGCCCGTCCTCAGTCATACTTTTCTGGGCATTGAGTTAGATTCCAAAAACATGTTAGCCAGGTTGCCATCGGATAAATTAGTTAGGATCAGGGAAGTCATTCAAAGGTTCTCAGTCACAACCGTGGTCACTAACGCTGATTTACAGTCGTTACTGGTTATGTTAAATTTTGCCATGCGCATCATCCCGCAAGGCAGGTTGTTCATCTCCCGCTTGCTGACGCTTCTGGTCACAGCTCCGAACCAGGACAGCCCAGTGCGTCTGGACAGTCAGGCCTTAGCTGACCTACACATGTGGGACCACTTCCTTTGCCAGTGGAACGGGGTGTCCTTGTTTATTCCCGAGTTATCCAGCCAATCTCCTGTAGTCTTCTCGGACGCGGCTGCAAGCACAGGTTTCGCTGCTATTTTTGGCATCCACTGGGTCGCAGGCGAGTGGCCTGTCGAGGTGAGACAGATCGCAGGTTACCTATACACCTCAGCACTTTTCGAGCTGTACCCCATAGTGGCGGCCGCCCGTATTTGGGGCAACCTCTGGGTGAATCGCACTGTTTTGTTTGTAACAGACAACGCTGCTGTAGTAGATATCCTAACTAGTGGTTTGTCTAAGTCGTCACATATCATGTGTCTCTTGAGACGTCTAGTCCAACTCTCCTTACAACATCATTTTTGTGTTCGCAGTACGCATGTGCCATTACTCAGAATGTGGCAGCTGACGCTTTATCGAGGGCTAATTTCTCCCTTTTTTCACAGGTCATGCCGGAGGAAGATGTGGTGGGCGCTACCGTCCCCCCTCACGAGTCACTAATACTGGTTTAACTGGTCATCTAGAGACGGCCCACTCCTTACTAGCCAAATCTCTTTTATCCAATACGGCAAGAGCGTATCGTACTGGGTGGGGGGCATATTGCAGGTTTCAGGAAGTGTGCCCTCAAGGGGAGTCTAATTTTGTGGAATACATACTTGCCTTCATTGGTTACTGCCACTCGGAGCTCAAGCTGTCCCACAACACGGTGAAGTCATACTTGTCGGGGGTGCAGCATTTCCTCTCTGTCAGTCATCCTGAACGGGCATCGTCGTTTTCTGTGCTTGAGGTCAAAGCTACGTTGAGGCGGTTGAGCAGATGTGTATTAGGAAGCCAAGTACGCAGGCAAACGGTCTCCGGACAGCTTTTCCGTAACATGTCCGACATCCTGGACAGGAATCCTTTTGGGGTCTTGCCCAGCCTGGTGCTTAAAGCCGCTGTTTATTTAGCCTTTTATGGTTTCTTGAGGCCTGGGGAGTTTACTTGTCCTCCTAATAGTAGCAAGTTTCTCACCGTCAGCCAGTTGGTCCAGAATCCCGAGGGTTACGTGCTGCTGCTGAGGATGTCTAAAAACTTGCAGATGGGTCCCCCGGTCCCAGTGTCCTATTTCCCTACATCTAATCAATGGTGCCCGGTCAGAGTTCTTCGGCAGTTACAGGCAGCTTTAGTCGGGTACAGGCCAGATAGTCCGCTACTGCCTTTCGCGGTGTTACCACTTACTACTCACCAGTTCGTGCCACACATATGCTTCTTAGTCGCGAGTCTGGGCGGCGATCCAACAACGATCTCAGGACATTCATTCCGTATAGGTGCAGCATCCGCGGCCTTCAAGAATCAGGTACCGGCGCACGTCATCCAGAAGTTGGGTCGTTGGCTCTCATCGTGCTTTAGCCGTTACATACCTCACCCCAAAACTGAGATGTCACTGGCTTTCCAAAGTCTGGTTTTGTGATTTATGCTGTAATAAATTACTCTTGCTACTCAGTATGTCTTTTGCCCTCTTTTTAGGTGTCCCTACTACGGCGCTTAGGGGCAGGGTAGTTTCAGGCGGAATGGGGTGCATTTCTTTGTTAGCCACGACTACGAGTGTAAGGCCGATTCATTGGCCTGTATTTGTGGGAGGGGCGCTGCAGCCTACTTCAACGTCCAGCGTCCCTCCCACTTTGTACTTTGTCACGGCGTTTCCCCACCCGCCCACACTTAATATTCATTACTGTTAAAAAGGGATGCCCTCTTTCAGTTGTCCCTACTACGGTGTGGTTGCGGCACAACTCTAACCGCTTAGGGGCAGGGTAGTTTCAGGCGGGATGGTGCATTTCCTTGTTAGTCACGACCACAAATCCTATATTATGCAAAATTGGCAGCATATAAGGTGATGGTTGAAAGCCAGTAGCTCCTGTGTACTAGAAGGTCAAGGCAACATAAAAACATATATATCCAGAATCATAGGATACACTATGATGTCCACACTAAAGCAACTATATAATGCTGAGCACAAGGGCCAGTAGCGTAAGTGCGGGAACTTACAGATCACAAACGGCAGCTCTCACCCGCATGTGCGCACTCTCACGATATTTCGTAATCTCCTGTGACGTCACCATGAGTATAATCACTAAAGCATATACCAATTTAGACAACAAACCACTAAACCCCCAAGTACACATCAATCCACCACTTCAAAAGAAGGGTAATATTAATTAAAAGAAGGTTTGTGTTTGTTAAAGCTAATTGTAAACACTCCGATACTGGTGATGTCAGCGCAGCCAAGCCGAAAATCGCTCGGTCAAATCTCGCATCTCAATATTCAACTAATAAATATGAATTAAGATTACATATTTTATTAAAAACCCTACCCACCCCTGCTTTGTTAAAAATGGAAATATATATCTGCCATGATAAGATCATGCCACTATTATTGTGATGCAGCCATGCATCATAAATGCATACAAAATGAGAAATCGATGAGTGCTAATGCCCTCAAACTCATGAGGGTAAACATGCATTATATACAAAAGTGAAAAAGGTGATACTAGTGCAAAAGGTGCCACCCATGCAGTGCAGTGATAAAGTGATAAAATAAGTAACAGAATGTGAAAAAGGGAAGAGAGGAAGGTGATGTTGAGCAATGTACTATAAAATGACAATAGAAAATAGATAGAGATAGATGAGGCATTTGGCGTCTGGGAAAAACAAATCAAAATAGTTAATTAGTAATTAATAGTTAATAGTTAGCAACCATGCGTGAAAATCGCACCGCATCCACACTTGCTTGCGGATGCTTCTCATTTTCACGCCTCACTATTAATTTCTATGGAGCCTGCGTTGCGTGAAAAAAGCTGAATATAGAACATGTTGTGTGAAAATCACAGCTTATGTACACAGACCCACTGAAGTGAATGGGTCCGGATTCAGTGCGGATGCAATGTGTTCACCTCACGCATTGCACCCGTGCGGAATTCTTGCCCGTGTAAAAGGGGTCTAAGACCTAATTCACACGTCCGTATTTTTTTTCCGCATTATTTCTGCAAAAATGAAGAAATAATGCGGAAGATATGCGGACCCATTCATTTCAATGGGTCCGCAAAAGATGCGGAGAGCATTCCGTATGCTCTCCGCATCCGCAAATCCTTTCATTTCTGCAATGCGGAACCGTAAAAAAGGTAGAGCATGTCCTACTTTTGTCCCATTAAAGTGAATGGATCCACATAAATCCGGATGACATGCGGAAAGGTTACAAAAGTCATCTGCATGTCATCCGTATTTGCGGATCCGTAATTACGGATCCACAGGAAATAAAGTTTTGGAGCGTTGGAGTGTTTTCTTGAACAATTCCAACTGTCTAAGCTGAGAAGACGGCGATCCTAGAGAGCTAAGTGACCCCGAGTTGTCACTATATATATATATAATATATATATATTGTGGGGAGTTGCTCTGGTAGACAGCGGTGCGGGTGCAGTATAGAGGCAAAGAGAGTCCAGGTAGTGCAGCAAACAGTGTTTTATTTCACACTTGCACAAACAAAATTCAAAACAGTCACTTAGTGTTACTTCACACACATAGCAAAAACTTGAGGCAAAACAAAAGTCCAAGACTGAATCAAATTCACCTGTGTGGTTTAGGTGCGTGTTCACACCCGGCTGTCAGCCCAGCCGCAGGAAAGTCCAACCTCAGGCTTCCAGGCAGACTGCACGCCTCTTTGCAAGCTCTTGCTTCCAGTCCTGAGAGCTCCACGGAACACCAGCAGTTTCCAGGTTAAATCACCTCAAATCCTAGGTGTTAGTTCACACCTGGCTGAATGCTCAGCAACACAAAAAGTCCACTGACCGTCTTTAAATGGCCTGCTCTTCTGACACACAGGTCTCAGCTTTTCAGCCCAACACAGGGCTCAGATCCCAAACACAGAGAGAGAGTTTGCATAAAACCCAGCTGTCTTTTAAAGGCACCTAGGCATTAACCCCAAAAAAACCCGGACCGGCACCTAAAATCCGGTCCAGTATTTGCCCTCACCTGGCTGCAATCAACCCAGCAGCACAGGCTGAGAGGAAAATACCTGTTTTTTTACTCCAAACCTCTCACTGTGTCACATACCCCCCCCCCCCGTTGTTCAACCCTGAGGGGGTGAACACACGCCAGACAGTATACCCAGAACCAGGCACTCGCATTTCCCTGTAACTGCCCTGCTCTGTGTTCCACTGAAAATCTACAGTTCTGAAGTCACCCGAACCCTCTGCTGACCCAGGACTTTCCTTCTTTGTCCAGATGGGGACAGGCTGCAGCCAACCCCATAACACTCTTTCAGAGATGGCTTGTCGCCGAGCCACGGGCACCTGGTACGGCTTTAGCCAGACCTTTGCCTGGGGCTCAGTGACAATATCACGGTGAGTTATGGAAGGGCATTCAGGGAAATCACAGAACACCTCTGTGTTCCGACTAACAAACTCCTTGGCTCTCTGAGTCTGTTCAGTGGAAAGGCTGCCAGTAATTTTATCTGTGGCAGCCGCTTCCCTGTTAGCAGACAGAGGGACCGGAGTCTCTTTCCCTAGATAAACCGGCCGCGGGTTATTCTCAATATAAGTCTCTCTAACCTTCCAAGGTTTCCGTAAATTTACATGGTAGACCGGCTCCGGCTTTTGCTGTCCTGGCTGGTGTACCTTGTAAATTTGGTCTCCAACTTTCTGTGCTATTTTATAGGTCCTCTTCCCCCTAGCGCTGCCCTTACTGTCCACAGGTGGCCCAACAACCAAAACCGGGTTCCTTTGGCTACGGACCCCAGACACTCGATTGCAGGTCCGGCTTTGGCCTGGCTGAGCCACCTTCCTATGTTTTCTACCTATCCTATTTAGGGGGACTGTCTTCCCCTCACCCACCGGACCTACTGTGGGTCCATCTGCCTTGGGTTTCTGGGGTTCTAACACCTCACCTGGGTTGGGCCTTACTACTGGAAGTTTTCCTACCTGTCTGGGAACTGTACGTACCATGGCCGACCACAGGGCTGGGAACAATGGAAAGTCTCTTCCTATTATCACATCATAGGGCATACTCGTGGTTACAACCACCTCATGGACCTGCCTGCCGGCACACGTGCTTACAGACAACAGAGCAGTGGGGTATTCTTTTAAATCTCCATGAATGCTGGAAACCCCGACTCTCCGGCCTGTAAACTCTGTGGGTCGCACCAGGGAAGCCCTCACCAGGGTCACCTGACTCCCTGAATCCAGCAGAGCTGCCACTGGAGTGTCTCCCACCTCCACCCGACACAAATGTTCATCATGGTTAACCTCTGACACATCGACCCTTCTGGCATATAATGACTGTCGATACCCAAAGTTCACATCCATGGGCTCACCCAGGAGGGGACAGTTGGCCCGTACATGGCCAGGCTCCTGGCACCGCCAGCATATTATAGAGTCCCGATCCCCAAAGGGCACATCCTGTGCGGTCTTTCTCAGCTCAGGCCGCAGAGTCTGGGGAGGGGATTTTCTGGGTTTTATTACTCCCTTCCCCAGAGTTCCCCCTTAAGTTCCTCAGTAGCCCCATAACGTTCGACCAGGTCCACCATCTCCAGGGCACTAGTAGGAGATGTCTGGCCAACCCAGCGCTGGAGGGGTAGTGGCAATGCCCTCCAGAATTTGTCAGCTACAATACGGTCCAGCATAGCAGTGGGACTAAGTACGTCAGGCGGTAGCCATTTTTGTAAGAGTTTTAGCAAATTGTAATACTGGGGTCGTGCTGGCTCAGCTGGGTTAAACTCCCACTGATGTACCCGCTGGGCCCTGACCAACACATTCACCCCCAGTCTCGCCAGGATCTCACCCTTAACCACAGAGTAGTCTGCTGCTTGGTCGTCCGGTAAATCAAAGTCAACCTGTTGGGGTCCTGACGCCAGAAACGGAGCGATGACCTCTGCCCACTGGTCTCGGGGTAGTCTCTCTCTCACGGCCACCTTTTCGAACATCGCCAAGTAGGTTTCAACATCATCTGTCGGTGTCATCTTGGGAACAGCGGTGCGGACTGCTTTCCGGGCATCGTGCACTCCCTGAGGCATCCCTGACTTTTCTAGCACCATTACGTGTTGCAGCAGCCGCTGGTTCATGGCATGCTGTCGCTGATTAGCCTCTAGCAGTTGTCTGATCGTCTCTTGCTGCTGTGCGATGGCCTGCTGTTGGACAAGTAAGGCTTCTTCATGTCTCTTTTGCTGTTGTGCGATGGCCTGCTGTTGGACTACCATGGCCTGCTGTTGCTTTAAGTTGGCCTGGACAAGCTGCTTTATCATCTCCTCCATCTTGTCCTGTGTTGGTGGTTGCAGCTTGGCAGGCTTAATCCAGGACATACAACAGTGCCCAAAAAAAAAAATGCTACAAAAAGTTTTGGCTTCACGCCAGCCTCACTGCAATTGCCCGCATCCGACACCAAATGTGGGGAGTTGCTCTGGTAGACAGCGGTGTGGGTGCAGTATAGAGGCAAAGAGAGTCCAGGTAGTGCAGCAAACAGTGTTTTATTTCACACTTGCACAAACAAAATTCAAAACAGTCACTTAGTGTTACTTCACACACATAGCAAAAACTTGAGGCAAAACAAAAGTCCAAGACTGAATCAAATTCACCTGTGTGGTTTAGGTGCGTGTTCACACCCGGCTGTCAGCCCAGCCGCAGGAAAGTCCAACCTCAGGCTTCCAGGCAGACTGCAAGCCTCTTTGCAAGCTCTTGCTTCCAGTCCTGAGAGCTCCACGGAACACCAGCAGTTTCCAGGTTAAATCACCTCAAATCCTAGGTGTTAGTTCACACCTGGCTGAATGCTCAGCAACACAAAAAGTCCACTGACCGTCTTTAAATGGCCTGCTCTTCTGACACACAGGTCTCAACTTTTCAGCCCAACACAGGGCTCAGATCCCAAACACAGAGAGAGAGTTTGTATAAAACCCAGCTGTCTTTTAAAGGCACCTAGGCATTAACCCAAAAAAAACCCGGACCGGCACCTAAAATCCGGTCCAGTATTTGCCCTCACCTGGCTGCAATCAACCCAGCAGCACAGGCTGAGAGGAAAATACCTGTTTTTTTACTCCAAACCTCTCACTGTGTCACTATATATATATATATATATATATATATATATATATATATACACACACACACACACACACACACACAAAGACAGAAGTGGCACCACTGGAGGAAGCACCGCCCAGAATTCCACCTCTGTATCTGCCTGAATCTGAAATATACAGATTTTCAATAAAATAAAATACATAAAAGGACTGGTACTATATAAAAAAAAAACAACATTACAAAACAGGTAATAATCCCTGACAAGTAGAACAGTGAGGATGATGAGGCAGCTCTCTAGCTCAGTGCTGTGAAATAAATTGTCCTGTGTGATTAAGACAGGTTTTTGGTGTACTAATAGGACGGCAAGGTAAAAAACATACAATGCAACAGCACTCTGCAAACCAAATAAAGTACAAGAATGAATTCTAATGCTAATGCTATGCTTATTTTGTAAATGAGATGCTTGGCAAATACATTTTATACAAACTTATTTGGGCCCGTCTGCCACACGTCAAGACGATCTCTGTAAGAAGGGAACCTAACGCTAAATTCTACCTGTTATGTGCCATAACGGCTACCATAAAATTCTGGGAGTGTAGGTTCCACATGCATGCTTGTCCCACCTTCATTTTTGTCATTTTTGATGCCAAAATGGCCTCCATTGAATCCAGGGAATGCAGGTACCAACATGCATGACGAGCCCATTCCACACCTCCCCTGGAGCCATTATAACTAATAAAATGTATTTGGGAATATATGTATAATAAATTAATATTATACAAGAGATTTTTAGGGTGTTCATTTTTTTTTACATAAGTAAATCTTTTAAACCTTAATTTTGGAATTGGGGTTAAATAGTGACCTGATACTATCATTTTTGTGGTTTTCACTTTCTTTTATACATAGGTACATCCATTCATCATTGATTCTGGGGTGAAACTGTGGCCAGATTTTACAGATTTTAGGCTGTTCACATTCTTTTATACATAATTTAATCCGATAATTTCCACTGACATCAGGCACCCCCAACTAGGAGTAAGTGGGTTCCTCTGACACTACGTTTAGTTGGCATGGCCCAGGAACAAGCTCTGTGCCAACCCCCCCCCCTCCCCCCCCCCCACCAATTGAACTTTGAATTGAATATAAAGGCATATTTCGTACTGGCTTGCAGGCATGAACGAATGCTCTAAGTTGGATGCGCAATGCGATAAAAATTACTTTTATTTTTTTCAATAAGCAGAATACTTACTTAGTCGTCATCATTATTCTGTCTATTGCGTAAAAAAAAAAAAAGATAGTAATATTTTTGCATTGAGAATCCAACTTAGTGCTGTCTATAGGCAACTTTTCTATTGCAAATGCATTTTTTGAATTTGAGAGTATAGCGATATATTCGCATTCACCATATTCGCTAATTCAAACAAACCAATCGTATTTGTAGTTCTGTATCCATACAAATCGACTATAATGTGAATAATTTTCATAGAAATATTCGTGTGCATACAGATGGTATTCAACGTCGGCAGTCGGCAATAACTTATTCGTATGTGCGCATGCGCACGCGAACATACGGGCATGGCTTCTTCCTGGGAGCAGTTACAACAAGTTTTGTTGGTGCATGCGATCCATGCGAATAAAGATGGTTGGAAACAATTTTACCAGAGAGGAGGAAGATATCCTGATCACAGTAAGTTATTGAACATTACATGTCACACGCTTGTAACATTCAAATGTATGTTTATGGAGATAAAACATTCTCAAATTTTCGCAATACATGTAAAATCTAATTTCACATAGTTTGCTTACTGCAGTGCTTACATAGAAATGATTTGTGGAAACAAGTATTGTTGGCATTCAAAAACAATACTTATTGCCCCAAATCATTAATATCTACTAATCTCTTATCTATATAAAAATGAGTTTCTGTCTGTTATTTATGGGCGCCCAAACGACTGGGCCGATCTTCACTAAATTTGGCAGATGGGTACATCAGGTGTCTGGGAAGGTTTTAGACCGGGGCGTATTATTCCTCAGATAGGACGTATTATTCCTCAGATATTTCCCCAAAATTGACCTGCATTAGCCAAAACAAGCCCCCAACTGCCATTCACATGGCCACATGTCCCTTAATCAGCCAATAGAAGCTTGCATGTCCTACTCCAGGTTGCCATAACAAGTGATCACAGGTTTCAATAGTTTGCAGGTCCTTAATCCCTTAAGGACACGGCCCTATTTCACCTTAAGGACCAGGCCATTTTTTGAAAATCTGACCAGTGTCACTTTATGTGGTGATAACTTTAAAACGCTTTTACTTATCCTGGCCATTCTGAGATTGTTTTTTTCATCACATATTGTACTTCATGACACTGGTAATATCGAGTCAAAATATTTTTTTTTTATTTATAAAAAAAATACCAAATTTACCAAAAACTTTGAAAAATTAGCAATTTTCCAAGTTTCAATTTCTCCATTTCTATAATACATAGAAATATGGCCAAAAAAAGTTATTAATTTACATTCCCCATATGTCTACTTCATGTATGGATCATTTTGGGAATGCGATTTTTTTTTTGGGGGACGTTACAAGGCTTAGAAATAAATCTTGAAAATTTTCAGAAATTTTCAAAAACCCACTTTTTAGGGACCAGTTCAGGTTTGAATTCAGTTTGTGAGGTTTACATAATAGAAACCACCCAAAAATGACCAAATTCTAGAAACCCCTCAAGGTATTCAAAACTGATTTTACAAACATTGTTAACCCTTTAGGTGTTCCACAAGAGTTAATGGAAAACGGAGACAAAATTTCTTGGAAAATTTTCAATTTTAATCCATTTTTTACAATAACAAAGCAAGGGTTAACAGCCAAACAAAACTCAATATTTATTGCCCTGATTCTATAGTTTGCAGAAACACCCCATATGTGGTCATAAACTGCTGTATGGCCAAACAGCAGGGCTCAGAAGGAAGGTAACGCCATATGGTTTTTGGAAGGCAAATTTTGTTGGATTTTGTTGGAATGGTTTTTAGACACCATGTCCCATTTAAAGCCCCCCTAATGCACCCCTGGAATTGAAACTCCAAAAAGGCGACCCCATTTTGGAAACTACAGGATAAGGTGGCAGTTTTGTTGGTACTATTTTAGGGTAAATATGATTTTTGGTTCCTCTATATTACACTTTTTTTGAGGAAAGGTAATAAAAAAAAAAGAAATTCTAAAATGTCACCTCCATTTGCCAATAACTCTTGTGGAAGACCCAAAGTTTGTAAAATCAGTTTTGAATACCTTGAGGGGTGTAGATTCTTAGATGGAGTCACTTTTATGCAGTTTTAAATCTAGGGGTGTATTGGCTTCAAATGGGACATGGTCTCAAAAAACCAGTCCAGCAAAATCCGCCTTCCAAAAACCATATGGCATTCCCTTCCTTCTACTCCCTTCTGTGTGCCTGTACAGTAGTTTACAACCACATATGGGGTGTTTCTGCAAACTACAGAATCAGGGCAATAAATATTGAGTTTTGTTTAGCTGTTAACCCTTGCTTTGTTACTGGAAAATTGATTAAAATGGAAAATTTGAAAAAAAAACCTGCTGTTTTGGGACCGTTTTTACTTTTTATTTACGTCGTTCATCTGACAGGTTAGATCATGTGCTATTTCTATAGAGCAGGTTGTTACGGACGCGATAATACCAAATATGACTACTTTTTGAGAATTTTTGTTCAGTTTTTCATAATAAAGCATTTGTGAAAAAAATATTTTTAGTGTCTCCCCATTCTGAAAGCCATATTTTATTTTTATTTTTGGGCAACAGATTACACTTTTTGTGATGAAAGGTGACAAAAATGTTTATATAATTTTTTTTGTTGTGTTCATCTGAGCGGTTAGTTCATGTGTTATTTCTATAGAGCAGGTTGTTATGGACGCGCCAATATATAATATGTATACTGTTTATTTATTTTTTTAAGTTTTACACAATAATATCGTTTTTTGAAACAAAAAAAAATCATGTTTTAATGTCTGAGAGCCATATTTTTTTATTTTTTTTTTGGGGCTATTGTTCTATGTAGGGTATCATTTTTTGCAGGATGAGATGACGGATTGATTGGCACTATTTTCAGGTTCATATAAATTTTTGATCGCTTGCCATTACACTTTTTGTGATGTGAGGTGACAAAAAATATTTTTAGACACTGTTTTTATTTGATTTTTTTTACGGTATTTACCTGAGGGGTTAGATCATAAGATATTTTTATAGAGAAGGTTTTTACAGACGCGGCAATACATAATATGTATACTTTTTTTTATTTATTTTACTTTTACACAATAACAGCATTTTAGAAAAAATGTTTTAATGTCTGTATAGTCTGAGAGCCATATTTTTTTATTTTTTGGGGCGATTTTCCTATGTAGTGGCTCGTTTTTTGTGGGATGAGATGGCGGTTTGATTTTTATTTTGGGAGGCATACGCCTTTTTGATCACTTGGTATTACACTTTTTGTGATGTAAGGTGACAAAAAATGGCTTTTTTTACAACTTTTTTTTGTTTGTTTTTTATGGCGTTCACCTGAGGGGTCAGGTCATGTGATATTTTGATTGAGCAGGTTTTTACGGACGCGGCAATACATAATGTGTACTGTAATTTTTTTTTTTCACTTTTTTACATTTTTTTTACCAAGACCCACTTGGTTCTTGAAGATCCAGTGGGTCTGATGTCTATATAATACAGTACAGTAACTATATAATGTACTGTTCTGCATTTCACTTACATTTTTGTCTGAACAGATCTCTGCCTTTAGCACAGATCTGTTCAGCACCATGGAAAGCAGTGATGCCAGGAAAGGGGAAGGAGGAAGCTCCCTCCCTCTGTGACCTAATTCTGTCAGGGGGGCTGCAAAGGCACAGCAGCCCCCCCGATGGAAGAGGGAGGGAGCTCCCTCCCTGTTAACCCCTTCCATTACGCGGTCCGTACGGACCGCAGTATGGAAGGGGTTAAACGGCTGGCACAGATGGGGGAAGGGGTTAAACGGCTGGTACATATGCCAGCCGTTTCTATCAGGGTGTCAGCAATGCGCTGAACGCATTCCACCGTACATGCACGGCAAGATGATCAGGCGGGTGCAGGAGCTGTGCCTGACCAATCACTGCAGTGGTACGGCAGTCCCTGATAGCCAGGCCCCTGCTGTATCCGCCGGCAACGCGATGCTGGAGGATTAACCCCTTCTATGTCACGGTCAGAGCTGACCGAGACTTAGAAGTGGTTTGCAGTTAGTGAACGAGCGCATCGGGTCCCCGTGCTGCTGTGACGGGGACCGATGTGTGAGAAGGCAGACTGATGCCGTGCAGAGGCTGCCCAATGCCTTGCACGGCATCGGGACCTGCCTTCTACGGGTGCCCAGGGGATCCAGCCTATCTCCTAGGCAACCTGTCCAGCCCCAGGCCCGTCTCCTAGGCAACCTGTTAGTGTATTAGTCTGTGTAATACACTAACAGGAAATGCATTACAATATAGATGTATTGTAATGCATTGCAGAGGGGATCAGACCTCCAAAGGTTGAAGTCCTAAAGTGGGACAGAAATAAAGTTTGAAAAAAAGATAATAAAAAACTTTCTAACAACAAAAAATATAGTTTGAAGTTAAAAAAAGAAAAATGCCCCTTTCTCATGATATTTCCCCTTTTAAATAAAAAATTTAAAAAAAAAGAAACAACACATATTAGGTATCGCCGGGTCCGTAAAGACCGGCTCTATAAATATATCATGATACACCCCGTCCCATAAACACTATAAAAAATCTGAATAAAAATGGTCTAAAAAAAGAATTTTTTGTCACCTTACACTACAAAAAGTGTAATAGCAAGTGACCAAAAAGTCATACACAGCCCAAAATAGTGTCAATCAAACCGTCATCTCATCCCGTAAAAATGTATAAAAGTTAACAATAGCAAAGACAGGTGCACTCTGCGTTAATACTAATACTAGTTCGACATATCCTACTAGGAGGACATGTCTTAAGCTCGGGCACTGCGCCAAGGTCTCTCAAATAGCCCGAGGCCCTTTCACTCACCTACCTATGCCTTATGGGCGATACCAGTGGGCAAATTACGGGAGCATAAGCCTGACTCACAGACAGCTTACCAGTAACCTCCAGCATGTAGCCATGCTCGCAATGGGAGGTGGGAGGTGCCTGTAACAGGTGCACCTAAATGTAGCCTGTACATGAAAAGCAGGCACATTTAAATTGGAGTTTATACACCTCCAAACATAAGAATATACAAACCATTAGAAAAAGTAGTGTGGTGTTAAACAGGCATGATATGCTCGAACCCACATGTGGTTGTGCATATATATAGGGGAGCATATCCTGCACTTGTAGTCCGTTGCTGATGGCAATCAACAGCAAAAAAATGCATACAATGGCATGCCAAGGCCATGGCGTGTCTTAAAAAAATTACCAAACAAATGAGGGCATTGCCTTATTGAGATTTGTTCAATTAATTTTTTTTTTATTGTTTACTGTTTTATTTTTTTTTAATTCAAAAAATTTGAAGTTTTTGGTATAATTGTTAAACATTTTTTTTAAGTAAAGGCCCCTAGAGTCCATTCCCAAACTCATCAGTATCCTGACATACAGCATCCGCAGGTATATAGAAATTAGGTAGTATGAGGCCTACACATAACTCAAATGGATCATGATAATAGTAGTCATTGGTAACGGTTGTGTATTAAATATTAAGTACAAAGCAAAGCATTCTAATAGTCCAGAGCTACATTTAAAATAGACTTTTTGGTTAATTTTCCTAGTAACTAAATTATTTTATGTACTAACATAAATTTCTAATTATCGTAAATAATAAATGTATTTTTTCATCAAACAATTAACTATTAAAATACAAAACTTGAACAGAGTAATAATAACTACATAAAACCTTGTTTGATTCATAAAATTAGCAAAATTATTAACTTTTACAAATTCCAAAAATGTATTTACAATCAAATCTTATTATCAGAGATATAAAACAAAAAAAAGGAACAATGTGGGAAAAATAAAATGGTAGGGGTAAGAACTAATCAGCATGGATCTTCGATAGCGTCCAATTTTTTTATACTTTGCATGTTGTAGCATTGCTTCCGACCTACAGATAGAAACATGTGATTGATAATATGACTATGATTATATGAATTCTCTAACCGGTGACATGTCTCCAAGAACATCATATAGTACACAGTTTATACTTAAAATCTTAAAGCAGTGGCTATATATAATGAGCATGTGCAAATCCTCATTACATAATTGCCAATAAGTAACATAAACAAGAAAAGTACCTATACATATTTACATGTTGCTACACGGCTCCATTCACAAAACCGGATTTCCACACGGATGAGTATAACGCCAGTCACACCCAATCATGTAGAGAGGTCAGCCATCCCTCCCAGAACGACAGACAACACCGTGTTAGATCCTAAATCCGACAAAAAAAAAAATTATATAAATTTTAGTAGGTTCATCAATGCCAACTGCACAAGACCTTTTGACAAGGGAAGGCCACATGCGGTCCACACCGTGCTACAGTGTGAATCACAACATAGCCGCCCCAAACCACACTTAATTTAAAATAAAAAATAATAAAATAAAGTAAAATCATTTCATTTTGTGAATGAAGCCGAACAACGCTAGATAAAATGTCTTTTTAAAAAGATTATTTAAATAAATATTTGCATGTCTAAATATTGACAATACATAAATTAGCTGAGCACATGCGAGAATACGAAACATGCAAACCAGGTTAAGAGAATTCATAATTCTATACTTGTTAAAGTGCAAAAGAGAAAATCAGGTCCATGATGGTGGTCTACGCATGACCAGGACATACAGCATCTAGAGTTAACACAGTACTAGAATGCTGACTCTTAAGTTATCATTTGTAACTAGGCAGAATAACGGCAGGCACTTGCAGGTAAGTACACTTCCAGTTTATAATAAAAAATAAAATAACCCAATGAAATTTTACTTAAAAAAAGATGTGAAGGTCTGGACTCTATGATTGTTCCCTGTGCGAACATGATGTCTCATGCTCCGGGAAACCACAAATGCACAATGTGAGCACAATGCATGCTGGCAGTATAATCTAGAAAATTGCACCTGCCAGCTGTTTTTAAAAAATGCATTTATATATTCATAAACTGGTCACTAGATCGGTTCAACTACTCTTTGGAATGAATTATTGGAGAACATACTGTTGCTGAACATAAACCTGACCTGACCAACTGCAGCAACCCCAGATCATTGTAATGTCCCCACAGGCTTGTACAGTGGGCTCTAGGCATGATGGGTGCATCTCTTCATCTGCCTCTCTTCTTCCCCTGATGCGTCCTTAACTCATGATCAGGGTAAATCAGGACTTTTCTGAACACACAACATTCTTCCATTGCTCCAGAGTCCGATCTTATTTTTCCTATTAAATTGAGGTTTTTATTTTGGTTTTACTTCACTAGTATGTGTTTTTCTGACGTCAACCCAAATGTTCAGTCACAATGCCTTACCGTACAATCACGTAAATATTTTCAGCCCTCTCTACTATTCATCTTTGTTTTCATGTGAACTTTATTCTTACATTTGTTAATAATGTATTTGACATTTCATACCCGAATATTAGGACTCTCGGCCATCTATTTAGGTGTTTTGTCTTAGCTTGGTGCTTGAAAATGATTTGAACCTTTTAAAACTGACTAACCAATTTGGTAAACGAGCAGAATTTTAACATGGGTGTTTAACAAATTAAAATATAATGAATACGGACACTAAACATATTCGTCCATACAGTAACTATCCAATCAGAGCCTCAAACCTATTATAGTATTCAAATAGCATACTGAGTTTTGAATATGGGGCAAAAGGCTATGCAGTAACGCAACTGTTTAAGGCCTAAAACATTATCAACTCCTACACGGCCTAAAACATTATCAACTCAACAAACCAGGTACTGTTGTTTTAAAAAGCTCCTAGATAACTCAGCATGATCATGACATGCTGTAGCACCAACAGCAGGATTTCAGAAGTGGTCTATTATCATGGCCAGTGGCCACATGTAGCTTGGCCCAATTCAGCAGCACAGGCAGTAGAAGCAGCAGACATAATGTTAAAAGGCCCAAATGTAACTCAACATGTTCAAGACATGCAGCAGCATCAACAGCAGGATTTCAGAAGTGGTCTATTATCATGGCCAGTGGCCACATGTAGCTTGGCCCAATTCGGCAGCACAGGCAGCAGCAGACGTTATGGTAAAAGGCCCAAATGTAACTCTACATGTTCTAAAAAATGCAGCAGCATCAACAGCAGGATTTAAAAAGTGGTGTATTATCAGGGCAACATGTAGCTTGGCCAAATTCAGCAGCACAGGCAGCAGCAGACGTTATGTTAAAAGGCCCAAATGTAACTTAACATTTTCATGACATGCAGCAGCATCAACAACATGATTTAAGGAGTGGTGTATTATCAGGGCAACATGTAGCTTGGCCCAATTCGGCAGCACAGGCAGCAGCAGACGTTATGTTAAAAGGCCCAAATGTAACTCAACATGTTCAAGACATGCAGCAGCATCAACAGCAGTGTGGCAAACCAACCTCACCACTGGGTGCTGGAGAAGCCTGGTTGCCAGCCTCTTGCCCCAGGATTATGGGCCCTCTCATCAGCCCATGCTAAACTTAAACCCCCTGGTGATTTGACTGTGTTTGTGGCATCTGAGCGCTGTTTGGATATATTGAGCGCTCAGATCCAAGCCATCTGGGGGAAATGTTAAATGTCTATATTTACTGTAATGGTTGGGACATTGTATATTTGAGTAGTGATGTCTGTCCTATTGTCCCCACGTGTATATTGGCGATTTCTCTTTGTCCTGAGAGATAATTGAATTACTTCTCTGTTGTCTCCAGGACAGAAGACATTGTTTAAAACTATGTATTCTCCTGCCTGTGATAATTACATCAACCCATTTGTATGGGAGTGTTTAAACTGTAAAGCTGTAAAGGATTGGCTGCTAGGTCATGTCCTCAGTTCCCAACCAGGTCCACGGGGGTGGTAACCTTGTTGGAAAATGTGCATAAGTCAATGCTTGTGTGTTCAATAAAAAGTTCCTGTTTTACATTCAACATAAAGCCTCGTCTCATGTGTATGGGGATTGCTATACGCTGTATACTCCCCTGGCTATAACTCCTAGCTCTTGGAGAGGTTCATCCACTGGAGCCTGGAGCCTTGTCGTATGTCCAGGGTGGGTAGGAGACGGTAAGACCTCAACCAAGCTTCGCCGATTTGTGGGGTCTGCAGTGCTTACGGAGTCAAGTGGAGTGCTTGGAGTCCTCGGGAAGCACTAGGAGGATCCATCAACGAAGGTACACGGTCGGGGTGCCAGGAGATCCGTTACATGATTTAAGAAGCGGTGTATTATCATGGCTACATGTAGCTTGGACAAATTCAGCAGCACAGGCAGCAGCAGACATTATGTTAAAAGGCCCAAATGTAACTCAACATGTTCAAAACAAATTCATAATTAATTAAAAAATTAAATTAATATATAAATGATAAAAACTTGACAATAAATATTGATCTAATAAATATCAATAAATAAATAATAAAATTAATTAATAAAAAGTTAAAAACAAAGGGAAAAATTAAAAAACTAAGGAATTTGGGAGGGAGAGCAAAGGAGAGGGATGGACAAGGGACCCTTCAGCGCCCTGAACCGACAACGGGGGCCATTAAGTCACTGCCGATCCAGGACTCATTCATCTTAATTAATGTGAGTTTATCCACAGAGTCTGTGGACAGACGGGTCCGCTTGTCCGTGAACACCCCACCTGCCACGTTGAACGCCCGCTCATCTCACCCAGAAGGTCACCTGCTCGGCTGGTGCTGCTGGTGCCAGCCGCCTGCTGGGTGAGATGGGCGGGGAGAACTGGAGCTTGAGGCCGAGGGTTTGCCTCTTCCAGCCGGTGGATCAGACAGGCCTGCAATTTTTGAAGACGGGCCTTCCTCCGGCTGGCTCGGATGAACTGCTCCAGTTTCCCCTTGCAGCGAGGTTCTAAAAGGGTGGCCAACCAAATGTCATCCCTCTCCTTAAATTTCTTGATCCGGGGGTCTCTCCTGATGCAGCGCAGCATATGTGCAGCCATGGGGAAGAGCACTGCCCGCTGTGACTCTTCATGACTGCCCGGGACCATGACCTCTTGGTCCTCCTGCTGCTGATGCTCCCGGTCGGAGATGCCCCATCCCTGGACTAACGGTGCCCCCAGCATTGGCTCTCCCTCCTGACTAGGCCCAGACTCCTGGACGTGCACTGATTCCTCCTCCTCCTCCTCATCCTGGGCCTGGTCCTGGTGGAGCATGGTTGACTCTTCATGCTCCACCAAGGCACTCTCCCCACCTCGAGCAGGCAATCTAGTGTCCTGTCCAGCAGGAAAACTAGGGGAGAACGTCATTCAGGCCGACATGCTCCCCGCTGACCATCTTTGTCACCTGCTCGAATGGGGCCAGCATGTGGCAGACCTGCTGTATCTGGCTCCACTTCACATTGGTGATGTAGGGGAGTGGGTGTGATGGCCCTGAACTGCCTAGGTCCAGCAGGTATTCCCTCACCACCCGTCGCTGCTCCCACAACCTCTCCAGCATGTAAAGGGTGGAGTTCCACCGTGTCACACTGTCCACAATCAGCCTGTGGGGGGGCAGGCTGTTGTCCCTCTGTAGTTTGGACAGGGACGCGGCGGCAGTTGGGGAGCGTCTGAAGTGGCTGGCAATCTTACGTACCCTTTGCACAATATCACTCAACCCTGGGAATGTTCGTAGGAATTTCTGTACGACAAGGTTGAGGACATGTGCCATGCAGGGTACGTGTGTGAGAGTGCCAGCATCAAGGGCGGCGAGTAGGTTGCTGCCGTTGTCACAGACAACCATACCTGCCTGGAGCCTTCGGGGTGTCAGCCACTTCTGAACCTGAGCCTGTAGTGCGGACAGAACATCAGGTCCAGTGTGTTTCCGGTCTCCTAAGCTCACAAGCTGGAGCACAGCCTGGCAGTGGATGTGCCCCACACTTGCGTAGCAATGGGGATGCTTGCTGGGGGGCTCAGCAGCTGTGGAGACAGTGGTTTGCAGCAGAGCAGCAGTTCTCCCCTGGACACCCCGGGCGGCACCACAAAATCAGATGCCGCCAATCCCTCCCCTGCACCTCGGAGGGACACCTAATGGGCTGTGAAGCTTATATAGCATCCCTGCCCATGCCTGCTGGTCCAGGCATCCATTGTGAGATGCACCCTGTTGCTGACAGCATGATCCAGCGACCGGGATACATTGTGCACAATGTGCTGGTGTAGGGCAGGGACGCCGGTCCTGGCAAAGTAATGGCGGCTGGGGACATGTCATCTGGGTTGGGCCTGCACCAACATCTGCCTAAATGGATTGCTATTCACCAGATTGTAAGGCAGCAGATGTTGGGTGCTAACCCTTGCCAGGAGCCCATTGGGTGAACGCACACAATGGTCCGCGCGGTGCGTTCAAATACATCTGCAATAGATGGCTGGCGCCGGACGGCAGCGGAGGGTGCAGTGGAGGCAGAGGTATGGCTGCCGGTACTGGTAGCTCTATTAGGGGGAGTGGGAATGAGTTGGTGGA
This sequence comes from Bufotes viridis, assembly GCA_033119425.1. Lineage (NCBI taxonomy): Eukaryota > Metazoa > Chordata > Amphibia > Anura > Bufonidae > Bufotes > Bufotes viridis. Next base: position 57,994,853 of record CM065595.1, read on the forward strand.
AGGGGTTGGGGTGGCTGCAGTACAGTGGCAGGAGCTGCTGTCTCCTGCACACTGCTGGTAGCACTGCTGCTTTGACCACCCTGCATCTGTTCCCACTCCCGCCAGTGGTTGACTCGGATGTGCTGGTTGAGGGCCGTGGTACCCACCGAGCCATAGATCTCCCTCTCCTCACCCTGGCATGGCATAGCTAACAAATGCAAACTGTGACATCATCTGCTGCCAGGGTGAAGTAAGCCCAAACAGGTGACTTCCGCACCGACCTCCTGTCAGATGGGGTGGTGCTGGCTTGCGCCTGTTCGGACTCGGTGCGCACAGGTGGAGCTGGCTGCTGCTGCCTATTCCTGCTGCCATTACCAGTGGAGCCCCTGACACTGGGCTCCCTGGTGACCTGGCGCACCATTTGCCTCGGGTGCCTACCTTCATCGGTGCTGCCGTCACCTGACAAAGGAGGTGGCACCCATTCTGGGTCACCCTCCTCTTCGCCCCCTGATATGTCAGACCCAGGGCCAACCTGTGGTGGACTGATGGGAACAGCTGACATGGAGCCACACTGTCCCCTCGCTGACGCCTGGGTCTGAATAGGTGCAGGGGTTGTGTGGCTAACACCACCCGCACCAGTTGGAAGGGATTTCACAGGGGGATTTATAGGCCCCTCCTCCTCTCCTCCTCCCCCATCCCTTCCAACAAGTCCTTCCCATCCTGAGGGCTAAACAGCATTTCCGCCTTCTGCATTGCCTCCTCCAAGATGTCACTCACAGTCTCAAAGTCTCCGAACATGAGAGGGGACAATTCTTGGGAGCTGGGGGTTGGTTCTACAGGAGGCGGAGTGCTGCAGTTGCTGGCAGCCGGGGGAGAGGACTCCGTGGCACTAGAATCAGCCACGAGAGCAAAGACAGCCTCTGCATCCTGGAAAGTAATGGGCCGGCTGCCACTTGTGAAAAAGTCACCGATCAGGCGGACGCCCCTGCCACTTGCGCCTGCCTGTCCGTGGTTTGAGGAGCGGCCCCGTGCTGGAAGTGGTCCAGCGCGGGAACCAACTCCCGTTACCCCGACCACGTCCACGGCTGCTTGCACGGCCCGGTACACTCATGCTGCTGGGGTTTGGGGGAAAACTTTATTGGGGTGGGGACGATGGGTGAAAAATGAAAAGGACGTAAACTGTAACACACTACACTAAACACTAAACACGTAAAGCTATCACTTTTAACCTAAGACTAAACTAAGACACAAAGAGACTAAAAACTTTTTTTTTTTTTAACGGAGAACTGACAAAACTACACTAAAGACAAAACACATAAAACTTTAAAACTTTTTTTTTTTACCTGACACAGACACTAACTGACACACAGAGACTAAAAGACTAAACCTGTAAACCCATAAAACTTTTTTTTTTTTTTAACCTAAGACAGACACTAACTGACACACAGAGACTAAAAAACGGGACTAAAAAAACTGCACTAAATGCCAAACACTTAATACGTAAACTCTTTTTTTAACCTGACACAGACAGTAACTGACACACAGAGACTACAAGACGGGGTTTTTTTTAACGTAGGACAGGAAAAAACTACAGTAAACACGTAAACCTATAAACTTTTTTTTTTGTATTTTTTTTTGTTTTTAAACCTAAGACAGACACTAACTGACACACAGAGAGTAAAAAAAGTTTTTTTTTAATGGAGGACAGACAGAACTACACTAAACAAAAAACATATAAAACTTCAAAACTTTTTTTTTATTTTGTAACCTGACACAGACACTAACTGACAGACAGAGACTAAAATGCTTTTTTAAATTAACAAATAATGGAAAAAAATAAAGCTAGTACACTAACTGGACGGACACTAACTGACAGAAAAAAAAGACAGATAGACCCTAGACTATACTATATCACTGACTAACCTAAACTACACGCTGCCCTGAAAAATCTAAACTTTAGTATTCCCTAACTGTAGCCCTAATACCTAACCTAAACTATCAAGATCTATCTATCTATCTATCTATCTATCTATCTATCTATCTATCTATCTATCTATCTTATATATTACAGCTACCTACATAACTCAATGCCCTACACTTAACCCTGCACTGAACCCTATCTGCTACACTGGGCCCTAACACTAACTATATTTTTTTGCTAACTCTACTAAACTACCAAACCATCTCAAATTATTTCGACCCTGTCAGCTATAAAACTACACTATTCCCTAATCACTACCTGAAACGAACTAACTAGATTATTATAAATTAAATTCAGATTTTAGAAAACGCACAGCAGACAAAATAGCACAGCTCCAATCTCCAACAAATCCAACACCATAAAATGGCTGCTGGGTGATCTCATCACTTGAAGGGGTAGTCTAGTTTCCTACTGGTTGCTAGGGATGTTGCTAAGTTGTGACAAAGCCTTCTGATTAGCTATTCAAGCTAGGAGAAGGGAGGGATAATGATGATGATGATGAGTCACCTCATGCACTGTAGAAAAAAAATAAAATAATTTGCATGGATAATATATCACTATATTCTACATATTTGCAAAAATGCAAATATTGTATTCTAAATGATTCTAATTACTGAATACTGATGTATAATTTTCCTCTTTACTGTATTTTATGTCATGAGAAAAATCGGCAATTACATATGCGCGTGAATCGGGTCGCATAAGGGCAGTATACTATTGGGTTGGCTTTCTTGGTCGAATAGACGGAGATAGAGAAAATAGCGAATATAGTGCTATATTCGCAATATTCGTCTATTTGAGTCGACCAATACAACCCATTGAATGAACACAATATCATACTGCCCTTATGCAGTCCAATTCACGCGTAAATGTAATTGCCGATTTTTCGCATGACATAAAATAGAGTATCCTACATAAAGAGGGAAATTATACATCACAGTAACAATTCTTCTCTGTATGTAAGATAGTTTGTGTCATGCGAAAAATTGGCAATTAGATATGGGCGTGAATCACACCGCCTAAGGGCAGTATGCTATTGTGTTCATTCAATGGGTTGTCTTGGTCGACTCGAATAAGATAGAGATTGGAATATAGCACTCTGTTCGCTATATTCGAGATTCAACATATCTAGATTATGTTATCTACCAAGCCAACTGTTACTTACGGTTGGCTTGGTAGAATTGTTGAATATAGCGAATATCACGAATATCACTATTCTCAATCTTCGTTCTTTTCTAGCAAGCCAACCATTAGGAACTCAGCTCTAAGTTCAATTTGCATTGCGATCAATATAACCTGTAATACTAAATAATTTCAGTTGCCTGTCTGCTGCCAGTGTGTGTCAGGCCCACTTCCACTGAATGTAGTGTGCCCACTGCCAGTGCCCACCACTCATACCGTGTGGCAAAGGACTTTGCATTAAAAAAAGGCATTTTATTTTTACACTTTAATCTAATTTCAGTTGCCTGCCTGCTGCCAGTGTGTGTCAAGCCCACTTCCACTGACTGTAGTGTGCCCACTGCCAGTGCCCACCACTCATACCGTGTGGCACAGGACTTTGCATAAAAAAAGGCATTTAATTTATACACTTTAATCTAATTTCAGTTGCCTGCCTGCTGCCAGTGTGTGTCAGGCCCACTCCCACTGACTGTAGTGTGCCCACTGCCAGTGCCCACCACTCATACTGGGTGGCACAGGACTTTGCATAAAAAAAGGCATTTCATTTTTGCACTTTAATCTAATTTCAGTTGCCTGCCTGCTGCCAGTGTGTGTCAGGCCCACTTCCACAGACTGTAGTGTGCCCACTGCCAGTGCCCACCACTCATACTGGGTGGCACAGTAGCTTACCGATAAATAAGGCATTTAATTTTTACCCTTTAATCTAAGGTTAGTTGCCTGCCAGTGTGTGCCAGGCCCACTACCACTGACTGTAGTGTGCCCACCACTCATACCGTATGGCACAGTACCTTGCACGCATAGTACCACTAGTCAAAAAAAAAGGACAGGCAGAGGTAGGCCACCCCACAGGGGCCGTCGTAGTGTTGTGATTTCCTTTGGCCCTAGAAAAATGCCCAGTGTTCAGAGGTCACATACCCTGAACTCGAAAATTTCTGAGGACATAGTTGACTGGCTTACACAGGACACCCAATCTTCTACAGCTTCCGCTCGGAACCTTGACGCACCATCCTCCTCCAGCTCAGCTTCGGGCACCTCTCAAGTTATCACTCGCCCGCCCGCTGCCACCACCAACACTAGCACCACAGCCGCTTCATTTGATCTGTCAGAGAATTTATTTACACATCAGTTGGAAGAAATGAGTGATGCGCAACCATTATTGTCAGAGGATGTAGATAACAGGGATATGACTCAGTCAGGCAGCATTACACACATAGACGTACGGTGTGATGATGATGATGTTGTAACCGCTGCTGCTTCCTTTGCTGAGTTGTCAGATACAAGTGAAGCGGATAGAAACATAGAATGTGTCGGCAGATAAGAACCATTTGGCCCATCTAGTCTGCCCAATATGCTGAATACTATGAATAGCCCCAGGCCCTATCTTATATGAAGGGTGGCCTTATGCCTATCCCATGCATGCTTAAACTCCTTCACTGTATTTGCAGCTACCACTTCTACAGGAAGGCTATTCCATGCGTCCACTACTCTCTCAGTAAAGTAATTCTTCCTGATATTACTTTTAAACCTTTGCCCCTCTAATTTAAAACTATGTCCTCTTGTAGCAGTTTTTCTTCTTTTAAATATTCTCTCCTCTTTTACCATGATGATTCCCTTTATGTATTTAAAAGTTTCTATCATATCGCCTCTGTCTCTTCTTACTTCCAAGCTATACATGTTAAGGTCCTTTAACCTTTCCTGGTAAGTTTTGTTCTGTAATCCATGTACTAGTTTAGTAGCTCTTCTCTGAACTCTCTCCAAAGTTTCAATATCCTTCTGCAGATATGGTCTCCAGTACTGCACACAATACTCCAAATGAGGTCTCACTAGTGCTCTGTAGAGCAGCACGAGCACCTCCCTCTTTCTACTGTTAATGCCTCTCCCTATACACCCAAGCATTCTGCTGGCATTACCTGCTGCTCTATGACATTGTCTGCCCACCTTTAGGTCGTCTGATATAATGACCTCTAAATCCCTTTCCTCAGATACTGAGGTTAGTACTGTATCACTGATTTTATATTGTGCTCTTGGGTTTTTACGCCCCAGGTGCATTATCTTGCACTTATCGACATTACATTTTAGTTGCCAGATTTTTGACCATTCCTCTAGTTTTCCTAAATTCTTTTCCATTTGGTGTATCCCTCCAGGAACATCAACCCTGTTACAAATCTTTATGTCATCAGCAAAAAGACACACCTTACCATTGAGGCCTCTGATAAAGATATTAAACAATATGGGTCCCAGAACAGATCCCTGAGGTACCCCACTGGTAACAATACCATGGTCTGAATATACTCCATTGACTACAACCCTCTGTTTTCTGTCCTTCAGCCACTGCCTAATCCATTCAACTGCAGTTTATTGATAAGCCTTCTATGTGGGACAGTATCAAAAGCCTTACTAAAGTCCAGATAAGCGATGTCTACTGCACCTCCGCCATCTATTATTTTAGTCACCCAATCAAAAAAGTCAATAAGATTAGTTTGACATGATCTCCCTGAAGTAAACTCATGCTGTTTTTTTATCAATCAACCCATGGGTTTTTAGATGTTCCACAATCCTCTCCTTGAGTATGGTTTCCATTAATTTCCCAGCTATTGATGTCAGGCTTACTGGCCTATAGTTGCCCGATTCCTCTCTACTACCTTTCTTGTGAATTGGCACAACGTTTGCTAATTTCCAATCTTCTGGGACGACACCTGTTACTAGTGATTGGTTAAATAAATCTGTTAATGGTTTTGCTAGTACACCTCTAAGCTCTTTTAATAGCTTTGGGTGTATCCCATCAGGCCCTGTGATTTATTTGTATTAATTTTAGACAGCTGACTTAGAACCTCTTCCTCTGTAAAGACACATGCATCAAAGGATTCATTAGTCTTCCTCCCTAACTGAGGTCCTTCTCCTTCATTTTCCTTTGTAAAAACTGAACAGAAGTATTCATTGAGGCAGTCAGCTAGTTCTTTATCCTCTTCCATATACCTTCCTTCTTTTGTTTTTAATTTGGTAATTCCTTTTTTTAATTTCCTTTTTTAATTTATGTATCTGAAGAATGTCTTATCACCTTTTTTCACTGACTGAGCTAATTTCTCTTCTGCCTGAGCTTTAGAAGCTCTTATAACTTGCTTGGCCTCTCTCTGCCTCATCTTATAGATTTCCCGGTCATCCTCGTTTTTGGGTGTTTTTATACTTGATAAATGCCATCTTTTTGTTTTTAATGATTTTGGCCACTTCTGCTGAGTATCACAGTGGTCTCTTCCTTTTTTTGCCTTTACTGACAAGCCTAATGCACTTTTCTGTTGCCTTCAGTAGTGCATTAGCGGTTGATGATGACGATGTGTCCGAGGATGTCACGTAGGTGCCCACTCGAAGAGAAGAAGAACAGGGGGAAAGTTCAGATGGGGAGACATAGGAGGAGGAGATGAGTTGGAAGCAGGGGGAGGTCATCGCAAGGAGCTAGTGGCACAGGCAGACAGCATGTATCAGCACCCGGGGTGAGCCAGACAGCACGCCAATCAATGCATGCTGTTGCCACCACCAGAATGCTGTCATTGCAAGGGTCAGCAGTGTGGCATTTTTTTGGTGCGTCTGCCTCTGATAACAGCGATGCCATTTGCAACCTGTGCCAAAAGAAACTGAGTCGTGGGAAGTCCAACACCCACCTAGGTACAACTGCTTTGCGAAGGCACATGATCTCACATCACAAACGCCAATGGAATCAACACATGAGTACAAGCAGCACACAAACTCAAAGCCACCATCCTCCTCCTCGTCCAGCATCTTCAGCCACATCAACCACTGCTGTCCTCCCTGCCCCCTCTCAACCACCTGCCACTCCACCTCTCACCTTCATCAGTTCCTGCTCATCTGCACACAGTCAGGTGTCTGTCAAGGAAATATTTGAATGTAACAAGCCAATGTCACAGAGTCACACCCTTGCCCGGCGTCTGACAGCTGACTTGACGGAACTTTTAGCCAGCCAGCTTTTACCATACCAGCCGGTGGAGTCTTAGGCCTTCAAAAAATTTGTAGCTATTGTGACACCCAAGTGGAAGGTACCCAGCCGAAATTACTTTTCACAAAAGGCTATATCCAACCTGTACTCTATTGTGGAAAAGGAAGTCATGACATGTCTGGCACACAGTGTTGGGGAAAGAGTCCATCTGACCACTGATACCTGGTCTGCAAAGCACGGTCAGGGCAGGTATATCACGTACACCGCGCATTAGGTAAACCTGCTGACGGCTGCCAAGCATGGAATGCGTGGCTCTGCAGCGGAGTTAGTGACACCGCCATGACTTGCAGGCAGGCCTGCTGCCACCTCCTCTACTCCTCCTAGTCCATCCTCTTCGCTAATCTCCTCGGCTGAATCCTCTTCTGCTGCTGCGTCTTGCTCCACAACATCAACTGCACCCCCCCCCCCCCAGCTCCCCGGGGGCTATTCCACATCCCAGATACAACAGTGTCCCGCCGTCTTGGGGTTGACTTGCCTGAAAGCAAAGAGTCACACCGGACCAGCATTCCTGTCTGCAATGAACGCACAGGTGGATCAGTGGCTGACCCCGCACCAACTGGAGATCGGCAAAGTGGTGTATGACAACGGAAGCAATCTGTTGGCGGCATTGAATTTGGGCAAGTTGACACATGTGCCGTGCATGGCACATGTGTTGAACCTGATTGTACAACGCTTTGTGTGTAAGTACCCAGGCTTACAGGATGTCTTCAAGCAGGTCAGGAAGGTGTGTGGTCATTCAGCGGCGAAACAACATGCCAGTGAAGCGGTTGATTTGCGACAGCTCGACACGGTGGAATTCAACACTCCTAATGTTCGACTGCCTGCTCCAACAAGAAAAAGCCGTTAACGAGTATTTGTATGACCGGGGTGACTGTGGATCTGGGTATTTTTTTGCCACGTTACTGGACGCTCAATGCGCAATGCCTGTAGGCTCATGCGTCCTTTTGAGGAGGTAGCAAACCTAGTCAGTCGTACCAAAGGCACCATCAGCGAAATCTTCCCATTTGTTTTCTTCCTGGAGCGTGCCCTGCAAAGAGTGCTGGATCAGGCCATAGATGAGCGTGAAGAGGAAGAGCTGTGGTCACCATCACCACCAGAAAAAGCTTTATCATCATCGCTTGCTGGACCTGCGGCAACGCTGGAAGAGGAGTCTGAGGAAGAGGAGTCAGAGGAGGAATGTGTCTTTGAGGAGGAGGAAGAACAAACACAGCAGGCATCCCAGGGTGCTCGTTGTTGTCACCTATCTGGGACCCGTGGAGTTGTAGGTGGCTGGGGGGAAGAACAGACCTTCAATGACATCAATGAGGACGAGGAACGGGACACGAGTAGCTCGGCATCCAACCTTGTGCAAATGGGGTCTTTCATGCTGTCATGCCTGTCGAGCGACCCTCCTTTAAAAAGGCTAAAGGAGAACGACCTGTACTGGGTGGCCACGCTACTAGACCCCCGGTATAAGCAGAAAGTGGCTGAAATGTTACCAAATTCCCGGAAGTCGGAAAGGATGCAGCACTTCCAAAACAAGTTAAAAAGTATGCTTTACACAGTGTATAAGGGTGATGTCACAGCACAACGGGAATCTAACAGGGGAAGAGGTGAAAGTAATCCTCCTCCTACCACGACCACACCGGCAAGGACAGGACGCTTTACAGACGTGTTGTTGATGGAGGACATGCGGAGCTTTTTAAGTCCTACGCATCGCTACAGCCCTTCGGGGTCCACCCTCAGAGAACAACTCGACCGACAGGTAGCAGACTACCTCGCCTTAACTGCAGATATCGACACTCTGAGGAGTGATGAGCCCCTTGACTACTGGGTGTGCAGGTTTGACCTGTGGCTTGAGCTATCCCAATTTGCGATAGAACTTCTGGCCTGCCCCGCTTTCAGTGTCCTGTCAGAAAGGACCTTCAGCGCAGCAGGAGGTATTGTCACTGACAAAAGAAGTCGCCTAGGTCAAAAAAGTCTAGATTATCTTACCTTTATTAAGATAATTGAGGCGTGGATACCAAAGTGACTGACAGTAGGGGATGCATTTGACTAAAAAAGGCCTGATGAGATGCCTTGGGCTACAAATGGTCCCCACGCTGCAGTATTTAATCTCTGCATGCCGGATGACTTGATTGACTTCTCCGCCACCAACTAGGGTTCAAGCTGCAATGTTTTAGTACACTTTCTGCCTGGAAAACATACATTTTTCCGGCTGCTGCTACAGCGGCTGCAACAATACCAAATTTTTCAGGCATGTGTACATGTCTAATTTTTTTGGCCTCTGGTGCTGCACTGTGGCTGCAAAAACAAATTCCCCTTCGTGATCGTTACCTTGTTGTGGTGAAGTGGCTTGCGTTTCACAATGAAGCAATCACCTCTATGAGTGTGTTAGCAATGTTGGCACACCCCAGATGATAAGGTCGTTGCTTCATTGTAAACAGACCAAAAGCGATCGGCAGAATAATTTTTCATAGAAAAAACATACATTTTCTTTGTGATCATTAAAGCCTACTAGGCCAACAATGGGCCCACACTGCAGAATCATTGTTTTCTGGGTCACTGAACTACCTCAGCACGACCATAGGCTTTGATAAACCAACATCGCCTGCAATCTCCCAAACGTGTGCACGAGCACAGTCATCACTACACCAAGATTGACGCATAGAGGAATACAATTTATGTCATGAGTGTGTCAACTATTGACAACTCTTTGTGGTTGTCTAAAATCTATTCAATACACGTCCCCTGATAGGGGATGTAACAGGGATTAAACTGATAGGAATAGTACTACTTAACACACAACTCATATAGGGTGGCAAAGTACATTGTACGACGCACGCGCAGTGCCCCAAATTGGAAGTAAGAGGAATGACCAAGCTTCTTTTTCCATCTCCCGATTCCTAAAATGTATTCGACACACATCCCCTGATAGGGGACTGTGACGGGACCAATCTCGCCACTGTGTATTGGAGGAGCCTGGTTGCCCGCCTGCTGCCTTTAGACTATGGCCCCATGTTCAAACGCTTGAGTTTGCCTACAAAGACAGAAAAGCCATGCTTCATTTGGTCGCAAAGGACTTTGACCTAACTGGTAAACCCCTGAACCTATTCAAGTGAATTTTGGATATGTTTGTCTCCAAGTTATACTAGTAAAAATAATATAAGTAATGTGTGTACGATGTAAACTCACAAAGTTATAAAACTATATAAAAAGTAACTTTTCAGCTTGGAGATAATTGAGTAGATACAGTAATTGACTCACTTATCTCCTAAGCAGAGGTGAGGAATATGCTGGGTGTGTTTCTATTGTCTCATTGTATGTGATTGGCTACTCTATCTCCTGGGTCTCAGTCTTCCTCCTGGTCCCTTAGGTGAGTGTCCACCAGGTGGGAGGATTTCGTATGGTTCCAGTTCGGTGGATTCCAGTGTTTGTGGATTGCTTTGCTCTTCGCCAGGGTAATCGCCCGAACGGTATTAACCCTCACTATATTGGGTTATACCGTAACAACTGGTGCCAAGCAGCGGGATCGTTCCTACAGCCAGAAGGACAGCAACAGGAGGCACCATTCCATGGATTTTACAATTTGAGGGCAACGCATGTCCCAGTACAACGACCCTAACAGCACCGGGATGGAACCAGCAGTGGAGTACGATGAGGGTGTCATGGATGACCGAGATGCAGTCCGCAAAGGCATCTGGTACCAGGCACTGGGTATTGTGGAATATGTGCAGGACGAGAGGCTCCCCAAGGACGAGCAGCGACAGCAGAAGTGATTAGCCCTGCGGATGCCCTTCCTAGGAGAGCAGCCCCTGGAAGAGTGGGTAGAAGATCTAAAGCACCTGGTATGCGGGAGATGTGGCTGTAAGATGCCTACCAGGCACTCTGGTGGTATGAAGCTCAGTACCTTCCACGGACAGCCGAGCATGACAAGCCAGAGGGAGATGAGTTTGATGGTCCTGGCTTGTTATGGGAGACTTTTGCAGAACCTGACTTTAGGAGCCCTGAAGAGACCCAATTCAATGATCTCTTTGAGTGGAGGAAGAGCAGGTATGACTGGGATGACCTTCACAAGATTGAGCAAGACCTGGTCCACCTAGTGACCCGAAAGATGGAGCTGGAGCAGGACTACCAAAATCTGTTCCACTCCAGTGAGAAGGCACAGCAGGGAAGCGGAGACCCAGATCCAGAACCCTTCAGCTGGGAAGATATTATGTAAATTTACGGGAAAGAACCCCAGGTGGCCGGTGGAGATGAGACCGAGGTCTCTCCACCGGTCCTGCAGGGAATTCGGAGCCCAGTCTCCACCCCCCAGCGGCAGAGTCAAGTGCAGGGAATAGAGAGCCCAGTCTCCTTTCCCCCTGCAGCAGGACACTGTATTGAGAGCGGAGACAGTCGGTCTCCCTCCCCAGCGGCTGGAAGTATGTCTGGGAGAGGAGCTTATTACCCCCTCTCTCCAGCGGCAGGCTTAGTTACAGGGGGCAGAGACAGTCGGTCCATCCCCCAGTGGCAGAGTCAAGTGCAGGGAATTGGGAGTCCAGTCTCCATTCCCCATTGGCAGAGTGTCAAGCAGGGAATAGAGAGCCCAGTCTCCTTTCCCCCCCGCAGCAGGACACTGTATTGAGAGCAGGGACAGTCGGTCTCCCTCCCCAGCGGCTGGAAGTATGTCTGGAAGAGGAGCTTATTACCCCCTCTCTCCAGCGGCAGGCTAAGTTACAGGGGGCAGAGACAGTCGGTCCTGGCCCCCAGCAGCAGAGTGACTTACTGGGAGAGGAGAGCCTTGTCCTCCCTCCCCAGAGGCAGAGTGTCCAGCAGGAAATAGAGAGCCCAGTCTCCTTTCCCCAGCAGGACACTGTATTGGGAGCGGAGACAGTCGGTCTCCCTCCCCAGCGGCTGGAAGAATGTCTGGGAGAGTGGCAGCTTAATGCACCTGGGAAAGACCGTAAGCCCCACAACCGTGCAGATGGGACCGTGGTCTCTGCACTTACTGCACAGGGGGTAGGGACAGTCGGTCCTGTCCTCCAGCAACAGGGCTGTTTAGCCAAAGGGGAGACAGTCGGTCTCCCCCCACAGCAGCACCATGCTTTGTCCAAAGGGGAGACGATCGGTCTCCCCCTCCAGCAGCACAGCTATGTATCCAAAGGGGAGGCAGTAGGTCTCCCCCTCCAGCAACCAGGCTCCAACCAGGCTACTTCCGTGGTAGTGCTGGCACCAGGGCAGAGTACGGCTGGTCTCTGCCCACCTCGCAACCCACCAATTCAGTGTACCAGTCTCCCACACATCTGTGGTGAGCCACCTGGACATGGACAAGTTTTCCCTGTACTCAGGTGTAGCAACCACTTATTGTGGGTGGGCTGTATTACTAATTGCGTTTCATTTGTGGGTTGCTGGACTAACCAGGGCACTGACCGACAGGACGTCAGATACCCTGTTAGTCTGTTTGGAAAAGGGGAGAGATGTGACGGGACCAATCTCACCACTGTGCATTGGAGGAGCCTGGTTGCCCGCCTGCTGCCTTTGGACTATGGCCCCATGTTGAAGCGCTTGATTTTCCCCTGCAAAGACAGAAAAGCCATGTTTCATTTGGTCACAAATGACTTTGACCTAACTGTTAAACCCCTAAACCTATTCAAGTGAATTTTGGATAGAAATTTGTCTCCAAGTTATACTAGTAAAAATAATATAAGTTTTATGTGTGTACGATGTAAACTCACAAAGTTATAAAAATATATAAAAAGTAACTTCAGCTTGGAGATAAGCTTGGAGATAATTGAGTACAGATGTAGCAGGGTTAGCACTCCCGCTGTTTAGGCCTCTTTCACACTTGCGTTCTGAGGATCCGGCAAGCACTTCCGTCCCACCGGATCCGTCAGAACGCAAGTCGCCTGAAAGCATTAGAAGACTGATCAGGATCCTGATCAGTCTTCGAAATCCTTTGAGGTTACTATGGCAGCCAGGACGCTATTAAAGTCCTGGTTGCCATAGTAGTAGTGGGGAGCGGGGGAGCGGTATACTTACAGTCCGTGCGGCTCCCGGGGCGCTCCAGAATGACGTCAGAGCGCCCCATGCGCATAGATCACGTGATCCATGCGATCACGTGATCCATGCGTGTAGGGCGCTCTGACGTCACTCTGGAGCGCCCGGGAGCCGCACGGATGGTAAGTATACTGCTCCCCCACTCCCCACTACACTTTACCATGGCGACCAGGACTTTAGCGTCCTGGCTGCCATGGTAACCATTGAGAAAAAGCTAAACGTTGGATCCGGCGATGCGCCAAAGCGACGTTTAGCTTAAGGCGAGATCGGATTAATGCCTTTCAATGGGCATTAATTCCGGATCCGGCCTTGCGGCAAGTGTTCAGGATTTTTGGCCGGAGCAAAAAGCGCAGCATGCTGCGGTATTTTCTCCGGCCAAACAACGTTCCGGTCCCGAACTGAAGACATCCTGATGCATCCTGAACGGATTTCTCTCCATTCAGAATGCATTGGGATAATCCTAATCAGGATTTTTCCGGCATAGAGACCCGACGACGGATCTCTATGCCGGAAAACAAAAACGCTAGTGTGAAAGAGCCCTAACTCAAATTTCTTAACCCATTTCATTATCTTGAGAAAAAAGCCATTGCAAAGCAATTGGAGGTGTTTGCTTAGATTAGATAACCAAACTCAGAAATCTCAGAAAAAAAAGGAGTGCTAACCATGCTACATCTGTAGATACAGTAATTGACTCAATTATCTCCTAAGCAGAGGTGAGGAATATGCTGGGTGTGTTTCTATTGCCCCATTGTGTGTGATTGGCTACTCTATCTCCTGGGTCTCAGTCTTCCTTCTGGTCCCCTAGGGGAGTGTCCACCAGGTGAGAGACCTGCATAAATAACGGGCAGGTAGCCCTCAATAAAGCGGATTCCTGTTTAACTATCAATACGGAGCCTCGTCTCGTACTTGAGGGGAATTGCTACTTTGGAATGTTCTCTTGCCTGTTCCAGGAAAGGAGGATTTCATATGGTTCCAGTTCGGTGGATTCCAGTGTTTGTGGGTTGCTGTGCTCTTCGCCAGGGGAATCGCCCAAACGGTAGTAACCCTCACTATACCGGGTTATACTGTAACAGGGACGTAACAGGGATTAAACTGATAACAATAGTACTAGTTAACACACTACTCATATAGGGTTGCACAGAACATTGCACGGCGCACGCGCAGTGCCCAAAAGTACATTGCGCGAGGAAGAGACCTTCAATGACGTCAGTGAGGACAAGGAACGGGACATGGCTAGCTTGGTATCCAACCTTGTGCAAATGGGGAGTTTGCGGTTGTGCAAATGGACTGTTTGCGGTGCATTAAACGGGAAGTTAGGTCTGTCACAGTGAAGTGGGCGTAACCCTTACACTACCTGATTGATACAACATCATATCTGATCGTATGCACACATTGGATGTTTTAAAGCACGTTATTCCAAACAATTTAGGAATGTTAGGTGATTTATGCCCTTTATGGATTAAAACCCGACTCTGCATCCACTACGTAATTTTCCATGGGAGTTTTGCCAATGGATCCCCCTCCGTCATGCCGCAGTCCGGGTGATAGTCCCCTTGAAACAATTTTTCCATCACTACTGTGGCCAGAAAGAGTCCCTGCGGGTTTTAAAATTCACCTGCCGATTGAAGACTATGGCGGTTCGCCCATTTGCGAACATTTGCAAAAGTTCTCGTTTGCCATTCGCAAACGGAAAATTTTATGTTTGCGACATCTCTATTCTACAGCAGTCAAAACTCCACCACCTCAGCAGAAGGGAGCTGTGTTTTCTTCCCATCATTTACTGGTGCTGATTCTTCTATGCCTCATCACTCATTTTGCCAACAATTGATCACCGAGGCCATTGAAAAAGACAACAGTATGTGTGCACTTATCCAACGGCGCAGAAGCTAAACTTGCTCCTGGCAAAATTGCTGGAACTACAGTCCCTCCCTTTAAAAATGGTTGACTCTGCACCTTTCAGAGAACTGATGGCTTGTGCCGAGCCAAGGTGGAGAGTAGAGTTGAGCGGACACCTGGATATTCGGGTTCGAGAAGTTCGGCCGAACTTCACGGAAATGTTTGGGTTCGTGATCCGGACTTGACCCAAACTTGACCCCGAATCCCATTGAAGTCAATAGGGACCCGAACTTTTGGGCACTAAAATGGCTATAAAATAGCCCTGGAAAGGGCAAGAGGGTAATGTGGGTAAGTGCCCTGCAAACAAATGTGTATAGGGAAATAACTTGTGGACAGGCGGCTGCGTTTGTCTGTAATGACGCCCCCTTCCGTGCTAAATACACGTTCAGACAATACACTGACTGCAGGGCAGGTCAGCACCTCCAAGGCATAAAGGGCAATGCTCAGGCCAAGTGGACAATTTGGAGACCCAGAAGTTGAATGGGGCAGACCCATCAGTCAGTATGTGGAGGCGTGTGCACACGTACTGTTCCACCATGTTGTTAAAATGCTGCCTCCTGCTAAGATGTTCTGTATCAGCTGGTGGTGCAGGTTGCTGTGGCATGGTGACAAAACTTTTCCACATGTTGGCCATGCTAACCATGCCTTCTGAGGAGCTGGCCGTGACACAGCTGCATTGGCAACCTCTTGCTCCTCCTCTGTCTTCCCCTTGTGCTTAAACTTGTCCCCACATGTCAGTTGGGAATGCCCTCAGGAGCGCGTCTACCAGCGTGCGCTTGTACTCGCGCATCTTCCTATCACGATCCAGTGTGAGAATTAAGGTGGGCCCATTGTCTTTGTACCGGGAATCCAGCAGGGTGGCAACCCAGTAGTCATCACAAGTTACAATGTGGGCAACACTGCTGTCTATGCGCAGGCACTGCAGCATGTAGTTGCTCATGTGTGCCAGGATGCCCAGAGGTAGGGATAAGCTGTCCTCTTTAGGTGGTGTATTGTCTGTGTCCTCCATATTCCCCCAGTCACACTCCAGTGATGGCCCTGAGCTGCGTTGGGTGCCACCCTGCAATGAACCCGGTTCCTCCTCCTCCTCTACCTCTACCTCATCCTCCTCGTCCGCCAGAACTGTTCCCTGGCTGGCAACATGTGTACCTGGCCTCTGTTGGTGCAGGAACCCACCCTCTGAGCCACTTCAGAATGACCAGCCTGAAACCCGGTGAAATTCCCCCTCTTCCTCCTCCTCCTATGCCACATCCTCTTCCATCATCAACGTAATTGATGTTTCAAGGAGACATAGAAGTGGTATTGTAATGCTAACAATGGCGTCATCAGCACTAGCCATGTTGGTTGAGTACTCAAAAGACCGCAACAAGGTACACAGGTCTCACATGCAGGCCCAGTCACTGGTGGCGAAGTGGTGCTGATCCGCAGAGTGACTGACCCGTTCGTGCTGCAGCTGAAACAACACTATAGCCTGCTGCTGCTCACACAGTCTCTCCAGCATATTCAAGGTTCCACCTGCTGGGCAAGTCGCATTTGAGGCGGTGGGCTTGAAGCCCGAAGTTACGCTGCAGCGCAGACAGGTGACCAACAGCAAGGTGAGAATGCCGAAAGCGAGCACAGAGGGACCTCACTTTCAACAGAAGCTCTGATATGTCTGGGTAGTTTTTAAGAAACCTCTGCACCACCAGATTCAGCACATGCACCAGGCAAGGGATGTGCGTCAAATCGGCTAGTCTCACAGCTGCAACGAGATTCCGCCCATTATCGCACACAATCAGGCCGGGCTTGAGGCTCACTGGCAGCAACCACTCATCAGTCTGTTCTATGCCCCTTCAATGCTCCTGTGCGGTGTGGGGGTTGTCACCCAAACACATGATTTGTTAAATCGCCTGCTGACATTTACCCCGGGCTGTGCTGAAGTTGGGGGTGAGGTTCTGTCGATGACCGGATGTGGGGGTGGTAGAAGAGGAGGAGGATGCGAAGTAGGAGTAGGAGGCAAAGAATAATGCCCTGCGATCCGACAAGGTAACAAATCAGGAGTGAAGGTGGCTCAGCAGACAGTGCTGCAGCCAAGCACTGAAGCATTACTGGGTTCAAATCCTGACACTACCCCCCTCCTTCCAGGACGGCCACTGGACGTCTGAGGACCTGGCTTGTGAGGAAACCTGTGATGGAATTCCCTTGTTAGCCTGGGGGCGTGCACATTTTCTTTGGGTTCCCAAGAATTTTCTTCTGGACCATATCCTTGCTATTTAACAAGATACTGAATCTTTTTCCTATGAATACGAGAATCCAGAATATGCTCCACAATAAATTCCTCTTCCCCTTGTACATCAACTGGTGGTGGGGGTGGCAGAATTCTTCCAGGAAATGGGTTTTCACAAAAAGCCTTGAGCAGGGAGACATGGAAGACGTGATGAATCCTCAATCCGTTAGGGTGTTGAGGCCGGAAAGTTACTGGATTGATCCGAGCGGTAATTGGAAAAGGTCCCAAATACTTTTGTCCCAATTTAGAGGAAGGAACATGTGTCTTCAAATGCCGAGTAGACAGCCAGACTTTGTCACCAAGCTGAAAAGAAGGGGCTGCTCTGCGGTGTCGATCAGCAGTCTTTTTGTACTGTTCCTGAGCTTCCCGTAAAGTCTCAATCAACTTTTCCTGAACTACCTTTTAGAGCTGTTATTCTAGTAGAAACAGCTGGTATAGGGGTTGAGACTGGCAGGTTAGTGATAAAAACAGGATGATAACCAGAGTTCAAGAAAAATGGGGTCTGGGCAGTGTAGCTGTGCTTAGAGTTATTATAAGCGAACTCGGTAGTGGGGAGGTAATCCATCCAATCGTCTTGAAGATAACTGACGAAACACCACAAGTATTGCTCCAGAGTCTGATTGGTTCTTTCTGTCTGACCGTTAGTCTGGGGATGAAAAGCAGAAGACAGATTAATAGAAACATCTAGAGCTTTAGAGAAGTTCCTCTAAAATTTTGACACCACATTATCCAGAATTCCGTGCAATCGAAACATTTTGCAAACCATCAGGTTAGCAGTCTGTTCCACTGTGGGTACACCTCTGGCTGGGATGAAGTGAGACATCTTAGTGAGGCGGTCGACTACTACTAAGATAGTAGTCATATTGTGTGAAGGTGGTAAATCCACCACGAAATCCATGGAGATGGATCCCCAAGGTCCTGTCGGAACTTGGAGTGGCTGTAATAATCCCAGAGGAGAAGATTGGGGAGTTTTGTTTCTGGCACAGGTCAGACAAGAGGCAACATATTTCTTCACATCTTTTTTATAACTGGGCCACCAGAAGGATCGGTATAAAAGATCTTCAGTCTTCGTGGCCCCAAAATGCCCTGCAAATTTAGAATCATGTACTAGTCTAAGTACTTCAACTCTAGCACATTTGGGAACATATATGCAATTAGAATGAATCTATAATCCATTCTGAAAAGTTAGAATAATATCCATTGGTGGATTACAAAGGAATGGGTCACTACTGTAACCATCTTTGAGAAGGGCTAACTCTTTAGGTGTAGTAGCCCCCAGAAAGTTCTTTTGAGGTAAGATGGTACAGTCTGGCTGGTTTTCTTCAAGGGGATTGGACAAGGTTCTGGATAGGGCATCGGCCTTGCCATTCCTTGATCCAGGTCTGTAGGAGATCACAAAGTTGAAACTGGTAAAAAACAAAGCCCAGCGTGCTTGTCGGGATGATAGCCTCTTAGCGGAATTGAGGAATTCTAAATTCTTGTGATCAGTTAGTACAGTCACAGGATTTTTGGCCCCTTCAAGGAGGTGTCTCCATTTGGAAAATGCATCTTTGATAGCCAGCAGTTCTTTATTGCCAACATCATAATTATTTTCAGCAGCAGACATTAGATGAGAATAATAGGCACAAGGATGAAGCTGCATCTTATCTCCAGTCCTCTGAGAGAGATTTGCTCCCACGGCATAACCCGAGGCATCTACTTCTACAATAAAAGGTAGCGTAGGATGCGGATGTACCAGGATAGGTGCAGAAGTAAAAAGTGTTTTTAATTTGGAGAACGCAGCCTGTGCTTCCAGTGACCAGAAGAAGGGTTCGCCTTTCTTTGTCAGCTGAGTGATTGGTGCAATGACTTTAGAGAAATCTCTAATCAATCTCCTATAGAAGTTTGTAAATCCCACAAATCTTTGAACCTCTTTAGTTGGTGTGGGCCACTCTACTACTGCTTTAATCTTAGCAGGATCCATACTCAGTCCTTCTGGAGAGATTATGTAGCCTAGAAACAGAATTTGGGTTTGTTTAAACTCACATTTCTCCAATTTCATGTACAGTTTGTTGTCTCTCAGTCGTTTAAACACTGTACAAACATGTTTGCGGTGTTCTTCTACATCATCTGAAAAGATCAGGATATCATCCCAAAAAACGACAACAAAAACGTTCAATAGATCTCTAAAGACATCATTTATGAAATGCTGGAAAGTAGCAGGAGCATTGCACAGGCCAAAGGGCATAACCAGGTATTCATAATGTCCATATCTGGTTCTGAAGGCAGTTTTCCATTCATCACCCTCATGGACACGGATGAGGTTGTAAGCTCCTCTTAGATCTAATTTAGTAAATATTTTAGCTGATCAAAGTTTTTCAAGCAGCTCAGGGATTAAGGGAAGTGGATAACGATTCTTAACTGTAATTTTTTTCAGTTTCCTATAGTCAATGCATGGTCACAGGCTATGGTTTCTTTTCAATGAAGAACAGAGCTGCCCATGCTGGAGATGTTGAGGGCCTGATGAAACCTTTTTGTAGATTTTCATCGATGTACTCTTTAAGAACCCGCAATTCCGGGTCTCAGAGATAATAAATACGACCAAAAGGTATTTCTGCCTCAGCTAGCAACTCTATGGAACAGTCATAAAGGCGATGTTGAGGCAATTGATCAGCATTCTTTTTATCACAGACATCTTGAAATTGCCTGTATTGTGGAGGCAAATTGGCAAATTGCATAGGAGCCGCTTCCTAAACTTGAGCTTTCTGAGTGACGGACTGAAAATGTTTGTTGCAAAAGTCCGAAGTGAATGTTATAATGAGTGACCCCAGTTGATAGAGGGGTTGTGGGCAGCAAACCAAGAAATGCCTAGAATGACAGGGAACTTTGGTGACTAGAGTTGAGCGAACACCTGGATGTTCGGGTTCGACGAGTTCGGCCGAACTTTCGAAAAATGTTCGGGTTCGGGATCCGAACTCGACCCGAACTTCATCCCAAACCCGAACCCCATAGAAGTCAATGGGGACCCGAACTTTTGGGCACTAAAAAGGCTGTAAAACACACCCGGAAAGGGCTAGAGGGCTGCAAAAGGCAGCAAAATGTAGTTAAATCCCCTGCAAACAAATGTAGATAGGGAAATGATGAGTTAACATAAAATAAATAAAAATTAAACAATATTAATTGGAGTGAGGTCCCATAGCACAGAATCAGGCTTCAAGTCACCCACCAATGGAGAAGGTCACTTACTATTATTTTGACCACAGCACCCAGACAAAGGAGAGAGGTCCCACAGCAGAGAACCAGGCATCATATCACCCACCACAGGAGTAGGCCACCATTTAGTTACTTTGACCCCTACACCCAGACGGAGGAGAGGTTACACAGCAGAGAATCAGGCATCATATCAACCACCACAGGAGAAGCCACCATTTAGTTACTTTGACCCCTGCACCCAGGAAGAGGAGAGAGGCCCCACAGCACATATTCTGGCATCATATCAGCCACCACAGGAGAAGCCACCATTGAGTTGCTGACCCCTGCACCCAGGAGAGGAGAGAGGCCCCAGCACATATTCTGGCATCATACTAACCACCACAGGAGAAGCCACCATTGAGTTACTTTGACCCTGCACCCAGGAAGAGGAGAGAGGCCCCACAGCACATATTCTGGCATCATATCAGCCACCACAGGAGAAGCCATCATTGAGTTACTTTGACCCCCGCACCCAGGAAGAGGAGAGAGGCACCACAGCACATATTCTGGCATCATATCACACACCACAGGAAAGGCCTCTTTCAGTGATTTAGGCCTTTGGACCCAGACAGAGAGAGAGGCACCACAGCACATATTCTGGCATCATATCAGCCACCACAGGAGAAGCCACCATTGAGTTACTTTGACCCCTGCACCCAGGAAGACGAGAGAGGCCCCATAGCACATATTCTGGCATCATATCACCCACCACAGGAGTAGGCCACCATTTAGTTACTTTGACCCCTACACCCAGACGGAGGAGAGAGGTTACACAGCAGAGAATCAGGCATTTAGATCACCCACCACAGGAGTAGGCCACCATTGAATCAGACCCCGGCAACCATGTCAGATGGCACAAGCATCAGCTTTATATCCAATCAGCACAGGAGAAGGCGACTTTGAAAGACTTTGACCCTACACCCAGATGGAGGAGAGAGGTTTCACAGCAGAGAATCAGGCATCATATCAACCACCACAGGAGAAGCCACCATTTAGTTACTTTGACCCCTGCACTTAGGAAGGAGAGAGGCCCACAGCACATATTCTGGCATCATATCCAGCCACCACAGGAGAAGCCACCATTGAGTTACTTTGACCCTGCACCCAGGAAGAGGAGAGAGGCCCCACAGCACATATTCTGGCATCATACTAACCACCACAGGAGAAGCCACCATTGAGTTACTTTGACCCCTGCACCCAGGAAGAGGAGAGAGCCCCACAGCACATATTCTGGCATCATATCAGCCACCACAGGAGAAGCCACCATTGAGTTACTTTGACCCCTGCACCCAGGAAGAGGAGAGGCCCCACAGCACATATTCTGGCATCATATCAGCCACCACAGGAGAAGCCACCATTGAGTTACTTTGACCCCTGCACCCAGGAAGAGGAGAGAGGCCCCACAGCACATATTCTGGCATCATATCTAGCCACCACAGGAGAAGCCATCATTGAGTTACTTTGACCCCGCACCCAGGAAGAGGAGAGAGGCACCACAGCACATATTCTGGCATCATATCACACACCACAGGAGAGGCCTCTTTCAGTGATTTAGGCCTTTGGACCCAGACAGAGAGAGAGGCACCACAGCACATATTCTGGCATCATATCAGCCACCACAGGAGAAGCCACCATTGAGTTACTTTGACCCCTGCACCCAGGAAGAGGAGAGAGGCCCACAGCACATATTCTGGCATCATATCACCCACCACAGGAGTAGGCCACCATTTAGTTACTTTGACCCCTACACCCAGACGGAGGAGAGAGGTTACACAGCAGAGAATCAGGCATTTAGATCACCCACCACAGGAGTAGGCCACCATTGAATCAGACCCCGGCAACCATGTCCAGATGGCACAAGCATCAAGCTTTATATCAATCAGCACAGGAGAAGGCGACTTTGAAAGACTTTGACCCCTACACCCAGATGGAGGAGAGGTTTCACAGCAGAGAATCAGGCATCATATCAACCACCACAGGAGAAGCCACCATTTAGTTACTTTGACCCCTGCACCCAGGAAGAGGAGAGAGGCCCACAGCACATATTCTGGCATCATACTAACCACCACAGGAGAAGCCACCATTGAGTTACTTTGACCCCTGCACCCAGGAAGAGGAGAGAGGCCCACAGCACATATTCTGGCATCATATCAGCCACCACAGGAGAAGCCACCATTGAGTTACTTTGACCCCGCACCCAGGAAGGAGAGAGGAACCACAGCACATATTCAGGCATCATATCACACACCACAGGAGAAGGCCTCTTTCAGTGATTTAGGCCTTTGGACCCAGACAGAGGGAGAGGCACCACAGCACATATTCTGGCATCATATCAGCCACCACAGGAGAAGCCACCATTGAGTTACTTTGACCCCTGCACCCAGGAAGAGGAGAGGCCCACAGCACATATTCTGGCATCATATCAACCACCACAGGAGAAGCCACCATTGAGTTACTTTGACCCCTGCACCCAGGAAGAGGAGGAGGCCCCACAGCACATATTCTGGCATCATATCAGCCACCACAGGAGAAGCCACCATTGAGTTACTTTGACCCCTGCACCCAGGAAGAGGAGAGAGCCCCACAGCACATATTCTGGCATCATATCAGCCACCACAGGAGAAGCCACCATTTGAGTTACTTTGACCCCTGCACCCAGGAAGAGGAGAGGCACCACAGCACATATTCAGGCATCATATCACACACCACAGGAGAGGCCTCTTTCAGTGATTTAGGCCTTTGGACCCAGACAGAGGAGAGAGGCACAACAGCACATATTCTGGCATCATATCAGCCACCACAGGAGAAGCCACCATTGAGTTACTTTGACCCCTGCACCCAGGAAGGAGAGAGGCCCACAGCACATATTCTGGCATCATATCACACACCACAGGAGAAGGCCTCTTTCAGTGATTTAGGCCTTTGGACCCAGACAGAGAGAGAGGTCCCACAGCAGAGAACCAGGCATCATATCACCCACCACAGGAGTAGGCCACCATTTAGTTACTTTGACCCCTACACCCAGACGGAGGAGAGAGGTTACACAGCAGAGAATCAGGCATTTAGATCACCCACCACAGGAGTAGGCCACCAATTGAATCGGACCCGGCAACCATGTCAGATGGCACAAGCATCAGCTTTATATCAATCAGCACAGGAGAGGCGACTTTGAAAGACTTTGACCCCTACACCCAGACGGAGGAGAGAGGTTTCACAGCAGAGAATCAGGCATTTAGATCACCCACCACAGGAGTAGGCCCCCATTGAATCAGACCCTGGCAACCATGTCAGATGGCACAACCATCAGCTTTATATCAATCAGCACAGGAGAGGCGACTTTGAAAGACTTTGACCCTACACCCAGATGGAGGACAGAGGTTTCACAGCAGAGAATCAGGCATCATATCAACCACCACAGGAGAAGCCACCATTTAGTTACTTTGACCCCTGCACCCAGGAAGAGGAGAGAGGCACCACAGCACATATTCTGGCATCATATCAGCCACCACAGGAGAAGCCACCATTGAGTTACTTTGACCCTGCACCCAGGAAGAGGAGAGGCCCCACAGCACATATTCTGGCATCATATCACCCACCACAGGAGTAGGCCACCATTTAGTTACTTTGACCCCTACACCCAGACGGAGGAGAGAGGTTACACAGCAGAGAATCAGGCATTTAGATCACCCACCACAGGAGTAGGCCACCATTGAATCAGACCCCGGCAACCATGTCCAGATGGCACAAGCATAAGCTTTATATCAATCAGCACAGGAGAGCGACTTTGACAGACTTTGACCCTACACCCCGGACGGAGGAGAGGTTTCAAAGCAGAGAATCAGGCATTTAGATCACCCACCACAGGAGTAGGCCCCAATTTAATGGGACCCCGGCAACCATGTCAGATGGCACAACCATCAGCTTCATATCAATCAGCACAGGAGAGCGACTTTGAAAGACTTTGACCCCTTCACCCAAACAGAGAGAGAGGTTCCACATCAGAGAATCAGGCATCATATCAACCACCACAGGAGTAGGCCACAATTTAGTTTATTTGACCCCTGCACCCAGGAAGAGGAGAGAGGCCCACAGCACATATTCTGGCATCATATCACACACCACAGGAGAAGGCCTCTTTCAGTGATTTAGGCCTTTGGACCCAGACAGAGGAGAGAGGTCAGAGATTAGCTTCATATCCCCCAGCACAGCAGAAGACCGCTTTATTTGACTTAGGCCTCAGCACCCAGACAGAAGACAGAGGTAGCATGGCAGAGGTTATGGCTTCATGTCACCCGTTAGTTTAACCGGCCACTTTCATCTGGTTAGGCCCGGCGCCCAGACAGAGAAGAGTTTCATTCAACTGTGGGTTTCATAAAATTTGTATCAAATAAAGAAGTGGCCCGTAGCACAACAAGACATGTTTTAGGCAGTTAATAAGGACTACTCTGCACAAGGGAGGGACAGGTCCTGTGGGATCCATGCCTGGTTCATCTTTATGAAGGTCAGCTTGTCCACGTTGGCTGTGGACAGGCGGCTGCGCTTGTCAGTAATGGCGCCCCCTGCCGTGCTGAATACGCGTTCAGATAAAGCGCTGGCCGCCGGGCAGGAAAGCACCTCCAAGGCATAACATGCTAACTCTGGCCACGTGGACAATTTCGAAACCCAGTAGTTGAATGGGGCCGAACCATCCGTCAGGATGTGGAGGAGTGTGCAGACATACTGTTCAACCATGTTAGTGAAATGCTGCCTCCTGCTAACACGTTCCGTATCAGGTGTCGGTGCAGATAGCTGTGGCGTGGAGACAAAACTTTTCCACATTTCTGCCATGCTAACCCTGCCCTCAGATGAGCTGGCCGTGACACAGCTGCGTTGGCGACCTCTTGCCACTCCTCTGCCTTCACCTTCCACCTGTTCCCCTGTGACATGTGGGAATGCTCTCAAGAGCGCCTCTATCAGCGTGCGCTTGTACTCGCGCATCTTACGGTCGCGCTCCAGTTCAGGAATTAAAGTGGGCACATTGTCTTTATACCGGGGATCCAGCAGGGTGGCCACCCAGTAGTCTGCACACGTTAAAGCGTGGGCAACTCTGCTAGTCGTTGCGCAGGCATTGGAGCATATATTCGCTCATGTGGGCCAGGCTACCCATGGGTAGGACAAGCTGTCCTCTGTGGGAGGCGTATCGTCATCGTCCACCGTATCCCCCAGCCACGCACCAGTGATGGGCCTGGGCTGCCACCCCGCTGTGAACTTGCGTCATCCTCGTCCCCCTCCACCTCCTCCTCCTCATCCTCCTCGTCCTCCAGTACAGTGCCTTGGCTGGCGACTTGTGAACCTGTCCTCTGCTGCTTAAACAAACCTCCCTCTGAGCCAATTCGAACAGACTGGCCCGAAAGTGTTAGAAGCGAGCCCTCATCCTCCTCCTCCTCCTCCACCTGGGCCACCTCCTCTAACATCATTGCCTAAGTGTTTTCTCAAGGAGACATAGAAGTGGTATTGTAACGCTGATAACAGTGTCATCGCCACTGGCCATGTTGGTGGAGTACTCGAAACAGCGCAGCAGGGCACACAGGTCTCGCATGGAGGCCCAATCATTGAGTGGTGAAGTGGTGCTGTTCGGCAGTACGACTGGCGCGGCGTGCTGCAGCTGAAACTCCACTATGGCCTGCTGCTGCTCGCACAGTCTCTCCAGCATGTGCAAGGTGGAGTTCCACCGGGTGGGCACGTCGCATATGAGGCGGTGGCGGGAAGGCCGAAGTTCCGCTGTAGCGCAGACAGGCGAGCAGCGGCAGGATGTGAGCGGCGGAGCGCGCACAGGCGGCCCGCACTTTATGCAGCAGCTCTGACATGTTGGGGTAGTGGTGAATGAACCTCTGCACCACCAAGTTCAGCACATGCGCCAGGCAAGGGATGTGCGTCAAACCGGCTAGTCCCAGAGCTGCCACGAGATTTCGCCCATTATCGCATACCACCAGGCCTGGCTTGAGGCCCACCGGCAGAAACCACTCGTCGGTCTGTTGTTCAATACCCCGCCACAACTCCTGCGCGGTGTGGGGCCTGTCCCCCAAACATATGAGTTTCAGAATGGCCTGCTGACGTTTACCCGGGCTGTGCTGAAGTTGGTGGTGAAGGTGTGTGGCTGACCGGATGAGCTGGTGGAAGCAGTGGAGGAGGAAGCCGAGTAGGAGGAGGAGGCTACAGGAGGCAGAGAATGATGCCCTGCGATCCTAGGGGCGGAAGGACGTGCGCCAAGGAACTGTCCGCCGGGGGCCCAGCCGCCACTACATTCATCAGTGTGCAGTTAGTGAGATATAGCGTCCCTGGCCGTGCTTACTGGTCACGTATCTGTGGTTAGGTGGACCTTGCCACAAATGGCGTTGCGCAGTGCACACTTGATTTTATCGGACACTTGCATGTGCAGGGAAGGCACGGCTGTCTTGGAGAAGTAGTGGCGGCTGGGAACCACATACTGCGGGACAGCCATGGCCATCAGCTGTTTGAAGCTGTCTGTGTCCACCAGCCGGAATGACAGCATTTCAAAGGCCAGCAGTTTAGAAATGCTGGCGTTCAGGCCAAGAGGCTCGAGGGTGACTCGGGGAATTTGCGCTTCCTCTCTAAGGTTTGAGATATTGAGAGCTGAACGCTGCTGTGTGATATAGTGGAGGCGCTAGTTGACGGTGGCGGTGGTGGTGGTGTCGGTGGCACATCCTCTGTTTGCTGCTCGGCAGGTGGCAACATTCCTCTCGAGGCGGAAGCCGAGGCAGCAGCGATAGAGGGAGCAGGGGAGCCTCAGCGAGTGCCTGGTTTTTAAGGTGTGTACCCCACTGCAGTTCATGCTTTGCATGTAGATGCCTGGTCATGCAGGTTGTGCTGAGGTTCAGAACGTTAATGCCTCGCCTCAGGCTCTGATGGCAGAGCGTGCAAGTCACTCGGGTCTTGTCGGTAGGACATTGTTTAAGAAGTGCCATGCCAGGGAACTCTTTGAAGCTGCCTTTGTGGGGCTGGGTCCCTGTTGGCGATGTCCAGTAGCAGGCGAACTCTGGGGCGGCGGCTCGTCTGCTTTGGCCCCCTGCTCCCTCTTTGGCTTCGCTGTTGTCTCGGTCTCACCACTACCTCTTCCTCTGAACTGTGAAAGTCATCGCCACGACCTTCAGTCCATGTGGGGTCTAAGACCTCATCGTCCTCTGCATCGTCTTCCACCCAGTCTCCCTCCCTGACCTCCTCCTGTTCAGTCTGCACACTGCAAAAGACGCGGCAGTGGGCACCTGTGTTTCGTCATCATCAGAGACGTGCGGACTCCGATGAGGTGGTATTCCCATGTCCTCTTCATCTGGAGACATAAGTGGTTGTGCGTCAGTGCATGGTATGTCTTCCTCCACTGGGGAAGGGCTAGGTGGACGCCCCTGGGAAACCCTGGAAGCAGAGTCTTCAAACAGAAGAAGAGACTGCTGCATAACTTGTGGCTCAGACCGTTTCCCTGATATGCTTGGGGGTGATGTGACAGACTGATGGGCTTGGTTTTCAGGTGCCACCTGTGCGCTTTCCGCAGAAGACTGGGTGGAAGACCATGTGGTGAACGTGCTGGAAGCACTGTCGGCCACCCAATCGATTAATGCCTGTACCTGCTCAGGCCTTACCATCCCTAAGAGCGGCATTGGGCCCCACGAGATATTGCGGTACATTCTGCCGGCTAGTTGAGGAGTTCGTTCCCTACTGTGTGCGCCTGGGGCCGAGCGGCCACGTCCTCTACCAGCAACAGAGGCTCCACGGACACCACCACGACCGCGTCCTCGTCCCTTAATAGTATTTTTCTTCATTGTTGCGATTCAACTCGCACCACAATGAAATATATTATTTTTATAAGCAAAATCCCCTCACTGGAATACTTTCAGTCTTTTGACTGTATGGATTACAGATGGAATGACTTGTTATATGTGAGTACCGCTTTCTTTGACAGATTCTAGTATGGGTACATATATGTTTTCCCAACCCCAGCACATTAGTTTGCTAATTCCAGATGTATGAAAGCATGAGCCTAACTGTATCTAGTATATTGAGCATCAGATAAACTAACTTGGCCTTTTTAAATAAAAAAAAATTCCCTCACTGGAATACTTTCAGTCTTTTGACTGTATGGATTACAGATGGAATGACTGTTATATGTGAGTACCGCTTTCTTTGACAGATTCTAGTATGGGTACATATATGTTTTCCCAACCCCAGCACATTAGTTTGCTAATTCCAGATGTATGAAACGCAGGCCTAACTGTATCTAGTATATTGAGCGCCAGATAAACTAACTTGGCCTTTTTTAAATAAAAAAATTCCCTCACTGGAATACTTTCAGTCTTTTGACTGTATGGATTACAGATGGAATGACTGTTATATGTGAGTACCGCTTTCTTTGACAGATTCTAGTATGGGTACATATATGTTTTCCCAACCCCAGCACATTAGTTTGCTAATTCCAGATGTATGAAAGCATGAGGCCTAACTGTATCTAGTATATTGAGCGCCAGATAAACTAACTTGGCCTTTTTAAATAAAAAAAATTCCCTCACTGGAATACTTTCAGTCTTTTGACTGTATGGATTACAGATGGAATGACTGTTATATGTGAGTACCGCTTTCTTTGACAGATTCTAGTATGGGTACATATATGTTTTCCCAACCCCAGCACATTAGTTTGCTAATTCCAGATGTATGAAAGCATGAGCCTAACTGTATCTAGTATATTGAGCGCCAGATAAACTAACTTGGCCTTTTTTAAATAAAAAAATTCCCTCACTGGAATACTTTCAGTCTTTTGACTGTATGGATTACAGATGGAATGACTGTTATATGTGAGTACCGCTTTCTTTGACAGATTCTAGTATGGGTACATATATGTTTTCCCAACCCCAGCACATTAGTTTGCTAATTCCAGATGTATGAAAGCATGAGCCTAACTGTATCTAGTATATTGAGCGCCAGATAAACTAACTTGGCCTTTTTAAATAAAAAAATTCCCTCACTGGAATACTTTCAGTCTTTTGACTGTATGGATTACAGATGGAATGACTGTTATATGTGAGTACCGCTTTCTTTGACAGATTCTAGTATGGGTACATATATGTTTTCCCAACCCCAGCACATTAGTTTGCTAATTCCAGATGTATGAAACGCAGGCCTAACTGTATCTAGTATATTGAGCGCCAGATAAACTAACTTGGCCTTTTTAAATAAAAAAATTCCCTCACTGGAATACTTTCAGTCTTTTGACTGTATGGATTACAGATGGAATGACTGTTATATGTGAGTACCGCTTTCTTTGACAGATTCTAGTATGGGTACATATATGTTTTCCCAACCCCAGCACATTAGTTTGCTAATTCCAGATGTATGAAAGCATAGGCCTAACTGTATCTAGTATATTGAGCATCAGATAAACTAACTTGGCCTTTTTTAAATAAAAAAATTCCCTCACTGGAATACTTTCAGTCTTTTGACTGTATGGATTACAGATGGAATGACTGTTATATGTGAGTACCGCTTTCTTTGACAGATTCTAGTATGGGTACATATATGTTTTCCCAACCCCAGCACATTAATTTGCTAATTCCAGATGTATGAAAGCATGAGCCTAACTGTATCTAGTATATTGAACGCCAGATAAACTAACTTGGCCTTTTTAAATAAAAAAATTCCCTCACTGGAATACTTTCAGTCTTTTGACTGTATGGATTACAGATGGAATGACTGTTATATGTGAGTACCGCTTTCTTTGACAGATTCTAGTATGGGTACATATATGTTTTCCCAACCCCAGCACATTAGTTTGCTAATTCCAGATGTATGAAACGCTTGAGGCCTAACTGTATCTAGTATATTGAGCGCCAGATAAACTAACTTGGCCTTTTTTAAATAAAAAAAATTCCCTCACTGGAATACTTTCAGTCTTTTGACTGTATGGATTACAGATGGAATGACTGTTATATGTGAGTACCGCTTTCTTTGACAGATTCTAGTATGGGTACATATATGTTTTCCCAACCCCAGCACATTAGTTTGCTAATTCCAGATGTATGAAGCATGAGCCTAACTGTATCTAGTATATTGAGCATCAGATAAACTAACTTGGCCTTTTTAAATAAAAAAAATTCCCTCACTGGAATACTTTCAGTCTTTTGACTGTATGGATTACAGATGGAATGACTGTTATATGTGAGTACCGCTTTCTTTGACAGATTCTAGTATGGGTACATATATGTTTTCCCAACCCCAGCACATTAATTTGCTAATTCCAGATGTATGAAACGCAGGCCTAACTGTATCTAGTATATTGAACGCCAGATAAACTAACTTGGCCTTATTAAATAAAAAAATTCCCTCACTGGAATACTTTCAGTCTTTTGACTGTATGGATTACAGATGGAATGACTGTTATATGTGAGTACCGCTTTCTTTGACAGATTCTAGTATGGGTACATATATGTTTTCCCAACCCCAGCACATTAATTTGCTAATTCCAGATGTATGAAACGCAGGCCTAACTGTATCTAGTATATTGAACGCCAGATAAACTAACTTGGCCTTTTTAAATAAAAAAAATTCCCTCACTGGAATACTTTCAGTCTTTTGACTGTATGGATTACAGATGGAATGACTGTTATATGTGAGTACCGCTTTCTTTGACAGATTCTAGTATGGGTACATATATGTTTTCCCAACCCCAGCACATTAATTTGCTAATTCCAGATGTATGAAACGCAGGCCTAACTGTATCTAGTATATTGAGCGTCAGATAAACTAACTTGGCCTTTTTAAATAAAAAAAATTCCCTCACTGGAATACTTTCAGTCTTTTGACTGTATGGATTACAGGTGGACTAGTATTAGTAGGGGTGACACAAGCACACCCAAGTCCCTGATGTAGGATTTCTATGGCACAGACCACTATTACAAGTGATTAATGGACGTTGGGAGAGATTGTGCTGCAGCACTAGTCCCAAGATGGCCGCCGCCTATCAGCCCAGTAACATGTGCCACAAAATGGTCTGCACAACCTTTAAAAAAATAGCCTTGGACTGTGCTGCTAAATCGCTATTGGTCTGAATCCCAGGTGTAGATGTCTGACTGTTTGGAGCTTTGGAATGCACACTGTGGCAGCTTCTGCTGCAGCACTACAGAGTCGCAAAATGGCGGCCGGTGGTCAGCCCAGGTACATGTGGATGGAAAAATCACTCTGGCCACTCTAAAAATAGCCAATCCCTATCAAAAAAGCAGCTCAGCTGCAGTTGTTCAGATGAATCACAGGTGGAGGAGAGAAATTTGCTTCCAGTTATTCAATTATCCCTGCCTATTCTCGCCCTAGCATCAGCTGCGTCTATCCCTGTTCTATTCACATCGGGAGTGAGCACGTCCCGACGTGCGCACAAGCTTATAAAGAGGCTGAGTCACATGCTGCACTCGGCCAATCACAGCCTTGCCAATAGTAGGCATGGCTGCGATGGCATCTTAGGGCAAGTAGTATGATGCATGTTGATTGGCTGCTTTGCAGCCTTTCAAAATGCGCCTAAATACATGCCGAACGACGAACCCGAACCCGAACTTTTTTGAAAATGTCCGGGTTCGGGTCCGGGTCCCGGACACCCCAAAATTCGGTACGAACCCGAACGATGCTCGAACTGTTCGCTCAACACTATTGGTGACGCTATTAGCTGAAAACTGATGGTCTCCTGGTGATTGGATTCAATGTGAAGTTCAAGAGGAACAGTCTCATGTGTCACCGGCCCAGATGATAAAGATGAGCCATCAACAGTCTCCATCTCAACCGATGCCATCTTGTTAATCAGTTTTATATTGTGATTATGAGCAAACTCAATGTCCATAAAGTTTCCACCAGCTCCAGAGTCTAACATAGTAGAACAAGTAATGTCACGTCCTTGCAGCAGGATATGGATAGGAATGACAAAATGAGAGGAATGAGGGCAAACTAATTTTTCATCGGGAATTATTGGTGAGACATTCTGAGCAACAGAGTTTATTTGTTCGGACACTTTAAGATCAGTGGCAGCAATAGTTCTTTTTAATTTATTAGGACAGTTGACTGCATAATGTCCAGAATCCCCACAATAAAGGCAAAGGTTCTCAGAACGTCGTCTCTCTTTCTCTTGAGTAGAGATAGATTTCCTGATTGTGTCAATCTGCATGGGTTCAGGGGTGTCAGGAAAACTCCTCTGAGCAGGTGGACCAACAGAGAAACGCCCTCCACCATAAATACCAACCTGTCCAAGTCTCTCTTTGCTTTCTTTGGTGAGTCTTTGATCAATACCGATACATAGCTGGATGAAGGCCTCCAGATCGTTAGTGGTGCCTACACTGGCCAGCTCATCTTTCACCTGTTCAGACAGACCCCAACGAAATTGGCTCTTTTGCACTGCTGGGTTCCATGTAGTGTCAGCCATCCAACAACGAAACTCAGCAGTATATTCAGCCACTTAGTGTTTACCTTGCCGCAAGTTGTGCAGCTTAGCTTCAGCAGTAGCACAGCGGTTAGGATCATCAAACACTTGATTCATAGGAGTTATAAACTGATCAAAATTGTTTAAGATGTTGCAGTCCTGTTCCACATAAGGGGAGGCCCAAGCTAGGGCTTCATCAGTCAGGAGGTTGATAATAAACAGTAACTTTTTCTGTTCACAAGGAAACGCAGTGGATTGCATTTGGAAATAGATCCAGCACTGATTAAGGAAACCTCTGTATTGCCTGCGATCCCCATAGAATTTTTGCGGTAAACGCATGTGTGCGCTAGAGTCTGTAGCGATGAGATCCAGGGAGCGCAAATCCAGTATTTGCCTCTGCAAATCATTAATCTCATCTCGTCTTTCACCATGTTGTGTAGCTCTGAGAACCTTTCTTGATAAGTGACACCAAACTTTTGCAGCTCAGCAATTTGCTGCACAAGAGGGGCCACGACAGCTGCCACAGCGGACTCCATGTTTTTGGCCAGATTATTCTGTAATGATCTAGGCTCGGAGTCCAGAAGCTGAAAGCAGCAATGCACAAGCAGAAGTAGATAAGAGGCAGCAAGCAGATGGAAGTAAGGAACAAGCGTGGGTCAATAGCCGATGATGTCAGGTAAGTTAAGGAGCACGAGCAAGCGTAGTAGGATAATACAAGCCACGGGTCGGTACGCGGATGATAACGTCAATTTCTCAGGAAGCAACGAGGAGCAAGATACAGGCTAGTCCCACAGCTGCAACGAGATTTCACCCATTATCACACACAATCAGGCCGGGCTTGAGGCTCACTGGCAGCAACCACTCATCAGTCTGTTGTTCTATGCCCCTCCAATGCTCCTGTGTGGTGTGGGGTTTGTCACCCATACACATGTTTTTTTAAATCGCCTCCTGACGTTTACCCTGGGCTGTGCTGAAGTTGGGGGTGAGGTTCTCTTGATGACCGGATGTGGGGGTGGTAGAAGAGGAGGAGGATGCGAAGTAGGAGTAGGAGGCAACAGGAGGCAAAGAATAATGCCCTGCGATCCTCGGTGGTGGTAGGACATGCGCCAAACCGCTATCGGCCTCGGGCCCAGCCGCCAATACATATATCCAGTGTAATGATCTAGGTTCAGGCTCAAAGTCCGGAAGCTGAAAGCAGTAATGCGCAAGCAGAGGTAGATGAGAGGCAGCAAGCAGATGGAATTCAGGAACAAGCGTGGGTCAATAGCCGATGATGTCAGGTAAGTTAAGGAGCACGAGCAAGTGTAGTAGAATAATACAAGCCACGGGTCGGTACACGGATGATAACATTGATTTCCCAAGAAGCAGCGAGGAGCAAGATATTGTCAGGGAGCACAATAATCTGGCAATGAAACAGAGTAAGGACATGGCTTTTAAAGGAAGTACATGGGAGAAGCCAGGAGTTCAGAGTTCAACAAGGAACTGGGAAGCAATGTATCTTAGCACCAGAGATCCGACATAGTAACAAATCAGGAGCGAAGGTGGCTCAGCAGACAGAGCTGCAGCCAGGCACTGAAGCATTACTTTGCATACTGACACCCAGTGTGCAGTTAGGGAGATATAGCGGCCCTGGCCATGCTTACTGGTCCATGTATCTGTGGTTATGTGGACCTTGCCACAGATGCCGTTGCGCAGCGCACACATGATTTTATCCTTCACTTGGTTGTGCAGGCAAGGGATGGCTCGCCTGGAAAAGTAGTGGCAGCTGGGAACTACGTACTGTGGGACAGCCACCACTATCAGCTGTTTGAAACAGTCCATCTCCACCAGACGGAATGGCAGCATTTCAAAGGCCAGCAATTTTGAAATGCTGGCATTTAGGACCAGGGATCGAGAGTGGGTAGGTGGGTATTTTCTCTTTCTCTCCAGTGTTTGGGAGATAGACAGCTGTATGCTTGCCTGGGACATGGTGGAGATGCTTGGTGATGGTGGTGACGCCAGAGGTGGAGGAAAAAGCTGAGACAGCAGCAGAAATAGGAGCAGGAGGAGCCTGAAACCTTTCGTGGTTTTTAAGGTGTTTACTCCACTGCAGTTCGTGCTTTGCATGTAGATGCCTGGTCATGCAGGTTGTGATCAGGTTAAGAAGCTTATGCCTCACTTTAGGCTCTGATGGCACAACATGCCCACATGGAAGAAAAATATATTTTAAATATATGTAAAAAAAACATTCATAATATATTTTTCCCATATTGACATATATTTGAAATACTACAATTTTAGCCGTTTTCAATATATTTCAAAAATATATTGCAATATATTTGTGGATATATTTTTCAATACATGTTCCAATGCATGCTGAAACATATTTCAAAAATATATTTAGGCATGCATTGTGAAATATTTTGTGAATCGTTAATTTCTAACGATAATTTGTTTCCCTTAGTCCTAACAGCAGCACAGATGGGGTTAATTCCCCCCGTGAGCTGGTAGGACTGGCGGAATTTTAATGAGCCCTTAACAATCAATAAAAGTTGGCCCCCCATAAAAGGGGGCCGTCCCCTTAACCCCCTGTGTTTGTAACAAGATAGTACAGTAGGGAGGGATATTTGTGTGCTGCTGTTAGGACTAAGGAAACAAATTATCGTTAGAAATTAACGATTCCCCTTACGTCCTACCAGCAGCACAGATGGGAAATAGCAAGAAAAAACCCCTAGGGAGGGTCCTCCTGCCTGACAGCACTTAAAATAGTCTGTCCAAAGGCCATAAAATCGGATACTCTAGAATCCACCCTATAATGAGAAATAAAGGTAGACTCTGAGCTCCAAGAGGCTGACCTACAAATTACCTCAAGGGAATGGAACATCTTTCAGCAAAAGATGTCGCTACGGCCAGCGTGGAATGAGCCTTAACAAAACTTGGAGGGTCAAGATCTAGGGATATAAACGATTCCCTGATAGCCTCTCTAATCCAGCGGCTAATCGTAGGTGTAGGCATGCCTTGTGGCCTTACAACTTACCGGCAAATAAGATGAAAAGGTTTTCATCTATCCTGAACTCCTTAGATCTATCCACATAGACTTGGAGGCATCTCGATATGTCCAGCGAATGCCGAACTGGAGAAGAAGAAGTGGAGGAAGAAGAAAATAACACCGGCAAGGATATGACTTGATTAATATTTTGGAAGGAAGGAACCTTAGGCCTGAAATATGGCAAATATCTAAGAAGGACACGGTCCTGAAAAAAGGATGTGTATGGAGGGTGAGCAGAGAACGCCTGGAGTTCCGAAACCCTCTTGGCCGAGGTTATTGCCAACAAAAACACCGTCTTCCAAGTAAGGAAACGAAAGTCCACTTCTTCCAATGGTTCAAAGGGGTGAGATGACAACCCCCTTAGAACTGCTGATAAATCCCATTGAGGAATGGGTTTGAGCACTGTAGGCTTTAGTCTTTCGGCTCCCTTAAGGAAGCGCTTGATGAGTGGGTCCCGAGAAAAAGGTTTGCTAAGACATGCTGAGATGGCTGCAACTTGAACTTTAAGGGTAGAAGGGGCAAGGCCCTTGTCTAGTCCATCTTGAAGGAATTGAAGAAGTGATGAAAGGGGCGGATCTGCATACGCCACCTGTTTAGTAGTGCACCAGGCCGAAAAAATCCTCATGATCCTTGCATAGGCCTTAGGTTAATTCCCCCCGCATAGAGTCGTCGACATAGGTCTTCACCCAATAGTACATGTCCTGCACAGTGGGATCCACGGTCTCCTGGGGACGTCTGCAGGACTCACACCTGGAGTAAGGATACGCGTCCTCCAGGGGGGTATCGCAGTCAAAGCAGGCCAAGTGACGTCTCTTAGTGCCCGCCTTGCGGGGCTGATCACTTTCATGGGGAGACGCCATCTGAAAAACAGAAGAAAAAACTCAGAAAGAGGGTTATAACAACACTCCACTGCTCTTAATTCAGCATAAGCCCACCGAAATGCAGGATACAATTGCTTTGAGCAAAAAATCACGCTTCTGAAGTAGCACTCAGGAAACGCTGAGGACTCTGGAGCTAATCTGCAAAGAAACGCTGCCAGAGACAGACTGAAGTCAAAAGTGGAGCTTATATCCAGGAAGCTCCACCCAGGGGGCGTGACAGAGCCACCCTTCCACTACAATAAGAAACCAACTGTAGTTTCTAAATTGGTATATATCTATAATATATAGATTCCTCCAGAGAAATCTCCCACAGATACACTTGTATAAATGTAAAACTCTCTCTCCCCCACTAAAGGGAGAGAGAGAGAGAGAGAGTGCCGACAGCAAGCCGGGCGCACAGGGGATGACGTCATTCCCCTGCAGCGCACCTGCCTCGCCGAACACACAGAGAGAGGGAGAGCAGAGGGTAAAGAAAAAACCGCTCCTAGACGCCGCCGGAATCAGGTACCAGGGCAGGGAGCGCAGCAATATACTTAACAGAAGCCCAAGAGGGCTAGTCCGCCAGCCCACCAGTCCGGAAGGACTGAAAAAAACACAGGGGGTTAAGGGGACGGCCCCCTTTTATGGGGGGCCAACTTTTATTGATTGTTAAGGGCTCATTAAAATTCCGCCAGTCCTACCAGCTCACGGGGGGAATTAACCCCATCTGTGCTGCTGGTAGGACGTAAGGGGAATATATATTACATGCATTTCTAAATGTATTTCTAAAAGTATTTAGTAATATATTTAGTAATATATTACTGTGGCAATAAATATATTTAAAAATGTATGTAGGAATGCATTGTGAAATATATAATAGAATATATATTACATGCATTTATAAATGCATTTAGTAATATATTATTGTGTCCATAAATATATATTTAAAAATGTATGTAAGAATGCATTGTGAAATATGCTGTGAAATATATAATAGAATATATATTACCGTATATACTCGAGTATAAGCCGAGTTTTTCGGCACAAAATTTGTGCCGAAAAACCCGAACTCGGCTTATACTCGAGTCATACTCGAGACCTATTGATAAATTCATAAATTTGATTCGGTGCGCGCACGGGTGCACCCGCGATGCGCGCGCATTGCTGCGGCGTCCGTGAGTGCACACTAGGGCTGCACAAATTATTGTAGTCGTATAGTAACGGTAATTACTGTGAATGTACTTCAGCTAGCGGGCCAGCCGGCACATGACTGACGTCACTTAGTCACGCTCTTGCTTCATGAATGAAGTGGGAGGAGCGTGACTAAGTGACGCCAGTCACG
The DNA here is from genome assembly GCA_033119425.1 of Bufotes viridis. Classification (NCBI taxonomy): domain Eukaryota; kingdom Metazoa; phylum Chordata; class Amphibia; order Anura; family Bufonidae; genus Bufotes; species Bufotes viridis. Next base: position 58,033,081 of record CM065595.1, read on the forward strand.
CGCCGGCCGGCAGGCCCGCTCGCTGCAGTACATTCATAGTGAGTACCGAGGCTGGCCATTTTATCAATAGAAGAGATATTGTTTCAGCAGTAAAACACTTTACACTCACAGACAGTTATGTGCCCGGTTTAGGACACATGAGGGGACACATAGAGCAATGAGGGGAACCAGCGTAAGATGCTATGTGTGTGTCATTCATGTGTGTCTTATGCTGGCCCCCTTCATGGCCCTATGTGTCATAGCACACATCCCCCATAACAATGTCATCCACAGATCCCCCATAACAGTGTTTTCCACCTCGGCTTATACTCGAGTCCCTAAGTTTCCCAGTTTTTTAGGGTAAAATTAGGGGGGTCGGCTTATACTCGAGTATATACGGTACATGCATTTAAAAATGAATTTAGTAATATATTATTGTGGCCATAAATATATTTCAAAATGTTTTTTGGAAGACATTGTGAAATATGCTGTGAATATGTTCTAGAATATATATTACATGCATTTATAAATGTATTTAGTAATATATTATTTTGGCCATAAATATATATCAAAATGTATTTTGGAATGTACTGTGAATATGTTCTGGAATATTATGTTAAATGTACTTCTGAATGCAAAATATCTGAGGGAGAAATAAAAAAAACACTTTACTATTATATTCTGAAATGCATTTGAAATGTATTTTATATATCATAGGCCTATAAAATTGACAAGTATTTGCCCCCTTTCATATGGGCGAGAATTCCACGCAGGTGCAATGCGTGAAGTGAACGCATTGAACCCACACTGAATCCGGACCCAGTCACTTTAATGGAGCTGTGCAGATAAGCGGTGATTTTCACGCATCACTTGTGCGTCGCGAGAAAATCGCATCATGTGCAGATGCAATGCGATTTGCACGCATGGTTGCTAAGGAGATGAAGGATGAGTGACCCGGGACGCCATTTACTTTATTATTTTCCCTTAAAACATGGTTATAATGGAAAATAATATCATTCTTAATACAGAATGCCTACTATAAAGTGCCTTGAGGAGTTAAAAAAAAATTAACTCACCTCATCCAATTGTTTGCACACCTGTGATCCTCAATTTTGTTCTTCTTTAAGGACCTACAAAAGGACCTTTGATGACTTAATCGTGCTCACCAGGTCCTGCTGAATAAAGATAGAAGGACCTTACATTATGAAAGGTCCTTTTGAAGGTCCTCAAAGAAGAAGAAAAAAGACAATGCCTGGCTGTGTGATCAAGTGGATGAGGTGAGTTAATTAATTTTTTTACCCCTCAAGGCACATTTTAGTAATCATTCTGCATTAAGAATGTTATTATTTTCCCTTATAACAATGTTATAAGGGAAAATAATAAAATCTACACAACCACCCAAACCCGAACTTCAGTGAAGAAGTTCGGGTCTGGGTACCACATTCAGTTTTTTCTCACATGCATGCAAAATGCATTGCACTCACGTGGAAAAAAATGAACCACGAAACGTAATCGCAGTCCAAACTGACTGAAATTGTGTGCGCACTCGCACGGGTTTTCCGCAATCCACCCGGGACGCATCCGGATCAAATCCGAAACACCCATGTGAAAGAGGCCTTTCTGGTAGTTTTTATAATATATTTCCAATACATTTCAAATATAATCCACTACGTTAAAAAAATGTTTAGTATTCAATTCCAAAACATTTTCTTAATGAAGACAGAAAAACAGTACAATAAACAAATATTGTATTATATTATTATCATGTAAGAATACAATAAACACAATAGAAAAACACTTGTACAACACTCTGTTAACATTTTTAAAACTTAATTGCATTATAAAAATTATTTCTGTAAATCTGCTGAGGTCTTAACTGTTTCCCTCAGTCGATATTTTAATTTTGCATTTTTTCTGTTAATGGCATCGCTTATGACACTTTTTGAAGTCCCCGGAAATGTTTCTAAAGTTGCAGCTTTAAAAAGTAAATGGAAAATAATAAACTTATTAGATGTTCAAAAGCTCTGTAACAAATGCAAGAGTAAGGTAAACTAACAATTATAGATGCACCGATACCATTTGTTCCAGACCTAGTATTAGTACAGATACTTTGCGATGCCAATTACTAATACTGTTTATATTTTTGTTTAAACAATGCAGACTAATGATTTTAGAACAGTGATGGAGCACCAGGGCCCAGTCCTAGCTGCAAATGTTGCACCACTAGTAGTTCGCCACTGACTTCAAGCTGTAGGGCGACTACAAATCCCAGCAATGCATTATACATTAATGCAGAGTAATATGAAACTACATACTATGTGCTCCAGGATGCTTGCCTGATATCCCAGGAGGCTAGGACTCAGGAGGGCTCTGTGGGATCTTAGTGGGCTGTGCAGGGTCTCTGGACCAAGGGTGTTGAATTTCTACCATCCAACATCAGGTTGTCTTTTTGTATATTTAGCCCTGCTGCAGACTAGCAGGGCTAAATGTTCATCAAGCAGCAGCCAGGTCCATGCTCATCTGTAAGACCCGGGAGCATGGAAAACATTTCAGGATGGAGAGCGGCGGGCAGAGCACAGAATGAAGGGCTCTGAATCCATTGTGTTATACAATGGAGGGGACACATGGTGTCCTGGTTCCGTCCATTGTATAACATTGGTGTTTTGTAATGTTGGCTATTAATAAAGTTACTTACTAGGTAACAGGTCTTGAACTCGAGGTCAACGGTGGTTCTGGCAGGTGACAGCTCCTGGATCCTGATTGGTGGATGGAATCAACAGTCTTCTCTTGCGGTGCCTGTAAAAAGAGGAAAAAGCGGTTACAGCGCATTCACGGCGCTGAAATCACAAGCCTGCATCTCCTTTCATCATCCAAACTACTATGGAAGACATCTTTAAACAACTTATTTCCAGAGCTAAGGACTATGTGGGTGAGGAATGGCTGCGGAAATGTCTTGAACAGCCTCCCCTCTCTTCAGCTCCGGTTCTGCCTTCCCCTGAGTCTCCGTGTTGCGCAGATACTGGCGCGAGCACAGAGTATGGAGATTCTTACTGCGTCACCGGCGTGCATGCGCGGTGATGATCCTGGAAGGCGGGACCCGAAGCGCCGCAGAAAAGATCTTTTCACCCGATCAGTTCACACACGGGACCAGGAAGCCCTCATTGACCAGGAAGAAGACACAGAAGAAGATTCTTCGCAGAGATTGCAGCGCCCCCGCTCCTGCCGTGATCCCAGCTCAGACTTCATCAGCTCCTTCATGTTCTACAGAGGGTGAGACCCTCCCCTTTAATGAAGCCTCTGTCTCTCCCATCCTCTCCCAGGGCTTTGAAGTTGATAAAATGGGCTTCTTTTACTGACATAAAGACGAGGAAGTCATTAAAGAGAGGCAGCGCGATATTAATGTTAAAAAGGTATGGCAGGAACCTGAGGCTGTCATTAATATTGACCCTCAACAGCCTATCCTGTCATCCAATACTCAGGTGAATCAATCAGTATATAAAGAGACTTTAGTTTGCCAGGTATCCCCTCTTGGATATCATCTTCGGTCTGGTGTAAAAGAGAAAATTTGGAACAGGGAATACATTGATTTGTATTCCCTGCTCCCATCCACAAAATTGGAGTTTAAAGTCTGATAGAAAAGAGCAAAAAAAGATGATGATCAAAAGAATCAACATGTCAAATCTATTTTCAACTGGATCCAAGCCTTTTCCATTTATTCGTCTGTTTTAGGCTAAAAACATCCTGAGTGGTGTGGCAAACTTTTTGTTTACCAGGATTCCATTCTTGAGGCCTATAGAAACTTCGGCGGCTTCACCTGGAATTCTTACGACTAAATGTATGGTCAACAGGCCGAACTGGATGGACAAATGTCTTTTCGGGCTTATATACTATGTAAAAGCTATCAGTGTACACTAATTTGGAGTGGGGATCGAAGGATGTGGGCCTTTGGCCTTTGGCTCAATTTAATGTTGCCGAATAGGCAGCAGCTTTTTCGTTCCCAGTCTAAACACGGTATCTGTTTCTCCTTCAACGCAAACCAGTGCAGATGGGGCAATAGCTGTAAATATAAACATGAATGCACGACCTGCGCTGGCAATCACCCCTGCTTCAAAAAACATGGAAATACTTCTAGGGATGTAAAAACAAAGGTGCAATGGCACACTGCAGCTAGAGCTCCATCCTGCCACTATGCTGGATGTTAGATGAGGCATTAGTTTATATTTTGGCCAAATTATGTAAGCCACCCACCACTTCACGGTTGCCTCTATGAGTGGTCCCTAACATTAATTCTTACCTTTTATGGGCCATATCAGCCACACAAAATCCAGGGAGTGCAGGTGCAGCATGCATGCCAGATACACTCTGCTTGTAACCCCGTCTGGTGCCATACAGCGTTCATCAGATCAAGGGATGCAAATACCAACATGCATGCTGAGCCCACTAGTACTTCTCCTGGAACCAAATGGCTTCTGGTAAGTTCTATAAAGCAGACTCAGTTTTATACTGACTTTAAAACCAGCCTACAGGGCGGATTCACTAGTCTCCCATTGGACTCGTTCCTAAAAAAAGAATTTGGTTCTTTTAGATTTATACACCACCTGTTCAACCCTAAAGATTTATCAGTGAACAACAAAATCGACAAGAGGTTCGCTTCTGTGTCATATGCTTCGTTTGACTGTGCTCTTAGGATTTATGAAACATTTTCTAGCAAAGACGTTTATAAAATCTGCCTTCAGGTTGCTTCCTATTCACCCATCTGGATTTAACTCCTTGGAATTTTAATTCCAAGGGGCTTATTTTTTCAACAAGGCCTTAACCATGTGCATCTCCTGCTTTTACTTCGAATCATTCTCAACCTTTTTGAACTGGATTTTACACCAACCGCCTTTCCTCTGTGAAGCGTTACACTACTTGGACGACTTCCTTTTTTTCGGTAGAGGCGGGACGGAAGATTGCACGTTTATGCTTAACAAATTTTTTACTATGTCGAAAAAAATTAGAATTCCCCACGTGGAGGAAAAAACTGTTTTACCAACTACAACTTTAACCTTCCTAGGAATTGAGATTGACATAATAAACATGCAATTCCGTATCCCTCACGAAAAAATAGTCAAAAGTTTACAGGAGATTTCTTGCCTTTTACCCAAAAAGAAAACCACGTTAAAAAGGCTACAATCTGTTCTTGGATCCCTTAATTTCTTCGGCAGGGTGATCCCCATGGGTAGGGTCTTTTCAAAAAGGCTATACGCTGCAACCAGGGGTGTAAAATCCCCATATTCGCTTATCTAAGAACATGAAGGAGGATTTTGCCATCTGGCGGAATTTTTTATCCTGCTTCAACAGACACACAATATGGCAATCCGAGTTTGTTGACTCTGATGCGTTGAGTCTTTTCTCTGACGCAGTGGAGTCAATTGGCTACGGAGTTATTTTTCAAAATGACTGGTCGGCCATGAGTTGGCCTCAAAGATGGATAGATTCTGGTTTTACCAGTAACTCAGTTCTCATCGAACTGTTTCCTGTGCTGGTAGCGTTGACGATTTGGAAATGTCAACTTTCAAATAAACGCCTTTTGCTAATTACAGACAACCAAGGCGTGGTTTTCGCCATAAATTGTCTTTCTTACCACGCTGCTAAGGGATATCGTTTCGCCGTGTCTAATTTGTAACATCTGGGTTAAAGCAAAATATATTCAGGGTAAATGCAATCTAATGGCAGATGCTTTATCCCGACAGAATTGGCGGACCTTCCGAGAAATGCTTCCCTCTGCAGCTCAGGTAAACACTGTGTGTCCTCCTCACCTTTGGGACATATTGTACACACTCTAGGTTTTGTTCAAAACTCTCTTGCCAAGTCTACGTGGAATTCCTATGTAGCTTCTTGGAATACCTGGATGGCGTATTGCTCCGTTTCTGGCATGGATACATTTTCTACCACCCCTAATAGTTTATGCTTTTTTATATCAAGTTTGGTTGACAGGAATCTGTCTGTTAACAGTATTGTTAAAACTATGTCGGGCTTATCCTTTTTCTTCTTTTTGGTCAGCCTCCTGTTAACTCTTTTTTTTTTAGTTAAGCAAGCTTTAACGGGCTTTAAAAGGATCCAACCTCTCATGCCTCAGACCAGGCTTTTCTCTTCACAGAACCTTAGACAGATCATTCTTGTCTTACCTTCAGTTTGTTCTTCTCCCATGGAGGTGAACCTTTTTAAAACAGTATTCATAGTCTCTTTCTTCGCATCAGCGAAGGCACTGCAAGAAACAAAAATAATTTACCTCCTATTTTGGTTTTAGACGTTGTTTTCCTTCCCTCTAAGGTCAAACTTACTATAAGAAAATCTAAAACCGATCAAAGACAAATGGGTCAAGTTTTAACCCTTAACTTCTTCCCGACCGCCGAACGCAGGATTGCGTCCTGGCGGCTGTCGGTTTGTTCCTCCTGGACGCGCGGGCGCGTCATCACGCGAGACGCACGATTTCCTGTGAATGCGCGCACACGTGCGTTCACAGGATCGCGTCGGGGAGAACTTTAACTACAGCCTGCCAGCTCTGATCATGCGCTGGCAGGCTATAGAAGTTAAAAAAAAAAATCGCATATCAGACGCTGTTTTGTTAACAGCGTCTGATATACTTGCTGTTCGTTCCTTTGGTGGTCCCTTTTGCTTGGGACCACCAAAGGAAACTTTTGTATGTGCACCAATCACCACACAGACCCCCCATCCACCCCCCCGTCACTGATTAACCCCTGATCACCCCATGTCACCCCCTGTCACTAATCACCCCCTGTAAGGCTCATTCAGACGTCCGTATGTGTTTTGCGGATCCGCAAAACACGGACACTGGCAATGTGCTTTCCGCATTATGCGGATCCGCACATTGCCAGAACTATATAGAAAATGACTTTTCTTGTCCGCAATTGCGGACAAGAATAGGACATGCTCTATCTTTTGCGGAGCTGCGGCCGGATGTTTGGGGGCCGAAACCCGGAAGTTTGCGGCCGCAGCTCCGCAAATGCTGATGCGGCGAGCACATAGTGTGCTCTCCGCATCACCGCCGGCCCCATTCACACTGAATGGGTCCGCATCTATTCCGCAGAATTGCGGAATAGATGCGGACATTTTTGTGGACGTGTGAATGGGGCCTTACTACTTTTTTTTTTTTGCGCACATATTTTGGCAGAGATTTTTTCATCCACATTGATCGATGCGAATGAGGAAATCTGTGCCGTTCATTTTTTTTTTTTCAGCCCACAGGCTGAACGAAAAAAAAAAATCACATTACCCGTATGCTCAATATAAGGAGAATCGCAGAAACTCCTAATGCTGGCCATATGTGTAATGATTGCGGAGACCCTCAAATGCCAGGGCAGTACAAACACCCCACATGTGACCCCATTTTAGAAAGAAGACACCCCAAGGTATTCCGTGCTGGGTATGGTGAGTTCATGTAAAATTTTATTTTTTGTTACAATTTAGTGGAAATTCGAGACTTTGTAAAAAAAATTAAAAAAATATCAATTTCCGTTAACTTGTGCCAAAAAAAAAAAAATTTCAGTGAACTTGCCATGCCCCTCATGGAATACCTTGGGGTGTCTTCTTTCCACAATGGGGGGGGGGGTATTTATACTGTCCTGGCATTTTAGGGGCCCTAAAGCGTGAGAATCCATATGCGTAAAAATGCCCTGTGAAATCCTAAAGGTACTCATTGGAATTTGAGCCCCTTTGTGCATTTTGGTTGCAAAAAAGTGGCACACATGTGGTATTGCCGTACTCAGGAGAAGTAGGGCAATGAGTTTTGGGGTGTATTTTTATATATACCCATACTTTGTGTGAGAAATATCGCTGTAAACAACAACTTTTTAATTTTTTTTATACAAAGTTGTCAGTTTACAGAGATATTTCTCTCACCCAACATGGGTATATGTAAAAATACACCCCAAAACACATTGCCCTACTTATACTGAGTACGCGATACCACATGTGTGACACTTTTTTGCAGCCTAGGTGCGCAAAGGGGCCCAAATTCCAACGAGTACCTTTAGGTTTTACAGGGTTGCTCACAATTTAGCCCCGCCCACAATGCCAGAACAGTACAAACACCCCACAAATGACCCCATTTTGGAAAGAAGACAACCCAAGGTATTTGCTGAGGGGCATAGTGAGTCCATGAAAAATTGAACTTTTTGTCAAAAGTTAGCAGAAAGGGAGACTTTGTGAGAAAAAACAATAAAAAATCAATTTCCGCTAACTTGTGCCAAAAAAAAAATCTTCTATGAACTCGCCATGCCCCTCACGGAATACCTTGGGGTGTCTTCTTTCCAAAATGGGGTCACATGTGGGGAATTTATAGTGCCCTGGCATTTTAGGGGGGTTTTTATACTTTACTGGCATTCTAGCACCTGAAGAAACATGACAGGTACTCAGAAAGTCAGAGCTGCTTCAAAATGCCGAAATTCACTTTTTTGCACCATAGTTTGTAAACGCTATAACTTTTACCCAAACCAATAGCAAAAAAAGTAAAAATGTCAGTAGCAATGAAATACCACCAAATGAAAGCTCTATTAGTGAGAAGAAAAGGAGGTAAAATTCATTTGGGTGGTAAGTTGTATGACGGAGCAATAAATGGTGAAAGTAGTGTAGTGCAGAATTGTAAAAAGTGGTCTGGTCATTAAGGGTGTTTAAGCTAGGGGGGCTGAAGTGGTTAAAGTAAATTCCACAGTGATTTTAATGGCCACCAACACCTGTTTTGTTTGAATAGTGGAACTGAAAAACAAAAGTAAATTGGGGATGTTGAACCCTGTGGTGATCAGTCTTCAGGAGATGCTTTTCAGTGGCACAAAAAATATTGCATTTTCATCTGAAGGAATAAGGAAGGTTTAAAACATCATACCTTGAAAACTGAGAAACCCATCTCAATGACCTGAGGCCAACTGGGCAACGTCCCTTTGTAGACCCCAGTAGCAGATCCATTTTGAGCCCATGATGAATCCAACATAACCTATACCAAATAAACAAAATCAGAAACAGTGAACAGTAAAAACTAGCCTGCCCGACCAGCAGGCAAACCAGAACGGGCATATTGAGCAGTTTAGGACCAAGAGTGGGCCTCTTCACTCCTATACTTCTGAAGGTAAAATAACAATCACAAATCCTTAGTAGTTAGATTTTTGCATCGGCGTCATTACCTGCCATTCGGAAGAAACCTGGCGAGCCAGAGAATGGTTGGTCATGCGGGGTCTGGCATAGAGATGTTCCAAGAGTGAAAAAGATGCTTCCCAGCTTTCAAAGAGTAAATAGCATGAAGATAAGTACCCTCGTCGGGAACCGCCAACTATAGGGTATGTTATGCTACCTCAAGGCGGTGGTAAAAGGGGTCATTAGACAACACTGCTGCAAAGTGGAGGCTGAAAGATCCGCAAACATTTTTACCCCGTCATAGGGGCATGGTAGAGCACCTCTCTTCCTGACGGCCACCATCAATGATTCTTTAATATGGAAGAAGTGCAACCTGGCTAATACATCTCTAGGTGTAGATTCTGAGAGGTGCTTTTGGCACACCACTCTGTGAATTCTGTCGATAATAAGATCATGGTCTGAGATGTCTGCAATGAGGGGTCTCATAAGGTTATATAGTTAATACAGTTGAAAAAAGACACAAGTCCATCAAGTTCAACCAAGGGATAGTTGGGGACGTGAATCCCAGAAGGAATTGAGGCTCAGAATTCTACACATTTTTGTGAGCAATAATGTTGTTTTTAAGAATAAGACTTTTAAGAATTCATCTAAACCCTTTTTAAAACTGTCCACTGTTCCTGCTGTGACCTTGTCCTGAGGAAGTCTATTCCACAGCTTCAAAGTTCTTACAGTAAACAAGCTTTGACGCTTCCGGAGACTGAACTTTTTCCTCTCCAATTGGAGGCAATGCCCCCTTGTCTTTTGAGCGCATTTTACATGGAACTGTTTTTCACCGCATTTTTTGTACGGCCCATTTATATATTTGCATAGGTCAATCTCTTCTCAAGATGAAATAAATTAAATTCTTTTAATCTTTCTTCATAACTAAGACCATCCATGCCCCTTATCATTTTAGTCACTCTCCTCTGTACTTTTTCCAGCTGTAGTGCGCCCTTTCTATGGACTGTTGCCCAGAACTGAACTGCATATTCCAGATGAGGCCTTCCATAAAAGTGCGTAGGTCTTTAGGGTGGATGTTCTCCTCTAAACTTTACATTATTTTGGTGGGATCGATCTACCAGGTCTACCCCCTTAGACTTTGATGCTCTATCTCTGATGTCAGATGTTTATGGGCACCAATGAGCTGATTGTGGGACTCAGCAAAGTCTTCCATTTTTGTCTCTACATGAGACAGTCTCTTATCCATCGCAGTGATGGAGGACTGCTGGTTGGTCCATGGTGGGAAAAGTATAGAAGGAGGAATTATTTTGGTCTCTCACCTGGCGGTGCCTGTGAATGCAGACTAGACCTCTGTTTCACAGGGCTAGTAGTTGGAGAGCAGCCAGGTGAGGAATCATGGGGGCCCACGGCTGGTGGAGAGTGGTGTGGCGGGGGGCTGAGAGCTTCTTCAGAAGGAAACCCGTTGTGGAGGGAGACTGTGAGGTGTTAAGTTGATTGCTCTGGGTCAGCTTTAGGTGATCATCAGTCGCCAGCGATGAGGCTTGGGGACTCGAGCCAGAGGAGTGCGTGGATGGAGGTGAAGCAGCACCATCTTGCTCCTTTCCCCTTTCAAACAAAAAGTCCAGCTACCCTTGCTTCCGGATTGACAGATTGCCTCTGTTCATCATGTAGAGTATCTAATGAGCTTAGCAGGGGAAAATAAAAGTAAAATCAGGTTGTTTGCATTAGGCACAGGAGCTTGGGACTCATGCAGCCATCTTCCTCGGTCAGTAGACCATGACCACCCTCTGCAATTACCCTACCCTTTTCACATCCACACTGTACTGCTGCTGCTCTTAATAAAAAGGTATAATATTTCTAGTCTCACTTAAAATGAACCACTTTTTCTTAGAATGTGCATGAATTCTACCCAGTTGAGGCATATTTTTTGGATGCTTGTCCCAACAAGCCACTCTTTATTCTGACAAGCAGAACTTGTGCATGTCATAAGGGCAGGGATTCTGACACCTTCAAGGCATAATTTTTGGACGCTTTGTCCTCTACCAATCCAATTATAACCTTTATAACATAAAAACTCAGTATTGCTGTTGTTTTTTCTGTACCTCTCCCAGAAATACTTAGTACAAATTAATCACTAAATTATGTGTACCCCAAAATGGCACCATTAAAAACTACAACTTGTCCAGCAAGGTCAGTAAGGTCCAAAACAGGCTGGTCACTAAGGGTTTAAACACCATCTTCCACCAATAAGGGACAATTTTGGAAGCTTTGGAAAAGCATAACACATGCCATGACTAGGTTTGGTTTTTAAACATGCTGTTCGTTAGCGCTGCAAAACCATTTACCCATAGCAATTACCCATAGCTATTTATTCCATTGTCGCTCTGACATGATTTGCTATTGCTATCATTGCATTCAAGAGCTTGGGGGATGGGGGTAGGAGATAAAGCAAAAATTCATAAAAAATGAATGAAAAGAGATAATGTGTTTTCCTAGAGTCCTAGGAAACTATAGGATGTGAGGTACCAATTTCCAGGGCACTTGAAACCACTTTAAGTAGAATCCATTCCAGTCCAAATTGAACTTTTCAAAAATTTGGTGAACCGGAACAAAATAAAATCTCAAACGTTTCACTAATCTCTAAAGCTAGAGCACTACAAGGGCATTATAATACAGTGAATACTACTGGGGTTGCATTATAATACAAGCTAGAGCAGTATAGGAGACATTTTAATACAGTGACTGATAATATAGGGGGCGCTACAGGGGGCATTATAATACAAGGGGCACTACAGGGGGATAATTATAGAGCAGGGGGAAATATACATACAAGGGGCACATTATACATGCTGGCTCTATAATACTACAGGGGACATTGCAGGGACACTTTAAAAATGCTGGGGTTTCTACAAGGGGCATAATAAACACTGGGTCACTACAGAGAGGTTTTATAAATTATGGGGCTACTACAGGATGCATTGTAACTCCTTGGAGCTACTACAAGGACATTATAAATACTGGGTCCACTATAGGGGGACATCATTTTTAACTACTGGGGACACTATAGGGGGCCTTATTATTACTGTTGTCTTCATAGGGTGCCTCATAAAGGGTCCTTGTTACTGCTAGTGGCTCACTATAGGGGGGCCTTATTTTTACTGGGGGCATTATTGGGGCATTGTTATTGGGCATAATATGGAGGGCAGGTCAACAATGTTGAGGCATCAGAAAGGGAAGATGATAGAAAATTGAGGAAACTAAGATATCTGTGTGGCAAAGTCTGTGGAGACGAGATGCAGCGTAAAGAAGTCATCAAGGTGGTCCAGTCCGAATGGGGAAGAAGAGGAAAGAGAATGTCTATATCAGAGGAAATATCACTGGATTTAAGAGGTATGGGGTGCTGCATTACAATGTATGTTTTGTAGCTTTATATGCAATATTTTCCAAGTATGTCTTTAAAAGTAAGGCTGGAGTGGTGGGTTGGAGGGCAGGGGTGAAAGGGGCACCATTTTAATTTTCACCTCAGGCAGAAGAAAGGTTAGACACACTCCTGCAGATCTTTGGGCAGATACTATTGCTCCATTTTTAGTTAGTAGCCTCTTAAAATGTATGTATTCTCAATTAAGAAAGATACCAGGCAATACCCTAAACCAAAGGCCGTAATTCTTTTTTGTCACTCCTACTGACTGGAACCAGCAAGTAAAATGCCAAACCTGGATATAAAAGAATGATGTTATAAAGTTATAACCTATTTCCACTGGATAAAGAGTGGTTGCAGCTCAAATACAATAAATTAAATAACTTTTCAGAACATGGGTTTCAATAAGAGGCAAATTGCATGGAGCCTGAGTGACAACTGGTTCTATGGCACCCAACTGGAGACAATATGCAGATGTCTAAGAATTAATTATTGTATGGTTGGATGCTCATTGTCCAAGTGCAGTGGCGTTGCCCAGGGCACCAAACTGCAGAGTTCATGACCTCTGGGGCACTGTTTGTTACCAATACCACTCACTCTGTGGCAGGCTGCGCACTGAGCAAATCATTCACTGTAGGGTGCTGTCGGGATGAGCCCAGTACTGCCACAGACTTAATGGCTGAGGCCACACACTATGCCTACGGCCTACAAAAACGCTGGGTGTGCATTCAAATATGAGTCATGTGTACTGTCATCCTAGAATATATATTTCTTGTTGGACGGAAAAAGGCCACTATACACTTTAACCAGAAAGCAAGAGTGAAGTGCATATATTTATCTTGTAGTACTGTAATACAATCCTATATGCTTTCACCAGAAATGACTGCAAGCGTGCAGTGCGTTTATATTTTTAGTGTATTACTGAAATACCACCCTAAACTCTTTCACCAGAAATGACTGCAAACGTGCAGTGCATTAACATTTTTCATATATTACTGAAATACCGCCCTATACTCTTTCACCAGAAATGACTGCAAATGATTTTAGCATAAATAACAACAAAAGTGACCTGCATATATATTTTTCTTTTTCCACAGATAAAAGCCACTAAAGGCTTTTCAACATTGCACTTGCAGCCCAATAACAAGTTGCTGGAATGACAGAGCTGTATTATGAGACTATCTGGATCCCCAAGTAATGTTTCCCTGCACCTGTAACTCTCTTTTTTTCGCAATGAGGATTTTCCTATGACTCTCCCTAGCATCTGCACATGTCTCTCCCTGCCTGTGAAATGATTCCTCCCACTAACTTTTCCCTTCACTTGTAAATCGTTTTTTATCACTATGAGGATTGTCCTATGACCCTCCCAACCATCTGCACACGTCTCTCCCTGCCTATGAAATGGTTCCTCTCACTATCCTTTCCCTGCACTAGTAAATCGCTTCTTTCCTTTTTTTTTTTTTACAATTAGTTTTTCTTTCACTGTCCCTAGCGCCTGCATACACGTCTGTTCCTGAACAAAGTACAATACTGAATGGCAGAATCTAAGATAACAGCCATATTTATACGGCTGTGACATTACTGGGCTGGCTGGCTGCTGATTGGCTGCAACATGGCAATATGGGTCATCCCACCTTCCAAGAGTTCCTTGCCCCATGTTAAGAAAATGAAGAATTGTGTGAGTAGAATATGGACAAGCAGGGAAACTGACAGCCATGGAAGAAGGAGTGAGGAGCTTTGGCTTCAGTGCCTCCTAGCAGAACTGCAGCTGCTGCAAACCACCACTGCACTAGGGTTAGAATTTATCTTTGAGTGTTAACGTGATATTAAGGGTCAGGCCTCAATCATCTGCTGTTGTATATTAGTTTCCACATGGTTGGAATTATATATTTTTTGGGGACTTGTTCAATTTAATTAAACCAGTATATAGGTGATCAGTTGTACACTAAACTACTTTCCTGTGAATAATAATGACAAATTGAGCATCAGGCCGCAATTGGCAATTTCCGTGAATTCCATTTCCACACAGTCGGAATAAAATTTTGTTTTAGGGGTCTTCGGTTTAAATTTCTTGAAACAGCATATAGATGATCAGTACCCTCAGAACATTGGCTAGAGTGACAATTTACCTGTGAGTGTTAACGCGATATTAAGGGTCAGGCCTGTATCGTCCATTTCTGTATATTTAGATGCCACACAGTTGTAATAATATATATTTTTTGGGACCAGCATATAGGTAATCAGCACAACAATACACAGGCTATGGCAACAATTGACCTGTGAGTGTTAATGTGAAATTGAGTGTGAGGCCGGGCCCTTAATCATCCACTAAAGGGGTTGTCTCATAATGGAAAATGGAGTCATATCGCACCTATATAGACTACAGAGCCTGGCAAGTGAAGGAGGGCTCACTGCGCATGCGCAGCCACCCTCCATTTATTTTCTATGGGGCCTACGAAAATTGCCGAGCGCGGTTCGCTCCCATTCACTTCTATGGGGAGCTGGCTTGGTGGCCGGATCGGAGTCCTCCAGCCACCACCTTGTGGGGCTCCGTTCTCGATGTATGTGCGGATCCAAGTGGTGGGACCTGCACCTATGAGACAATGGGGGCATATCCTAGCGATATGCCCTCAGTGTCCATGTTGAGACAACCTCTTTAATGTTCATTTATTTCTCCACACAGTTGAAATTTTATTTTTTGGGTCCTGTTCAACTAAATTAAACCAGCATATATATTAAATCAATACAAAGGCTAGCACACAAAGTATCTGTGAGGGATAACACATTTATCCCTAAATCTGTTTCCTGAAATAAAGTGGCCTAAATGGAAGGAACTGCTCAAAAATCCCAAACACTGTAGCATGTTTCCAACTGGGGGAGCAGTTTCTCCGCATGTGGTCCGCTGCTAGCGGCATTCCCCAGCAAAAATGCATACAATGGAGGATGTCGGCAAAGACCACATGCACCACAAAAGCATCCTACACATGATGGAATAATTTTTGGATGGAAAAATAAAAATACATAAATCACTGAAAAAGGGGCACCACAATGATAAGCAACTGACAATGCTGGCTAATCCCTCAAGCTGATTTTAAAAGCTGAGACTTTCACCAACATATCAGGAGCATATCGGAGTCCTTTTGCACCACCGTCAAGGTGTCTCAGTGTGGCAATGGATCCTACTACTAGACTACCTATGGTGTGTGAACATTCTGTTGCAACTGGTAGCCTGTGTCACATGGTCTGTAAATAGGTGGGGTTTGCAGCCTTATTCTACCTCACATTGCATTAGTGATCCTACTATGGAGATATGTGGGAGCCTGGCTGTGACTGTGAGTTGGATCTGAGCACCTATCAGACCTTGTTCACACACCATAGGTAGCCTAGTGGTAGGACCCATTGCCACACTGAGACACCTTGACGGTGGTGCAAAAGGGCTCCGATATGTTCCTGACTGGAATATGTTGGTGAAAGTCTCAGCTTTTCACATCAGCTTGAGGGATTAGCCAGCACAGTTAGTTGCTTATCATTGTAGCGCACCATTTTCAGTGATTTATCTAAATCTGTTTCCCAAACAGATTTCTGTGTTCACAAACACCTTTCCAATCATTTATTTTTTTGGGGGGTTGTTGATTATATTCAAACTAGCAGTAAATATATGTGATTACTACACCAATGTACAGGCTAGCACACAAAAGTATCATTGGAGTGACCACTAGAGATGAGCGAACACCTGGAAGTTCGGGTTCGGGATGTTCGGCCGAACTTCCCGAAAATGTTCGGGTTCGGGATCCGAACTCGACCCGAACTTTATCCCGAACCCCATTGAAGTCAATGGAGACCCGAACTTTTAGGCAGTAAAATAGTCCAGGAATGGGCTAGAGGGCTGCCAAAGGCAGCAAAATGTAGGTAAATCCCCTGCAAACAAATGTGGATAGGGAAATGAATTAAAATATAATAAATAAAATTTAACCAATATCAATTGGAGAGAGGTCCCACTGCAAGGAATCATGCATCATATCACCCAACACTGGAGAAGGCCACTTTCAGTTATTTTGGCCCCAGCACCCAGACAGAGGAGAGAGGTCCCACAGCAAGGAATCATGCGTCATATCACCCACCACTGGAGAAGGCCACTTTCAGTTATTTCGGCCCCAGCACCCAGACCGAGGATACAGGTCCCACAGCAAGGAATCATGCGTCAAATCACCCACCACTGGAGAAGGCCACTTTCAGTTATTACGGCCCAGCACCCAGACAGAGGAGAGAGGTCCCACAGCAAGGAATCATATCACCCACCATCGGAGAAGGCCACTTTCAGTTATTTCGGCCCCAGCACCCAGACCGAGGATACAGGTCCCACAGCAAGGAATCATGCGTCATATCACCCACCACTGGAGAAGGCCACTTTCAGTTATTTCGGCCCAGCACACAGACAGAGGAGAGAGGTCCCACAGCAAGGAATCATATCACCCACCACCGGAGAAGGCCACTTTCAGTTATTTCGGCCCCAGCACCCAGACAGAGGAGAGAGGTCCCACAGCAAGGAATCATGGGTCATTTCACCCATCACTGAAGAAGGCCACTTTCAGTTATTTCGGCCCAGCACCCAGACAGAGGATACAGGTCCCACAGCAAGGAATCATGCGTCATATCACCCACCACTGGAGAAGGCCACTTTCAGTTATTTCGGCCCCAGCACCCAGACAGAGGAGAGAGGTCGCACAGCAAGGAATCATGCGTCATATCACCCACCACTGGAGAAGGCCACTTTCAGTTATTTCGGCCCCAGCACCCAGACCGAGGATACAGGTCCCACAGCAAGGAATCATGAGTCATATCACCCACCACTGGAGAAGGCCACTTTCAGTTATTTCGGCCCAGCACCCAGACAGAGGAGAGAGGTCCCACAGCAAGGAATCATGTCATCACCCACCACTGGAGAAGGCCACTTTCAGTTATTTCGGCCCAGCACCCAGACTGAGGAGAGAGCTTCCACAGCAAGGAATCATGCGTCATATCACCCACCACTGGAGAAGGCCACTTTCAGTTATTTCTGCCCAGCATCCAGACAGAGGAGAGAGGTCCCACAGCAAGGAATCATATCACCCACCACCGGAGAAGGCCACTTTCAGTTATTTCGGCCCCAGCACCCAGACAGAGGAGAGAGGTCCCACAGCAAGGAATCATGCGTCATATCACCCACCACTGGAGAAGGCCACTTTCAGTTATTTCGGCCTCAGCACCCAGACAGGGGAGAGAGGTCCCATAGCAAGGAATCAAGTGTCATATGACCCACCACTGGAGAAGGCCACTTTCAGTTATTTATGCCCCACCACCCAGACCGAGGATACAGGTCCCACAGCAAGGAATCATGCGTCATTTCACCCACCACTAGAGAAGGCCACTTTCAGTTATTTCGGCCCAGCACCCAGACAGAGGAGAGAGGTCCCACAGCAAGAAATCATGTGTCATATAACCCACCACCGGAGAAGGCCACTTTCAGTTATTTCGGCCCAGCACCCAGACTGAGGAGAGAGCTTCCACAGCAAGGAATCATGCGTCATATCACCCACCACTGGAGAAGGCCACTTTCAGTTATTTATGCCCCACCACCCAGACCGAGGATACAGGTCCCACAGCAAGGAATCATGCGTCATATCACCCACCACTGGAGAAGGCCACTTTCAGTTATTTCGGCCCCAGCACCCAGACCGAGGATACAGGTCCCACAGCAAGGAATCATGCGTCATATCACCCACCACTGGAGAAGGCCACTTTCAGTTATTTCGGCCCAGCACCCAGACAGAGGAGAGAGGTCCCACAGCAAGAAATCATGTGTCATATCACCCACCACTGGAGAAGGCCACTTTCAGTTATTTATGGCCCAGCACCCAGACCGAGGAGAGAGCGTCCCACAGCAAGGAATCATGCGTCATATCACCCACCACTGGAGAAGGCCACTTTCAGTTATTTATGCCCCACCACCCAGACCGAGGATACAGGTCCCACAGCAAGGAATCATGCGTCATATCACCCACCACTGGAGAAGGCCACTTTCAGTTATTTCGGCCCGAGCACCCAGACAGAGGAGAGAGGTCCCACAGCAAGGAATCATGCGTCATATCACCCACCACTGGAGAAGGCCACTTTCAGTTATTTCTGCCCTAGCACCCAGACCGAGGATACAGGTCCCACAGCAAGGAATCATGCGTCATATCACCCACCACTGGAGAAGGCCACTTTCAGTTATTTCGGCCCCAGCACCCAGACAGAGAGAGAGGTCCCACAGCAAGGAATCATGCGTCATATCACCCACCACTGGAGAAGGCCACTTTCAGTTATTTCTGCCCAGCACCCAGACCGAGGATACAGGTCCCACAGCAAGGAATCATGCGTCATATCACCCACCACTGGAGAAGGCCACTTTCAGTTATTTCGGCCCAGCATCCAGACAGAGGAGAGAGTCCCACAGCAAGGAATCATGCGTCATATCACCCACCACCGGAGAAGGCCACTTTCAGTTATTTCGGCCCCAGCACCCAGACCGAGGATACAGGTCCCACAGCAAGGAATCATGCGTCATATCACCCACCACTGGAGAAGGCCACTTTCAGTTATTTCGGCCCCAGCACCCAGACAGAGGAGAGAGGTCCCACAGCAAGGAATCATGTGTCATATCACCCACCACTGGAGAAGGCCACTTTCAGTTATTTCGGCCCAGCACCCAGACTGAGGAGAGAGCTCCCACAGCAAGGAATCATGCGTCATATCACCCACCACTGGAGAAGGCCACTTTCAGTTATTTATGCCCCACCACCCAGACCGAGGATACAGGTCCCACAGCAAGGAATCATGCGTCATATCACCCACCACTGGAGAAGGCCACTTTCAGTTATTTCGGCCCAGCACCCAGACAGAGGAGAGAGGTCCCACAGCAAGGAATCATATCACCCACCATCGGAGAAGGCCACTTTCAGTTATTTCGGCCCCAGCACCCAGACCGAGGATACAGGTCCCACAGCAAGGAATCATGCGTCATATCACCCACCACTGGAGAAGGCCACTTTCAGTTATTTCGCCCAGCACCCAGACAGAGGAGAGAGGTCCCACAGCAAGGAATCATCGTCATATCACCCACCACTGGAGAAGGCCACTTTCAGTTATTTCTGCCCCAGCACCCAGACAGAGGAGAGAGGTCCCACAGCAAGGAATCATGCGTCATATCACCCACCACTGGAGAAGGCCACTTTCAGTTATTTCGGCCCAGCACCCAGACAGAGGATACAGGTCCCACAGCAAGGAATCATGCGTCATATCACCCACCACTGGAGAAGGCCACTTTCAGTTATTTCGGCCCCAGCACCCAGACAGAGGAGAGAGGTCCCACAGCAAGGAATCATGCGTCATATCACCCACCACTGGAGAAGGCCACTTTCAGTTATTTCGGCCCCAGCACCCAGACCGAGGAGACAGGTCCCACAGCAAGGAATCATGCGTCATATCACCCACCACTGGAGAAGGCCACTTTCAGTTATTTCGGCCCAGCACCCAGACAGAGGAGAGAGGTCCCACAGCAAGGAATCATGCGTCATATCACCCACCACTGGAGAAGGCCACTTTCAGTTATTTCGGCCCAGCACCCAGACAGAGGAGAGAGGTCCCACAGCAAGGAATCATGCGTCATATCACCCACCACTGGAGAAGGCCACTTTCAGTTATTTCTGCCCAGCACCCAGACAGAGGATAGAGGTCCCACAGCAAGGAATCATGCGTCATATCACCCACCACCGGAGAAGGCCACTTTCAGTTATTTCGGCCCCAGCACCCAGACCGAGGATAGAGGTCCCACAGCAAGGAATCATGCGTCATATCACCCACCACTGGAGAAGGCCACTTTCAGTTATTTCTGCCCCAGCACCCAGACAGAGGAGAGAGGTCCCACAGCAAGGAATCATGCGTCATTTCACCCACCACTGAAGAAGGCCACTTTCAGTTATTTCGGCCCAGCACCCAGACCGAGGATACAGGTCCCACAGCAAGGAATCATGCGTCATATCACCCACCACTGGAGAAGGCCACTTTCAGTTATTTCGGCCCCAGCACCCAGACAGAGGAGAGAGGTCCCACAGCAAGGAATCATGCGTCATATCACCCACCACTGAGAAGGCCACTTTCAGTTATTTCTGGCCCCAGCACCCAGACAGAGGAGAGAGGTCCCACAGCAAGGAATCATGCGTCATATCACCCACCACTGGAGAAGGCCACTTTCAGTTATTTCGGCCCAGCACCCAGACAGAGGAGAGAGGTCCCACAGCAAGGAATCATGCGTCATATCACCCACCACTGGAGAAGGCCACTTTCAGTTATTTAGGCCCCAGCACCCAGACCGAGGAGAGAGGTCCCACAGCAAGGAATCATGCGTCATATCACCCACCACTGGAGAAGGCCACTTTCAGTTATTTCTGCCCCAGCACCCAGACCGAGGAGAGAGGTCCCACAGCAAGGAATCATGCGTCATATCACCCACCACTGGAGAAGGCCACTTTCAGTTATTTCTGGCCCCAGCACCCAGACAGAGGAGAGAGGTCCCACAGCAAGGAATCATGCGCCATATCACCCACCACTGGAGAAGGCCACTTTCAGTTATTTCGGCCCAGCACCCAGACAGAGGAGAGAGGTCCCACAGCAAGGAATCATGCGTCATATCACCCACCACTGGAGAAGGCCACTTTCAGTTATTTCGGCCCCAGCACCCAGACCGAGGATAGAGGTCCCACAGCAAGGAATCATGCGTCATATCACCCACCACTGGAGAAGGCCACTTTCAGTTATTTCGGCCCCAGCACCCAGACAGAGGAGACAGGTCCCACAGCAAGGAATCATGCGTCATATCACCCACCACTGGAGAAGGCCACTTTCAGTTATTTCGGCCCCAGCACCCAGACAGAGGAGAGAGGTCCCACAGCAAGGAATCATGCGTCATATCACCCACCACTGGAGAAGGCCACTTTCAGTTATTTCGGCCCAGCACCCAGACAGAGGATACAGGTCCCACAGCAAGGAATCATGCGTCATATCACCCACCACTGGAGAAGGCCACTTTCAGTTATTTCGGCCCAGCACCCAGACAGAGGAGAGAGGTCCCACAGCAAGGAATCATGCGTCATATCACCCACCACTGGAGAAGGCCACTTTCAGTTATTTCGGCCCAGCACCCAGACAGAGGATACAGGTCCCACAGCAAGGAATCATGCGTCATATCACCCACCACTGGAGAAGGCCACTTTCAGTTATTTCGGCCCAGCACCCAGACAGAGGAGAGAGGTCCCACAGCAAGGAATCATGCGTCATATCACCCACCACTGGAGAAGGCCACTTTCAGTTATTTCGGCCCCAGCACCCAGACAGAGGAGAGAGGTCCCACAGCAAGGAATCATGCGTCATATCACCCACCACTGGAGAAGGCCACTTTCAGTTATTTCGGCCCAGCACCCAGACAGAGGAGAGAGGTCCCACAGCAAGGAATCATGCGTCATATCACCCACCACTGGAGAAGGCCACTTTCAGTTATTTCTGCCCCAGCACCCAGACAGAGGAGAGAGGTCCCACAGCAAGGAATCATGCGTCATATCACCCACCACTGGAGAAGGCCACTTTCAGTTATTTCGGCCCCAGCACCCAGACAGAGGAGAGAGGTCCCACAGCAAGGAATCATGCGTCATATCACCCACCACTGGAGAAGGCCACTTTCAGTTATTTCGGCCCCAGCACCCAGACAGAGGAGAGAGGTCCCACAGCAAGGAATCATGCGTCATATCACCCACCACTGGAGAAGGCCACTTTCAGTTATTTACGCCCCAGCACCCAGACCGAGGATACAGGTCCCACAGCAAGGAATCATGCGTCATATCACCCACCACTGGAGAAGGCCACTTTCAGTTATTTCTGCCCAGCACCCAGACAGAGGAGAGAGGTCCCACAGCAAGGAATCATGCGTCATATCACCCACCACTGGAGAAGGCCACTTTCAGTTATTTCGGCCCAGCACCCAGACCGAGGAGAGAGGTCCCACAGCAAGGAATCATGCGTCATATCACCCACCACTGGAGAAGGCCACTTTCAGTTATTTCTGCCCCAGCACCCAGACAGAGGAGAGAGGTCCCACAGCAAGGAATCATGCGTCATATCACCCACCACTGGAGAAGGCCACTTTCAGTTATTTCGGCCCAGCACCCAGACCGAGGAGACAGGTCCCACAGCAAGGAATCATGCGTCATATCACCCACCACTGGAGAAGGCCACTTTCAGTTATTTCGGCCCCAGCACCCAGACAGAGGAGAGAGGTCCCACAGCAAGGAATCATGCGTCATATCACCCACCACTGGAGAAGGCCACTTTCAGTTATTTATGCCCCAGCACCCAGACCGAGGAGAGAGGTCCCACAGCAAGGAATCATGCGTCATATCACCCACCACTGGAGAAGGCCACTTTCAGTTATTTCGCCCCAGCACCCAGACAGAGGAGAGAGGTCCCACAGCAAGGAATCATGCGTCATATCACCCACCACTGGAGAAGGCCACTTTCAGTTATTTCGGCCCAGCACCCAGACAGAGGAGAGAGGTCCCACAGCAAGGAATCATGCGTCATATCACCCACCACTGGAGAAGGCCACTTTCAGTTATTTCTGCCCCAGCACCCAGACAGAGGAGAGAGGTCCCACAGCAAGGAATCATGCGTCATATCACCCACCACTGGAGAAGGCCACTTTCAGTTATTTCTGCCCCAGCACCCAGACAGAGGATACAGGTCCCACAGCAAGGAATCATGCGTCATATCACCCACCACTGGAGAAGGCCACTTTCAGTTATTTCGGCCCAGCACCCAGACAGAGGAGAGAGGTCCCACAGCAAGGAATCATGTGTCATATCACCCACCACTGGAGAAGGCCACTTTCAGTTATTTATGCCCCAGCACCCAGACAGAGGAGACAGGTCCCACAGCAAGGAATCATGCGTCATATCACCCACCACTGGAGAAGGCCACTTTCAGTTATTTCGGCCCAGCACCCAGACAGAGGAGAGAGGTCCCACAGCAAGGAATCATGCGTCATATCACCCACCACTGGAGAAGGCCACTTTCAGTTATTTCGGCCCAGCACCCAGACCGAGGAGAGAGGTCCCACAGCAAGGAATCATGCGTCATATCACCCACCACTGGAGAAGGCCACTTTCAGTTATTTCTGCCCCAGCACCCAGACAGAGGATAGAGGTCCCACAGCAAGGAATCATGCGTCATATCACCCACCACTGGAGAAGGCCACTTTCAGTTATTTCGGCCCCAGCACCCAGACAGAGGAGAGAGGTCCCACAGCAAGGAATCATGCGTCATATCACCCACCACTGGAGAAGGCCACTTTCAGTTATTTCGGCCCAGCACCCAGACAGAGGAGAGAGGTCCCACAGCAAGGAATCATGCGTCATATCACCCACCACCGGAGAAGGCCACTTTCAGTTATTTCGGCCCAGCACCCAGACAGAGGAGAGAGGTCCCACAGCAAGGAATCATGCGTCATATCACCCACCACTGGAGAAGGCCACTTTCAGTTATTTATGCCCCAGCACCCAGACCGAGGATACAGGTCCCACAGCAAGGAATCATGCGTCATATCACCCACCACTGGAGAAGGCCACTTTCAGTTATTTCGCCCCAGCACCCAGACAGAGGAGAGAGGTCCCACAGCAAGGAATCATGCGTCATATCACCCACCACTGGAGAAGGCCACTTTCAGTTATTTCTGGCCCAGCACCCAGACAGAGGAGAGAGGTCCCACAGCAAGGAATCATGCGTCATATCACCCACCACTGGAGAAGGCCACTTTCAGTTATTTCGGCCCTAGCACCCAGACCGAGGAGAGAGGTCCCACAGCAAGGAATCATGCGTCATATCACCCACCACTGGAGAAGGCCACTTTCAGTTATTTCTGGCCCAGCACCCAGACAGAGGAGAGAGGTCCCACAGCAAGGAATCATGCGTCATATCACCCACCACTGGAGAAGGCCACTTTCAGTTATTTCGGCCCAGCACCCAGACAGAGGAGAGAGGTCCCACAGCAAGGAATCATGCGTCATATCACCCACCACTGGAGAAGGCCACTTTCAGTTATTTATGCCCCACCACCCAGACCGAGGATACAGGTCCCACAGCAAGGAATCATGCGTCATATCACCCACCACTGGAGAAGGCCACTTTCAGTTATTTCGGCCCCAGCACCCAGACAGAGGAGAGAGGTCCCACAGCAAGGAATCATGTGTCATATGACCCACCACTGGAGAAGGCCACTTTCAGTTATTTATGCCCCACCACCCAGACCGAGGATACAGGTCCCACAGCAAGGAATCAGGTCATATCACCCACCACTGGAGAAGGCCACTTTCAGTTATTTCGGCCCAGCACCCAGACCGAGGATACAGGTCCCACAGCAAGGAATCATGCGTCATATCACCCACCACCGGAGAAGGCCACTTTCAGTTATTTCGGCCACAGCACCCAGACAGAGGAGAGAGGTCCCACAGCAAGGAATCATGCGTCATTTCACCCACCACTGAAGAATGCCACTTTCAGTTATTTCGGCCCAGCACCCAGACCGAGGATACAGGTCCCACAGCAAGGAATCATGCGTCATATCACCCACCACTGGAGAAGGCCACTTTCAGTTATTTCGGCCCCAGCACCCAGACAGGGGAGAGAGGTCCCATAGCAAGGAATCAAGTGTCATATGACCCACCACTGGAGAAGGCCACTTTCAGTTATTTATGCCCCACCACCCAGACCGAGGATACAGGTCCCACAGCAAGGAATCATGCGTCATTTCACCCACCACTAGAGAAGGCCACTTTCAGTTATTTCGGCCCAGCACCCAGACAGAGGAGAGAGGTCCCACAGCAAGGAATCATGCGTCATATCACCCACCACTGGAGAAGGCCACTTTCAGTTATTTCGGCCCAGCACCCAGACAGAGGAGAGAGGTCCCACAGCAAGAAATCATGTGTCATATAACCCACCACCGGAGAAGGCCACTTTCAGTTATTTCGGCCCAGCATCCAGACAGAGGAGAGAGCTTCCACAGCAAGGAATCATGCGTCATATCACCCACCACTGGAGAAGGCCACTTTCAGTTATTTATGCCCCACCACCCAGACCGAGGATACAGGTCCCACAGCAAGGAATCATGCGTCATTTCACCCACCACTAGAGAAGGCCACTTTCAGTTATTTCGGCCTAGCACCCAGACAGAGGAGAGAGGTCCCACAGCAAGAAATCATGTGTCATATAACCCACCACCGGAGAAGGCCACTTTCAGTTATTTCGGCCCAGCACCCAGACTGAGGAGAGAGCTTCCACAGCAAGGAATCATGCGTCATATCACCCACCACTGGAGAAGGCCACTTTCAGTTATTTATGCCCCACCACCCAGACCGAGGATACAGGTCCCACAGCAAGGAATCATGCGTCATTTCACCCACCACTGAAGAATGCCACCTTCAGTTATTTCGGCCCAGCACCCATACCGAGGATACAGGTCCCACAGCAAGGAATCATGCGTCATATCACCCACCACTGGAGAAGGCCACTTTCAGTTATTTCGGCCCCAGCACCCAGACAGGGGAGAGAGGTCCCATAGCAAGGAATCAAGTGTCATATGACCCACCACTGGAGAAGGCCACTTTCAGTTATTTATGCCCCACCACCCAGACCGAGGATACAGGTCCCACAGCAAGGAATCATGCGTCATTTCACCCACCACTAGAGAAGGCCACTTTCAGTTATTTCGGCCCAGCACCCAGACAGAGGAGAGAGGTCCCACAGCAAGAAATCATGTGTCATATAACCCACCACCGGAGAAGGCCACTTTCAGTTATTTCGGCCCAGCACCCAGACTGAGGAGAGAGCTTCCACAGCAAGGAATCATGCGTCATATCACCCACCACTGGAGAAGGCCACTTTCAGTTATTTATGCCCCACCACCCAGACCGAGGATACAGGTCCCACAGCAAGGAATCATGCGTCATATCACCCACCAATGGAGAAGGCCACTTTCAGTTATTTCGGCCCCAGCACCCAGACAGAGGAGAGAGGTCCCACAGCAAGGAATCATGCGTCATATCACCCACCACTGGAGAAGGCCACTTTCAGTTATTTCGGCCCGAGAACCCAGACAGAGGAGAGAGGTCCCACAGCAAGGAATCATGCGTCATATCACCCACCACTGGAGAAGGCCACTTTCAGTTATCTGCCCAGACCCAGACAGAGGAGAGGTCCACAGCAAGGAATCGCATATCACCACCACTGAGAAGGCCACTTTCAGTTATTACGGCCCAGCACCCAGACAGAGGAGAGAGGTCCCACAGCAAGGAATCATATCACCCACCATCGGAGAAGGCCACTTTCAGTTATTTCGGCCCCAGCACCCAGACCGAGGATACAGGTCCCACAGCAAGGAATCATGCGTCATATCACCCACCACTGGAGAAGGCCACTTTCAGTTATTACGGCCCAGCACCCAGACAGAGGAGAGAGGTCCCACAGCAAGGAATCATATCACCCACCACCGGAAAAGGCCACTTTCAGTTATTTCGGCCCCAGCACCCAGACAGAGGAGAGAGGTCCCACAGCAAGGAATCATGCGTCATTTCACCCACCACTGAAGAATGCCACTTTCAGTTATTTCGGCCCAGCACCCAGACCGAGGATACAGGTCCCACAGCAAGGAATCATGCGTCATATCACCCACCACTGGAGAAGGCCACTTTCAGTTATTTCGGCCCCAGCACCCAGACAGAGGAGAGAGGTCCCACAGCAAGGAATCATGTGTCATATCACCCACCACTAGAGAAGGCCACTTTCAGTTATTTATGCCCCACCACCCAGACCGAGGATACAGGTCCCACAGCAAGGAATCATGCGTCATTTGACCCACCACTAGAGAAGGCCACTTTCAGTTATTTCGGGCCCAGCACCCAGACAGGGGAGAGAGGTCCCATAGCAAGGAATCAAGTGTCATATCACCCACCACTGGAGAAGGCCACTTTCAGTTATTTCGGCCCAGCACCCAGACAGAGGAAAGAGGTCCCACAGCAAGAAATCATGTGTCATATAACCCACCACCGGAGAAGGCCACTTTCAGTTATTTCGGCCCAGCACCCAGACAGAGGAGAGAGCTTCCACAGCAAGGAATCATGCGTCATATCACCCACCACTGGAGAAGGCCACTTTCATTTATTTATGCCCCACCACCCAGACCGAGGATACAGGTCCCACAGCAAGGAATCATGCGTCATATCACCCACCAATGGAGAAGGCCACGTTCAGTTATTTCGGCCCCAGCACCCAGACAGCGGAGAGAGGTCCCACAGCAAGGAATCATGCGTCATATCACCCACCAATGGAGAAGGCCACGTTCAGTTATTTCGGCCCCAGCACCCAGACAGCGGAGAGAGGTCCCACAGCAAGGAATCATGCGTCATATCACCCATCACTGGAGAAGGCCACTTTCAGTTATTTATGCCCCAGCACCCAGACAGAGGAGAGAGGTCCCACAGCAAGGAATCATGCGTCATATCACCCATCACTGGAGAAGGCCACTTTCAGTTATTTATGCCCCACCACCCAGACCGAGGATACAGGTCCCACAGCAAGGAATCATGCGTCATTTCACCCACCACTAGAGAAGGCCACTTTCAGTTATTTTGGCCCCAGCACCCAGACAGGGGAGAGAGGTCCCATAGCAAGGAATCAAGTGTCATATCACCCACCACTGGAGAAGGCCACTTTCAGTTATTTCGGCCCAGCACCCAGACAGAGGAGAGAGGTCCCACAGCAAGAAATCATGTGTCATATAACCCACCACCGGAGAAGGCCACTTTCAGTTATTTCGGCCCAGCACCCAGACAGAGGAGAGAGCTTCCACAGCAAGGAATCATGCGTCATATCACCCACCACTGGAGAAGGCCACTTTCAGTTATTTATGCCCCACCACCCAGACCGAGGATACAGGTCCCACAGCAAGGAATCATGCGTTATATCACCCACCAATGGAGAAGGCCACTTTCAGTTATTTCGGCCCCAGCACCCAGAGAGGAGAGAGGTCCCACAGCAAGGAATCATGCGTCATATCACCCACCACTGGAGAAGGCCACTTTCAGTTATTTCGGCCCCAGAACCCAGACAGAGGAGAGAGGTCCCACAGCAAGGAATCATGCGTCATATCACACACCACTGGAGAAGGCCACTTTCAGTAGTTTCGGCCCCAGCACCCAGACAGAGGAGAGAGGTCCCACAGCAAGGAATCATGCGTCATATCACCCACCACCAGAGAAGGCCACTTTCAGTTATTTCGGCCTCACCACCCAGACAGAGGAGAGGTTCATTCAACTTTGGGTTGGACCGCAAGATCATGGTAAAGTTAAAAAAAATGAGGATTCAATAAAGAAGTGCCCCGGAGTACAAGAATACATGGTTGAGGGGGAGGCAGTTATAAATGTCTATTCTGCACAAGGGAGGCACAGGTCCTGTGGGATCCATGCCTGGTTCATTTTTATGAACGTCAGCTTGTCCACGTTGGCTGTGGACAGGCGGCTGCGTTTGTCAGTAATGACGCCACCTGCCCTGCTGAATACACGTTCAGACAAAACGCTGGCCGCCGGGCAGGCCAGCACCTCCAAGGCATAAAATGCTAACTCTGGCCACGTGGACAATTTGGAGACCCAGAAGTTGAATGGGGCCGAACCATCAGTCAGTACGTGGAGGGGTGTGCAGACGTACTGTTCAACCATGTTAGTGAAATGCGGCCTCCTGCTAACACGTTCCGTATCAGGTGGTGGTGCAGTTAGCTGTGGCGTGGAGACAAAAGTTTTCCACATTTCTGCCATGCTAACCCTGCCCTCAGAGGAGCTGGCCGTGACACAGCTGCGTTGGCTACCTCTTGCTCCTCCTCTGCCTTCACCTTGGGCTTCCACCTGTTCCCCTGTGACATTTGGGAATGCTCTCAGGAGCACCTCTACCAGCGTGCGCTTGTACTTGTGCATCTTCCTATCACGCTCCAGTGCAGGAAGTAAGGTGGGCACATTGTCTTTGTGTCCAGCAGGGTGGCAACCCAGTAGTCCGCACACGTTAAAATGTGGGCAACTCTACTGTCGTTGTGCAGGCACTGCAGCATGTAGTCGCTCATGTGTGCCAGGCTCCCCAGAGGTAAGGACAAGCTGTCCTCTGTGGTAGGCGTATTGTCATCGTCCTCCGTATCCCCCCAGCCACTCACCAGTGATGGGCCTAAGCTGTGTCGGGTGCCACCCCGCTGTGAACCTGCTTCATCCTCATCCTCCTCCACCTCCTCCTCATCCTCCTAGTGCTCCAGTAGTGGGCCCTGGCTGGCCACATTTGTACCTGGCCTCTGCTGTTGCAAAAAACCTCCCTCTGAGCCACTTCTAACAGACTGGCCTGAAAGTGCTAAAAATGACCCCTCATCCTCCTCCTCCTCCTGGGCCACCTCCTCTTCCATCATCGCCCTAAGCGTTTTCTGAAGGAGACATAGAAGTGGTATTGTAACGCTGATAACGGTGTCATCGCCACTGGCCATGTTGCTGGAGTACTCGAAACAGCGCAACAGGGCACACAGGTCTCGCATGGAGGCCCAATCATTGGTGGTGAAGTGGTGCTGTTCTGCAGTGCGACTGACGCGTGCGTGCTGCAGCTGAAACTCCACTATGGCCTGCTGCTGCTCGCACAGTCTCTCCAGCAAGTTCAAGGTGGAGTTCCACCTGGTGGGCACGTTGCATATAAGGCGGTGAGCGGGAAGGCAGAAGTTCCGCTGTAGCGCAGACAGGCGAGCAGCGGCAGGATTTGAACGCCGAAAGCGCGCACAGACGGCCCTCACTTTATGCAGCAGCTCTGACCCAGGGCTCGAGGGTGGCTAGGTGGGAATTTACGCTTTCTCAACAAGGTTTGTGAGATGGAGAGCTGAACGCTGCCGTGTGACATGGTGGAGATGCTTGGTGACTCAGGTGGTGGTGTCGGTGGCACATCCTCTGTTTGGTGGGCGGCAGGTGCCAACGTTCCTCCCGAGGCGGAGGAAGAGGCCGAGGCAGAAGCAGAAGAGGGAGAAGGGGGAGCCTGAGTGAGTTCTTTGCTTTTAAGGTGTTTACTCCACTGCAGTTCATGCTTTGCTTGTAGATGCCTGGTCATGCAGGTTGTGCTAAGGTTCAGAACGTTAATGCCTCGCTTCAGGATCTGATGGCACAGCGTGCAAACCACTTGGGTCTTGTCGTCAGCACATTGTTTAAAGAAGTGCCATGCCAGGGAACCCCTTGAAGCTGCCTTTGGGGTGCTTGGTTCCTGGTGCCGGTTGCCAGTAGCAGGCGAACTCTCTTGGCGGCGGCTGGTCTGCTTTTACCCCCTGCTCCCTCTTTTGCTACGCTGTTGGCTCGGTCTCACCACTCCCTCTTCCTCTGAACTATGAAAGTCTGTGGCATGACCTTCATTCCATGTGGCGTCTAGGACCTCATCGTCCCCTGCATCGTCTTCCACACAGTCTTTCTCCCTGACCTCCTGTTCGGTCTGCACACTGCAGAAAGACGCAGCAGTTGGCACCTGTGTTTCGTCATCATCAGAAACGTGCGGACTCCGATGAGATGGTATTCCCATGTCCTTATCATCAGGAAACATCAGTGGTTGTGCATCAGTGCATTTTATGTCTTCCACCACTGGGGAAGGGCTAGGTGGATTCCCTTGGGAAACCCTGCCAGCAGAGTCTTCAAACAGCATAAGAGACTGCTGCATAACTTGAGGCTTAGACAGTTTCCCTGATATGCATGGGGGTGATGTGACAGACTGATGGGCTTGGTTTTCAGGTGCCACCTATGCGCTTTCTGCGGAAGACTGGGTGGGAGATAATGATGTGAATGTGCTGGATCCACTGTCGGCCACCCAATTGACTAGCGCCTGTACCTGCTCAGGCCTTGCCATCCCTAGAACGGCATTGGGCCCCACCAAATATCGCTGTAAATTCTGGCGGGTACTGGAACCTGAGGTAGTTGGTTCACTAGGACGTGTGGCTGTGGCAGAATGGCCACGTCCTCTCCCAGCACCAGAGGGTACACTAACATCACCACGACCGCGTCCACGTCCCTTACTAGTTGTTTTCCTCATTGTTACCATTCACCAAGCACCACAATAAGGAAAAAAATATTTGGCCCAATGTATTGATTTCAAATTCAGGCCATTTTTTACTGGCACCTAACACTATCTGCCTATTTATTTATGTAGCGTATTACACTAATCCAGGCACAGCAGTAACCACTGATTTAGGGGAATATCTCTTTTAGGGGTGGTATTTAGGCCCTGTATGAAAGGTATCCTTTTATGGACAGATTTAAACTTGGCCTGCAACAGCTCGAACACCAGATTCAGGGTATTGCTATTTTGGCAATTGAATTTCACCCCATAACAAAACATATGTTTTTGCGGTCACTATGGCCAGCCACAGCTGAAACCACTGATTTATGGTATTGCTATTTTGGCAATTGAATTTCACCCCAGAAGAAAATATATGTTTTTGCGGACACTATGAAACTTGGCCTGCAACAGCTGGGACACCAGATTCAGGGTATTGCTATTTTGGCAATTGAATTTCACCCCACAACAAAATATATGTTTTTGCGAACACTATGAATCTTGGCCAGCCACAGCTGAAACCACTGATTTATGGTATTGCTATTTTGGCAATTGAATTTCACCCCAGAAGAAAATATATGTTTTTGCGGACACTATGAAACTTGGCCTGCAACAGCTGTGACACCAGATTCAGGGTATTGCTATTTTGGCAATTGAATTTCACCCCACAACAAAATATATGTTTTTGCGGACACTATGAATCTTTGCCTGCCACAGCTGAAACCACTGATTTATGGTATTGCTATTTTGGCAATTGAATTTCACCCCAGGAGAATATATATGTTTTTGCGGACACTATGAAACTTCGCCAGCCACAGCTGAAACCACTGATTTATGGTATTGCTATTTTGGCAATTGAATTTCACCCCAGAAGAAAATATATGTTTTTGCGGACACTATGAAACTTGGCCAGCCACAGCTGGGACACCAGATTCAGGGTATTGTTTTTTGGCAATTGAATTTCACCCCACAACAAAATATATGTTTTTGTGGACACTATGAAACTTGGCCAGCCCCAGCTGAAACCACTGATTTATGGTATTGCTATTTTGGCAATTGAATTTCACCCCAGAAGAAAATATATGTTTTTGCGGACACTATGATACTTGGCCAGCCACAGCTGGGACACCAGATTCAGGGTATTGCTTTTTTGGCAATTGAATTTCACCCCACAACAAAATATATGTTTTTGCGAACACTATGAATCTTGGCCAGCCACAGCAGCTGAAACCACTGATTTATGGTATTGCTATTTTGGCAATTGAATTTCACCCCAGATCAAAATATATGTTTTTGCAGACACTATGAAACTTGGCCAGCCACAGCTGAAACCACTGACTTATGGTATTGCTATTTTAGCAATTGAATTTCACCCCAGAACAAAATATATGTTTTTGCGGACACTATGAAACTTGGCCTGCAACAGCTGGGACCCCAGATTCAGGGTATTGCTATTTTTGCAATTGAATTTCACCCCACAACAAAATATATGTTTTTGCGGACACTATGAATCTTGGCCAGCCACAGCTGAAACCACTGATTTATGGTATTGCTATTTTGGCAATTGAATTTCACCCCAGGACAATATATATGTTTTTGCGGACACTATGAAACTTCGCCAGCCACAGCTCAAACCACTGATATATGGTATTGCTATTTTGGCAATTGAATTTCACCACAGAAAATAATCTATCCTTTGCCATTCAGCAGACAGTATTATACTTGGCTAGCCAAAGCTGGAACACCAGATTTATGGGATTGGTATTTGGGCAATTGTATTTAACCCCTTAATAAAATATAGAAATTGCTATCCTGAGTTTCTAGGGGTGACAATTAGCACAGCCAAGCCCCTGATGTAGGATATAGCAAAAAAAAAAAATAGTATTGATGGATAGATGGACTTGGTGGCAGCTTGTTCTGGTGCACCACAAGTCACAAAATGGCCGCCGATCACCCCAGAAAATAAGTGACAGAAAAACGCTCTGTGCAGCCTAAAAACCAGTGAGCAAGTAACTAGCAGAAGTTAAATCATTCACAGCTGTAGATCGATCAGTTCATTAGTTGCTGTTGCTGACTTTTCCCTGCCTAATCTCGCCCTCACAGAAGCTGCGTCCTCTCCCTACACTAATCAGAGCAGTGTGACGTGCGGCGCTATTTGACTCCAGCTTAAATAGAGGCTGGGTCACATGCTGCACTTGGCCAATCACAGCCATGCCATTAGTAGGCATGGCTGTGATGGGCTCTTAGGGCAAGAAGTAAAACGCTAGCTGATTGGCTGCTGTGCAGCCCTTCAAAAAGCGGAAAGTAATCGCCGAACAACGAACCCGAACCCGAACTTTTTTGAAAATTTTCGGGTTCGGGTCCGTGTCCCGGACACCCCAAAATTCGTTACGAACCTGAACTATGCTCGAACTGTTTGCTCAACACTAGTGACCACCAATTTAGACCTAAATCCGTTTCATTTTATTTCCGTCTTCACACATTTTCAATCAATTTTTGACTTGTTGGGTTGTTTATTATATTCAAACTAGCAGCATATACATATCCATACGTTACATGGGGATAGTTTTCTGTTAAAAGTGTGTATTCAATGTGGACACTTAGGCTTTTGTCAGCCTCATGGCAGTGGACGTCCCTCGTTAAACCATAAACTATAAACCATAATAACAATAATACCAACAATAATACAACCACAAACCATAATAATAATAGAATGTCATTGCAGATAAATTTACAGCTTGCAACTCTGGCGGCAGAGTACAAAGTTCCTTGTGCAACCCAGGAGGGGAGATGAGGGGAACACACAGCAGTTCCAACAGAAGCAGGACAACACTCTCCAAGGCCTGGAACTGTTTCATGACACCCCGCCAGCACACTCACCCTAGTGTCACATGGCGTCAAAAATATTGGAAGATGGTGACGGAGTACATAGCAGACCATGTCAGCATCCTCAGTGATCCCTCTGTGCCTTACAACTATTGGGTGTCCAAGCTGGACACATTGTACAAACAGCCACGCTACGCCTCAGAGGTGCTGCCCTGCCACCAGTGTTTTGTCAGAGCGGGTATTTAGTGTTTTTTGGGGGCATAATAACTGATAGGCGGATCCGTCTGTCAACTGAAAATGCTGATGGGTCAACTCTTATAAAAATCAACAAGACCTGGATCGCCCCTGACATTTTTTACTCCTCCTCCTCCTCCATCATATCAATATGCTTTTTAGGCAGCCCTTGCTCATAATGTTTTAGAGGGTCAGTTCACCTGCATACCCTCACATATAATGTTTTAGAGGGTCAGCTCACCTGCAGGCCCTCACATATAATGTTTTAGAAGGTCAGCTCAACTGCAGGCCCTCATATATAATGTTCAAAAGGATTAGCTCACCTGCACGCCCTCACATATTATGTTTTAGAGAGTCAGCTCACCTGCAGGCCCTGGAAAATAATGTTTTTTAGGGTCAGCTCACCTGCAGGTCCTCACAAATAATGTTTTAGAGGGTCAGCTGCCCTGAAGGCATTCGCAAATGATGTTTTAGAGGGTCAGCTGCCCTGAAGGCACTCGCAAATGATGTTTTAGAGGGTCAGCTGCCCTGAAGGCATGCGTAAATGATGTTTTAGAGGGTCAGCTGCCCTGAAGGCACTCGCAAATGATGTTTTAGAGGGTCAGCTTCCCTGAAGGCACTCGAAAATGATGTTTTAGAGGGTCAGCTGACCGAAAGGCCCTTACAAATAATGTTTCTGAGGTTTAGCGCACCTGGTGGCTCTTAGGGCCTCGGTCTCTGCATTCACCATCAGCATCATGCCATTTCCAAGGCCCTTACTGGCCATCTTCTTAATATTGAGTGTTATATATGTTTAAAAGTATGTCACACGTACAGTAGCGTAGGATTTGTAAGTGTATGCGCCAATAAATTAAAAAATCTATTTGGAATGTGCACACATTACACAGGAGATGTAGCTCTGATAATGTCACAGACTAGCATACACCGTCTATGGATAAAGTACAGTATATGTCAGTGATATGTATTAAAGAGAAAGTAAACCCAGGCATCTGCTTGGATACGCTGAATCTTCTTCTTTTTATTTCTTTTTGTATACACAAAGATGTAGAAATAACGCGTTTCGGCACACTGCCTTTTTCAACAGGTACATTTCACAAGTGTTAAATTTAGATATATATAGACAAGTCTATCACTGGCACAAGTGACGTCATCCTCCCACTATTTGTATACACATGGAGCTCCGCTCCTCCCCGCAGCAACGCTGACCTTTAGCAGCTAGCGCTGGCTGGTTTTGCCTTCATCTCAGTGATATGTAGTAAACGTACATACAGTAGATGTGGCGCAAATTGTTTAAATTTACCCTACAGACACTGTTTTCTGATGTAGTACAGAATTTGTCACAGAAAGACACACAGTATGGACACTACATTAGGCCCAGATTATTTAAATTTGCACTACAGACACTGTTTTACAGGGTCAGCTAACCTTCAGCCCCTCACATATAATGTTTAACAGGGTCAACTAACCTGCAGGCACTCGCAATTCATGTTTTTTAGGGTCAGCTCACCTGCAGGCCCTCACATATAATGTTTTAGAGGATCAGCTCACTTGCAGGCCCTCACATATAATGTTTTAGAAGGTCAGCTCACCTGCAGGCCCTCACATATAATGTTTAAGGGTACTTTCACACTTGCAGCAGGACTGATCCGGCAGGCTATTCAGCCTGCCGGATCCGTCCTGCCGCAAGTGGCCGTCCACTGCTGTGCTGCCGCTCCGTCCCCATTGACTACGGCGCAGCACGGCAGTGCGCGGCCGGAGATCGCTGGCTAAAAGTCCTGCATGTCCGACTTTTCAGTCTGGCGATTTTTGCCGTGCGCAGCCATGCTGCGCCGTAGATCCGCCCCCGCCCCATTATAGTCAATAGGGACGGAGCGGCAGCACGGCAGTGCACGGCCACTTGCGGCAGGACAGATCGGGCAGCTCACTTGCATGCCCTCACATATTATGTTTTAGAGGGTCATCTCACCTGCAGGCCCTGAAAAATAATGGTTTTTAGGGTCAGCTCACCTGCAGGTCCTCACAAATAATGTTTTAGAGGGTCAACTGCCCTGAAGGCACTCGCAAATGATGTTTTAGAGGGTCAGCTGCCCTGAATGCACTCGCAAATGATTTTTTAGAGGGTCGACTGACCAGAAGGCCCTTCCAAATAATGTTTTAGAGGGTTAGCGCACCTGAAGGCCCTTAGCTACATTCTTTTACTCAGTTTCATTGCGCCCAGGGTCACGGTCTCTGCATGCACCATCAGCATCACGCCATTTCCATGGCCCTTACTGGCCATCTTCTTAATATTAAATGTTATATGTGCTTAAAAGTATGTCACACGTACAGTAGCGTAGGATTTGTAAGCATATGCGTCAATAAATTAAAAAAGGTATTTGGAATGTGCACACATTACACAGGAGATGTAGCCCTGATAATGTCACAGACTAGCATACACCGTCTATGGATAAAGTACAGTATATGTCAGTGATATGTATTAAACGCACACACAGTTGATGTGGCACAAATTGTTTACATTTGCGCTACTGACACTGTTTTCTGATGTAGTACATAATTTGTCATAGAAAGACACACAGTATGGACACAACATTAGGCCCAGATTATTTAAATTTGCACTACAGGCACTGTTTTTGGATGCAGGACAGTATTTGTCACAGAAACTCACAAAATATGGACATTATATTAGGCCCAGGTTATTGGAATTTGCAATACAGACACTGTTTGCAGATGTAGTACAGTATTGGTTACAGAACACCACAGATTATGGACACTATATTATTCCCAGATTATTGTAATTTGTAATACAGACAGTTTGCAGATGTTGTACAGTATTGGTTACAGAACACCACAGATTATGGACACTATATTAGGCCCAGATTATTGGAATTTGTAATACTGGCACTGCTTGCAGACGTAGTACGGTATTGGTTACAGATCATCACAGATTATGGACACTATACTAGGCCCAGATTATTGAAATTTGCAATACAGACACTTTTTGCAGATGTAGTACAATATTGGTTACAGAAAATCATAGATTATGGACACTATATTACGCCCAGATTATTGGAATTTGCAATACAGACACTGTTTTCTGGTGTAGTACAGTATTGGTTACAGAGCACCACAGATTATGGACACTATATTAGGCCCAGGTTATTGGAATTTGTAATATAGACACTGTTTGCAGATATAGTAAATTATTGGTTACAAAACATTATAGAACATGGATACTATATTAGGCCCAGGTTATTGGAATTTGTAATATAGATACTGTTTGCAGATGTAGTTCAGTATTTTTTTACACAAAACCACACACTATGGACACTAGATCTGGCCCAGATTATTAAAGAAACAGTCTGCGGATGATGTTCATTATATGTCACTAATAGGTATAAAATAAAAATATCTTGCTGCTTTCAAACACACACAGTAGTCCTTAAAAGGACTTTGGGGTCTTTGAAAAGCTTTTGGCAGTAAAAAGAGCAAATTTATCTCCCTGCACTATCTGTCGCTTCTGAAGCACTGTCCCTGAGACTACAGGAGGTAAATAGATTGCTGCT
The DNA here is from genome assembly GCA_033119425.1 of Bufotes viridis. NCBI lineage: Eukaryota > Metazoa > Chordata > Amphibia > Anura > Bufonidae > Bufotes > Bufotes viridis. The sequence goes on from CM065595.1 coordinate 58,071,460, forward strand.
CTAAAACGCACACACACACAGTAGTCATTCAAAGGACTTTTGGGTCCTGGAAAAGGTTTCTCGGAGACTCAAGTACCGCCATGTGCAAAGCATAGCGATGCTGGAGCTGAACAGATATTCGACCGAGCATGCTTGCTCATCACTACTTAGGGTGCTTTGGTGGCTGGGCCCCTGTGTTATTTGTTACGTGAGGTGCAACTAGGAGATGATGTGGAATAAGGAGACTAAGTTTCTTAACAGACTCCCAGTACTTTACTGAAGCTGATCCAAACGTTATCAATGTATACAAAAGTCACTTACAGCAGGGCAGTTTTTACTGTGATTTATATAAGTTTCCAGAAGCTGCATAAGGGGTAGTTTCACTCTATAACAATCAATCTTTCTCCTTCGTTTCTCCAGGCTGGAGGGGTGTACTATCTCTGCTGTACTGTATAATCATATAATTCTGTATCCTCTCTAGGATTACTATATTCGGACAGATGGCCTTTTTGTCCTTGGTTATGGTGGGTAGCTTGTAGCTTAGAATCTATCCACCTAATGCAAAGGAGACTAGAGCCTGATAAACTACAGTTACCTTCCTTTGCCAATATTCTCACTCCCTCTCTGAGTTGCCTCATTCTTCTGCAATCTTTCCTTTCTATGGGATGGTGCATGGAACTAACTATGGAGTTTAGATAACTCTCCAAAATGGCTGCTGAGGTCAGATATCACACACTGACCTTCTTCTCCTTCTCCTCTGAACTGTGTGTGTAGGGCGGAGTCAGCCCTGAGAGGCTTGTTACAACCTCCCCCACCCTATGCAACTTTATGAGAACTCATTCACAAACACAGATTACATGAAACACAATCACAGTATTAAGCACTGTGTTTCAGGAAACTGAATCCCCCCCCCCCCACACTTTAATGCAAGTCATCCTTGATGCACTGTTGCCATGATGATGCACATCACCTGAACAATATAAAAAGAGCATGCATGCATATACACAGTACCAGTACCCCGTTCTTGTGTTCTCTCTTTGTTGGCTATAAGAGAATTGGGTTAGGCATATCCATCAGGAGCATCACAATATAGAATGAGTGACCGTAGTTTCTCTTGTGACTGGGGATCTGAAGGAGCTGACCTGGTACAGTGGACAGTAAAGATCAGGATAGTCCATAATGTAAACAAAAAGGAAACTTCTCAGGGGGCTCACAGGTCATGAGTTCCCTCGGCATAAAGCATAATGGTTGTAGAACATCACGGAGGGATTTAGTGCGTCCAAATCGATCTCCAGACACATGACTTGAACGTTGTAAAACATGGGTAAAGGAGTCTTTAGAGAGTTTTTAGAGCAAATAATCAAGGCAATGAGTCTCTTATCCTGCCTCTGTAGCTCCAAATGATGCAGGAATGCAATCACAGTTGAACTAGAAGAGCTGAAAGTCTCCTTCTTGGCTGCTGTTGCTGGAACTCCCTATAACGGGCAGGCGGCTGACCTTTAGTGGTTCGGTCGGATCTCCGAAGTGGTCTGAGGCTCCATAGGCCTTAATTCAAGGTAACTTTGTACATTTTTAGCTTCTGAGAATCATTTACAAGGTAGTTCTTCTGGCTGAAGTGGGGCTGTATTAGTCTTTGCGAGTACAAAAATGTTAAGCCATGATGTCAAGAACCACTGTACGGGATCTGAGTCCAATAGTAATTTTCCAATAGCCCGTGTTGGTTCCTGTGGATTGGGGGACTTTTCAGACAATTGCTCTGTGGATGGAGTTTCTTTTTGGACAATTTATTTCAAACACAACTTGAGGCAGTTGTGATGCACTATTTGTGGTACTCTGTTCTCTTTGGTGATTTCGTAGATATCAGTCTCAGGATTAGGAATAGCAGTGATGGTGTAGGGTTCTCTTTCCCATTTACTACCCAGCTTACTAGTGCAATAATTATTTTTCAGCCACACATGGTTACCAATTTTTAAAGGTTCCTCTTTTGCAGACTGATCATGGTCTTTCTGTTGCTTTTGGCGTGCATTCACCATGCGGATCTGGACAATATCAGCTAGGCATTTTTGATGTTCACTCACCCAATCTGTTTGTGGTAAAGGATTGATGGAATGTCGAACTTATACATCCAAACATAATGTAATATGGGGTGTATCCAGTACAACAATGGTTGTTATTGTTGTAAATGTACATTAATTGAGGTAGTAGAGTTGGCCACTCAGTTTGTTTAGCAGGTGGTACAGCTCTCAACATTTCAATCAAGGTTTGGTTCATTTTCTCGCAAAGTCCATTTCCTTGAGGATGGTAAGCCGTTGTTCTCATCTCCTGACAATTGTAAAGTGAACATAGTTCATGGAAGAATTGGGATTCAAAGGCAGATCCTTGATTTGTGAAAATCTTTTCAGGGCATCCATAGGGCAACAGTAAATTCTTCCAGAATATGTTTGCAGGGGTTTTGGCTGTCAAGTCTTTAACAGGTACAGCTTCTTCGAATTTGGTGTAGTGATCAATTATTGTCATGGCGTATGAATATCCTGAATGACTTGGTTCTAGCTTTACATGATTAATGGCCACTATTTCTAGAGGTGTTCAACTTACAATGGGATGTAATGTTGCTCTTTGGTAATGTCTCTCATTTCTCCAATGGCACAAGTAGAACATTCTCGACACCGATTTTCAATATCTTCTCTCATTCCAACCCAATAAAATCTTCGACGGATAGTAGCTTCTGTTTTTTGTACACCAAAGTGTCCTGACCTATCGTGGTACATTTCGAGGACAATTCTGGCATCTCAGCGTGGTATTATAATTTGATGCAGCCGATCACTGGTGATGGGATCTAGGGTTCGTCTTAACATTAGTCCCTTTTGCATAAACAGTTGCTTTCTGTGTCTCCATAGCTTGAGCAACTCTGGATCTGTATTCTTACTGTGGATTCTTTCTGGTGTTCTTCCACTAGTGAAGAAATCTTGTAGCTCACCTAATACTCTGCTCTCTGCTTGCAATTTGATCCACCTTTCTTTCTCAACTTGGGGTTCTGGGTTTCTCTGCTGTTGGAAGTTGAGGACTTCTTTCCCTTTGTCTTTGCTGGTGATAACATCTTGTTGGGCAAAATGTTTGTAGAAAGCCGGCATCTCTACTTCTTCCCAAATGTCTTGCTGTTCAGTAGGGTCTTCTCTGGTAGGCCAACAGGATAAGGCATCTGCATTTTCATTTGACTTGCCTGTTCTGTACTTGACCACGAAGTTATAGTTGGCAAGACTTGAGGCCCATCTTTGTGCTAAGGCTCCTAACTTGACTATGTTGAGGTGTGCCAGTGGGTTGTTATCAGTATAGTCCACAAACGGTGTTGCTGCGAGGTAGTCTTTGACTTTTTGTGACAGCCCACACAAGTGCGAGGAATTCCAGCTTGAAGGAAATGTAGTTCTGGTCATTTCTCTTGGCACCTCTAAGAGATCTGCTGGAATAATAAATTACTCTCTCCTTACCTTCTTGAAGTTGAGACAGGACAGCTCTGAGGCCTTTCTTACTGGCATAAGTGTAGAGATGGAATGGCTGTTGGTAATTTAGATCGAATAAGACAGGTAGTTCGGTCAACTTCTTCAGGAGTTGGAAAGCGATATATCTGTCTTCATTCCATTCGATTGGTATCTGGGCTTTCTCGTACTTCTTGGGATGTCCTCCCAGGAGTTCTTGTATCGGTTCAGCAATCTGGGCGAAGTGAGGGATGAAACGTCTGTAGTATCCTGCAAAACTAAGAAAACTTCTCACTTCTTTTACTGTGGTAGGAGTAGGCCAATTCCTGACTGCGGCTATCTTCTATGGATCTGGCTTGACACCTTCGGAACTAACAATATGTCCCAGGTACTTGGCTTCTGGTTTTAGTAGGTAGCACTTAGAGGGTTTGATCTTGAGTTAATGCTTGGTGAGGACTTGAAAAACTTCTGTACGATATTGTAAGTGGTCCTCATAGGATTTAGAGTAGATGATGACATCATCCAGATATAGCGAGACAGTTTCAAAGTTCTTGTGGCCTAAACAGTGTTCCATTAATCTTTAGAAAGTTCCAGGTGCATTGCAAAGTCCAAACGGCATATAATAAAATTAAATAGGCCCAAATGCATTTTTTTCACGATCTTCAGGAGCCATGGGTGCCTGCTAGTACACATTGGTTAAATCCAGAGTTGAAAAGTAAGCTGAGGACCCTAGGGGGACTTCCGGGGGCGGAGCATCCAGCATGGCCGCATTTTAGTGCTGCTCTCCCAGCCTGCTTAAAGATCGTCATCCATCGGGGTCCACAGTGACTTCAAAAGGCTTGGGAGACAACCCTCACCTTGCCCTGGAGTCCAGGGCCAAAACTGGCCACAACTTGCAGCAGCCTCACGCCTGCCGGAGCGCACATCTGCTAAGTCGGCCTGCCGGCGCCCGGCCCCTGGCCCTCAGACGGAGGAACACCAGGCCTTTGCCTGCACTGAGCGGGGCCCGGAGCTCCTGCTCCACTGCACAGAGCCTCTACGGGACTATACTGCTGGGGAGTGCACCAGGCAGGTTGTTTCCCAAGGAGAAGTGGAGGTGCAGGGGCCACAAATCCACTGCCAGGGCCCAGAAGAAAACCCTCCCCACCGAGGCTTGCACCCTCCCACCCCCACTGCATAACACTAGAAGAGAGAATATAGCCCATCAGCCAGGGAGACCAGCAACCCCATACTGATCCCCCTTCTGAAGTGAAGGAGGTGCCTTACCTGCAGTACTGAGACCTGTGAGTACTATCATAGAAGGCGCCTTCCCGTCCATGCTGGAGTTCCCTTCACCTCTCTCCACGTAGTGAACTTTTAAGCCAACACTGCCACCTGGTGGTGCTTCTCGGTATTACACCATCTAACATTGCTATTGCTGTTCCTGCAATTCCTTTGGCCATATTCTGCTTTTTATTAAATCCTGACCAGTTGGGACCCTAATATCTTTTGTACTGGTACCTCTATTCACGCATACCGCCACGCAGAACGCTAAGCAATCTCCTGCCAATTGTTCACTTTTTCAGCGGTCGTAAACCTTCATATCAAATGCTGTAAATTTCTCAAGCGGAAGAGAGGCCCATCCTCCTAATGTAAAGATCTGGTTCTTCTAGGACCCCCCCCCCTTGACCGATTGCCCTCTCCCTCTCTGCACAGGGCACAGGAATGGACAAATTCCTTATGGGACCTCAACCACAGAGACAACAACGTCAGACACAGCCAAGCCAAATGGCGTCCAAATCTCAATCAACTAAAGGCTCCAATAAATCTACGCTGCGGAATAAACAGACACCCTCATCATCCCGACTGGAGGAACAGGCTCCAGAGTCACCACCCTCCCGGCAAGAATTAATACCAGATGATATCACGCCACCAAACCTCTCACCTCCACATAGCCTGTCTCCTCAGCCACCCCAAGACACCACTCAGGCTGCGGCAGTGGCCCAAGAAGTGACCCGTCTATTGCTGTCGCTGTTTGATAAAAGATTTGACATCTTACATGCCTCTATCAACTCTGCAATGGCACAGATTACCGCTAATACGCAAAGGATCACAGATCTAGAAAACAGAGTGGTCACAGGAGAAACTAATATGGAGGCGATGATGGCCTCACTGCGACAGCCAGAGAAAAATTGGAAGACCTGGAGAACAGAGACAGGAGAAATAACCTCAGATTTGTGGGAATCCCGGAGTCGGTATCTGGGGAGGCGTTGGTTGCTTATCTGGCACTAAAAATTCCGCAGGCCCTACAGCTTAACCTGCCAGCTGATCCTATGATAATAGAGAGGGCACACAGAATAGGACCACCCAGAGATCAAGGGGGGGGTCGCCCTAGACCCGCAATTGCTAAATTTGTCCACTGGGCCACCAAAGAAAAAATTCTCAGAGCTTACCGTAACCAACGACAGCTGGTGGTAGAAGGTCAGAGAATACTCCTTTTCCAAGACTTTTCGGCCATGGTGACACAGAAAAGAAAAACATTTGTGGGAATATGCAGCTACCTCCATGACCGCGGCATTCGCTTTCAGCTCCTGTACCCGGCACGGCTGCGAGTCCACCATGAGGGCCGCACACACCTGTTCGATGACCCAGAGGACGCCAAAAGATTCTTCGGTCAACCAGATGCGGGATGAACATTTATCACATATTGGGGGGAGAACCTCCTAATTTCAATTGTTCCCTTTTTCTGCCTTTTGAATTGCACTTGATTTTCCAGCGGTGCCTCTTGACACCCGCTAATGTTTGCTTTGCTCTGTTACATGTTAGGTTTTCTATTCCAGATTTCAAGCCGTGATGCTCGGGACCTGAGACCCCCTCCTTCACCATGCAACGCCACTTCTGCTTGCTCGCTGGGACGAGTGGAAGAGGATTCTAACGTGACTGACCTTTCTGATGATTATCGCAAACCTCCTTGGCCAGATGAGTACCACACCTGAATTCGCCTCCCCCACCTACACCACCTCATCACGTTTAAAACTGCTCACATGGAATGTGGCTGGGTTAAACACCCCTACCAAGAGAAGGAAAGTAGTGACGCACCTCAGGCGCTTTAAGCCAGACATCATATTTCTCCAGGAAACTCACTGGGGGAAATCCTCCCAGTCCATGCTCAAGGCTCCATGGCTCTCCGAGTGTTTGGTGGCCTCGCACACCTCTAAATCCAGGGGGGTGGCGACGTTATTCAGACGCGGATTAGTATATGAGATACAGAATTCCTTAGCGGATCCAGCAGGACGTTTCCTCCTTCTGGACGTATTGATAGAGGGAGTACCATATTCCTTACTGAACATATATGGCCCCAATTCCCCGAATCCGGCCTTTTCACTAAAATATCAGAGATGCTCACAGACAGGACGACTCGTTCGCTCATAGTGGCCGGAGACTTTAACGCTACGTTGGACTCGAACTTAGATAGGTCACACTGCAGAACGTCCACCTCGCCAGCCTCGCGTGCAATTCTGCATTTAATGGATAGGTTACATTTATGCGATATCTGGAGAACTTTACACAATGATGTCAGGGAATATAGTTGTTATTCCAAATCACATGATTCGTTCTCACGGATAGACTTGATTTTGGTCTCCACCACTTTGCTGGATAACTTGCTAGACGCTACAATTCATCCGATATCGATTTCGGACCACGCACCCGTAACTGTAGCTATTCAGGCCTTACAACCCCAAACTAAATCCCGCCTTTGGAGGTTCCCTACCTACCTCTTTGAATCAGAGGACTTTAGGACATATCTTAGGGTCCACTGGACAATTTTTTGGATGACAATGCTGTGCATTTGAACGAAGTCCCATTATTATGGGCAACCTCCAAGGCGGTTATGCACGGACACATTATGGCCTATGTGGCCCACAGGAACAGGCAGGCAAAGGAATGTTTTGAAAAACTACACCATGACCTCTTATCCGCCCAAAAGGACCACTCTACATCCCCCACGCCCCAAACCAAACAGGCATTCATAGAAGCTAAATCACTATTAGATTCATTCGTCCAGGGCCAGGCGCACTGGTTTACCAGGTGTATACAAAACAAATATTTTCGCTGGGGCAATAGGGCAGGGACTCTGCTGGCCTCCCTCACTAAACCCTTTAAATGCTCAAAACCAATAGCGCGAATCAAATGTCCCGAGACCAACCACTTTTACTCCACCACTGATGAGATACTAGAGGTTTTTTTTAAGTATTACGAGGACCTTTATAGGGCCTCCCCTACAGATAAAGAAAAAAAACGATCCTTTTTGACCTCCCTGTCCATGCCCTCCCTGTCCGAGGAACAGAGGGAGTTTCTAGACGCTGACATTACTGAGGATGAGGTGAGAGGAGTTATCTCTGAATCCCACAATCGCAAAACCCCTGGGCCAGACGGCCTGACAGCGGAATATTATAAGATATTAGCTCCAGAGATTATTCCAACCCTGACCACACTATACTCGCAGATATACAAAGAGGGGGCGGGGGTAGATAGGTTTACGGAATCAAGGGTGATATTATTTCCCAAGCCCAATAAAAATCCTGATCTATCGCAATCTTATAGGCCAATCACCTTAATGAACCAAGACTATAAGTTTTTAACTAAAATTATTGCGAATAGAATACAAACCTTTCTCCCAAATTTAATTCACCCCACCCAGATGGGTTTCACTGCAGGGAGGCACGCGGTTAGTAATGTTCGCAGGGTGGTGGCAGCGACAGTCGCGGCGCAGGACCCCTCACTACCACCAATACTCCTTCTTAGCTTAGATGCCGAGAAGGCTTTCGACACGGTGTCCTGGCCCTTTTTACAATCTGCCCTAGACATTCGGGGTTTTGGACACGATTTCAGACGATTTGTGACTAATGCCTATACACAGGGGTGGGATTCAAATTTTTAACAACAGGTTCCCTACTCCGCGGTGGATACGCAGCGTCGCGACACATATACGCCGCGTCACGACACGTTTACATATACATACACCATATATATGCAGCACATATAAATACACTATATACATGGTACACATACATAAATACACCATATACACTACACACATATTGTCACATTTCTCCCCACATGGCCCCCTCCATCCTCCATGTTGTCACATTTCTCCCCACATGGCCCCCCCCATCCTCCATGTTGTCACATTTCTCCCCACATGGCCCCCTCCATCCTTCATATTGTCACATTTCTCTCCCCCTGGCCCCTCCATCCTCCATGTTGCCACATTTCTCCCCACATGGCCCCCTCCATCCTCCATATTGTCACATTTCTCCCCACATGGCCCCCTCCATCCTCCATACTGTCACATTTCTCCCCACATGGCCCCCTCCATCCTCCATACTGTCACATTTCTCCCCACATGGCCCCCTCCATCCTCCATATTGTCACATTTCTCCCCACATGGCCCCCTCCATCCTCCATACTGTCACATTTCTCCCCACATGGCCCCCTCCATCCTCCATATTGTCACATTTCTCCCCACATGGCCCCCTCCATCCTCCATATTGTCACATTTCTCCCCACATGGCCCCCTCCATCCTCCATATTGTCACATTTCTCCCTACATGGCCCCTCCATCCTCCATGTTGTCACATTTCTCCCAAACCCCGGCCCCCTCCATCCTCCATGTTGTCACATTTCTCTCCCCCAGCCCCCTCCTTGCCATCTGTTGTCACATGATCACACTCACTACCCGTCCCTAACACGACCTGACCTGTCCTGACTCCTGTCTGTGGACTGTCAGCAACTCTAGGCAGCCTCTGCTCTGGCTGCTTCCTGCCGCTGCCACGCCGCTTACTCACCAGCAGGGAGGGCTGGCAGCCTTAGTCCTGGGGGAAAATCCAGTCAAGTGGCCCGTTGCACCACCGAATCAGCTCACCAGAGGGCTCTTTTCCTTGTGTCTAACCCGTTGCGTGATAGTGAGCCAAGCCCCATTCCGGACAGCAGAGACATGGAGCAGTATCATGATTGACTGATCTTTTTTACTACAAAATCACAGTAACAACTTTATCTCATTGTGATTTTGTTGTAAAAGATCACAGAGAGGCACAGAGCGTTATCAATCGTGTTACTGCTCTGTGTCTCTGCTGTCCGGTGCGGGCTTGGCTCTCTATCACGCAGCGGATTAGCCTCACAGGATCCGCTCGTGTTAAAGATCCCTAACCCCAATGCATGGCTACAATTACCCAGTCCTAATAAAATCTGGTCCTACCTTATCCAGGGTGTCGCTGGCATCGGCGTGATGTCCACTAGATCCAGAACAAGGTCCCTGTGGTGATAGAGAAAAAAAAGAATAATCACATAAGGAAGGGATGGTGACTGCCCCTGTGATATCACCAGCAGGGGGCGCTGTGCTGGCCTGTAAGACTGAGCCATGCCAATGTATAGCAGGGTAATCTAGGACATTTCCCCTAAGTGCTACCACACAGTACTAATGCCCAACTTGTGCCCCCACAGTAATTATGCCCACCTTTGTCCCTGTCACAGCAGTAATGCCCAGATTATGTGCCCCCTCACAGCAGTAATGCTCAGATTATGTGCCCCCTCACAGCAGTAATGCCCAGATTATGTGCCCCCTCACAGTAGCAATGCCAAGATTATGTGCCCCCTGACAGTAGCAACGCCATATTATGTGCCCCCTCACAGTAGCAATGCCATATTATGTGCCCCCTCACAGTAGCAATGCCATATTATGTGCCCCCTCACAGTAGCAACGCCATATTATGTGCCCCCTCACAGTAGCAATGCCCAGATTATGTGCCCCCTCACAGTAATTATGCCATCATTTGTGCCCCCTCACAGTAATTTTGCCATCATTTGTGCCCCCTCACAGTAATTTCGCCATCATTTGTGCCCCCTCACAGTAATTTTGCCATCATTTGTGCCCCCTCACAGTAATTTCGCCATCATTTGTGCCCCCTCACAGTAATTATGCCATCATTTGTGCCCCCTCACAGTAATTTCGCCATCATTTGTGCCCCCACAGTAATTATGACATCATTTGTGCCCCCTCACAGTAATTTTGCCATCATTTGTGCTCCCCTCACAGTAATTTTGCCATCATTTGTGCCCCCTCACAGTAATTTTGCTATCATTTGTGCCCTCACAGTAATTTTGCCATCATTTGCCCCCACAGTAATTTTGCCATCATTTGTGCCCCCTCACAGTAATTTTGCCATCATTCCCCCCACAGTAATTTTGCCATCATTTGTGCCCCCCTCACAGTAATTTTGCCATCATTTGTGCCCCCTCACATTTATTATGCCATCATTTGTGCCCCCTCACATTTATTATGCCATCATTTGTGCCCCCCTCACAGTAATTTTGCCATAATTTGTGCCCCCTCAGAGTAATTTTGCCATCATTCCCCCCCTCACAGTAATTTTGCCATAATTTGTGGCCCCACACATTTATTATCCAATCATTTGTGCCCCCCTCACAGTAGCTGTGCCCATCACCCATTCCCCCCCTTTGGTGTGAAGTGTTAGGAGCAAAACAAAGAACAAAAAAAAAAAAGCATACTTACCTTCTCCACTGATGACAGGCTCGGCTCCCACACTGACCCTGCTACAGGCTGTGCAAGGGAAGACTGATTCCCGGGCTTTCACAGCTCCTCCCGCAGCCAGCAGCAGGAAGTGCGGCCAGCAGGGGGAGCTCCTGAGCTGTGAAGCAGTAAGGTCTCACTGCTTCACTACGGAACGGCCCGGTGTGTGTAAGTTCAGCGGCGTGTGTGTGTGTGATGTGGTGCAGGGAGCTGCAGGACCGGATCGGGATCCCTGTTTCTCACCGGTCCTGCGAACCGGCTGTGATTTCAACAAACGGTTTGGCAGAACCGGAGAGAACCGGCTGGATCCCACCCCTGCCTATACAGATGTCATGACCATGATTACTATCACTGGGAAGAACTCGGGGGTCCTCAATCTCTTTAGGGGCACTAGGCAAGGTTTTCCCCTCTCCCCTGTGTTGTTCAATCTGGCCCTGGACCCGCTCCTGTACCATCTTAACTCCACGCAAATTTTTCGTGGGGTTGGGGTGGGGAATGTGGAATTGAGATCGGCTGCGTTCGCGGACGATGTCCTGCTGATGATTTCCGATCCAAAGAATTCCCTGGAAGCTTTGTTGGCGGAGATCCGGGATATTGGTGTATTATCGGGATATACCATTAACTTGGATAAAACAGAAGCATTATTAGTGAGCGGACCCAGGAGACCAATGTGGACAAGGACCTTCCCATTTTCAAGGAAAGATGAGTCTATAACGTACCTAGGGGTCTCCATCCCTAAAAAACCGTCCCAATTGTATAACTGTAACATAGGACCCTACCTCTCCTCTCTGGAGTCGACCCTGGCGAGTTGGAAACATTTCACACTCTCTTATGTAGGAAGGGCGAATCTTCTCAAAATGTCAGAGTTCCCTAAATTATTGTATGTTCTCCAAATGTTACCCATCTGCCTTAGGCCTCGAGATGAGAGGAGGATAGATTACTTGTATAGGACATTTGTCTGGAATGGGAGGCGTCCTAGAATAGCCTGGCACATACTGCGACAACCCAAACTAAATGGAGGCCTAAACTTCCCTGATATCAGACTGTACAATATTGCGGCTCTAATGCGAGTGGTGCGGGATTGGTTGCACACGACGTCACAATATACTCAGATCACGCTGGACCAGGCCTTTGTTCCACATATAGCGTTACCAAATCTACTGCATATCCCCTTTGGGGACCTTACACAGGCGGTTACAGCTAACCCTCTCCTCATGACGCCGTGGAGGGCGTGGTACAGAGTGAGAGGTCTGTGCGGATTGCAAGCGTCATCCTCGGTGCATCTGACACTGGTAGGGAATCCCTCGTTCCAGAACGGTTCTTCCCACCCCACGTTTAAGTGTTGGCAATCGCAAGGCATCTCCAGAATAGATAAACTTATCAACGCGCAAACACGTACGGTTAAACCACTCTCAGACCTGCAGAAGGAATACCCACATATAGTTTTCCCCTTCTTTCCGTACTTGCAAGCGAAAAGCTATATCACTAAAGTAATTTCCAATATGGTGGACTTGGAATGGAGTCCGTACTTTAGACAATGGTTCCTGATCCCCAATGGGGAGAAGAAACAAATATCGATAAACTACAGGTTTCTACATGTACCCATGGACTACTCCACTTCCACAACCCCTATGACCAGGTGGCAGGAGGAGGTACCTCAGGCTACCCCATCAGTGCTGCTCCGGGCGCTGGAGTTCGCATATAAACATCTACCAGTAGCGAGATACACGGAGATGGTCTTACAGATCTGCCATAGGTCCTACCTGACTCCGAGAAGGGGGTTTAGAATGGGCATATACGATTCCACTAATTGTTTTAAATGTGGGGCTTTAGATGCAGGACTTTACCACTGCTTATGGGACTGCCCAATAATACAACAGTTCTGGAATAAAGTTATCACTTTTACTAATACACATTTAACCAATTTTACCCCACGGGACCCGCTTTGGGCGCTGTTTGGCTATCTGGATAAGGATAAATATAACTGTACCCGGGATGTCGGAAATTATTACATTTTGTGGCAGTAGCAGGGACCAAGGCGATCCTGCAGGTCTGGCTACAGCCCACGACCCCCCTTCAAGTTGTTCTTGGAGAAACTCTCCTATATTATGCGCATGGACTGGGTGGAGGCTTCACACCAAAAAGACAAAAAGGTGGAACACTTTTTTCAGGTGTGGGAAAGTTTTATTAATATCTTGCCGATACATATCCGAAAGGCCATACACGAATGCTTCTCAGGGACCACGTGGTTCCTACAACAGGTGGTACTTGGCGACTCACCGGTTCTATTGTCGTGAACTGGGGAGGAGGGGGCTCATAAAGTCCAGATCTTCCCGAGCTTCCAAGTTTTGGTTTCGTTTTATTGTTTTTTGTGTTTTTATATTTATTTATTTATCTTATTTTTATTATTATTATTATTATTATTTTTTTCTTTCTCTCTTTATTTTTGCTTCTTGTTTTTATTTTTTGTTCATTAATTTATGCTGCTTTCCATTCAATTCATATTGAATATCATTATATATTTAGTAGGCAAAGATATCACTGTCTTAGTCTCGGGATCCCGCTGAGGACTGTGTTTGTTTACGAAGTGGTGACTTTCTAGGGAACGATCCCCACATCCTTTAAAGACAGTGATAGTTAAAAACTTCTGGTTGCAGCAGACTTCTGATAACTTCTGATAATCAGTGACATTTTTGATAGATGTCTAGCTGTGTGCCTCCTTGAAGGAGCAAAATTGCTGGCAGTGGAACACTGTCCTTGTTTGTATGTTTGTTTTTCCAACAAAGTTTTGAAAATTAATAAAAACAGTTTAAAAAAAAAAAAAAAAGCTGAGGACCCTAATGCTGTCAAGGACTCCTCAATTCTTGGTAAATGATAGGCATTAATGATGAGCGAGCACCAAAGTATTCGGGAACTCGGTCCGAACACATAGCGATATTCGTGCGCTCGGCTGAGCACCCGAGTATAATGGAAGTCAATGGGAGCCAACCAGGCACCCCCTGCTCGGATGAGGGGAGGGTGCCTGGATCATAGGAAAAGTTAGGAAAGTGATGGAAACACCTCTGAAATCAATCAGGAACAGCAGGGGGACCATGTCTGGATGCATTTTCAACTCCAATGACGCTGCTGGGAACCACGTTGTCTAAGCTGTACACCACTTTTACAGATTGACAAAAAAAAAATGCCATGTTCTTTCCATTTGGTTATGTTAGATTTGATGGTGCTCCTTGGGTTCATCAAACATTTGGGAATTTTTTATAACCTAACCCTTACTTGTACTTCTCAACAACATTGTCCCTTACTTGTTTGGAGAGTTCCCTGGTCTTCATGGCAGTGTTTGGTTAGTGATGCCTCTTGCTTACGTGTTGCAGCATTTAGGACCTTTCAAAATAGGTGTGTATATATAATGACAGATCATGTGACACTTGCACACAGGTGGACATCATTTTAGTAATTATGTGACTTTTGAAAGTAATAGGTAGTACCAGAGCTTTTTATGGGCTTCCGAACAAAAGAGTTGAATACAGTACATACGCCCATGGCAATTTTCAGTTTTCTATTTCTAAACAATAATTTTATTTAGATATTTTTCTCATTTCACTTCACCGACTTAGACTATTGTGTTCTGATCCATCACATAAAATTCAGATTAACAAAACCTTTAACAGAAGGCTGTAATGTACCAAAATAAGCAAAAAATCAAGGGGGTGAATACATTTGGAAGGTACTGTATATACAGTAATGCAAATAAGTATTTCATCCCTTTACAACTGACTAATTAGTATCTGGTGGGACACCCCCCAAATTAACCAAATTACATCCAACATCCTAACCTAGCTGTGGTTGTATTGTGTGTATATATATATATATATATAGATATGTGACAGGACCATGGGGAAAGTGATAGAAGGAGTATACATTTCACCTAGGTTCCTGTCTTATACGTTCTAAAAGCAGCCAGGGAATTGACAGCAAGGAAAACTAGGTTTTCCCATTGCAAGGGTTTTGTTAAAAACCTGGTTAGAAGGGCCTGGCTACTTGGAGCAGGGAGAGTTGGGTGGGTCTCTGCTCCAATTAGCCACTCCATATATATATATTTAAACACACAGCGCGATAGAGATTTTGGATGTAACCAGCTGATTTTGTACAAGTGACAGACTCAAACATCACTGGGTCTGCAGTAGAAGCCTGAGGGCTAGCCTCCTTCCTATGGGCTATGGACCCAGGACTATGTAGACCCCACTCTGACCTATTTGGGTTAGAATGAACTATAAACCATGATTTATTGGTTGAATTTATAGGCCACATCATATTGAGATTTAACACACCTAGACAAACATTTGGAGCCATTTGCCCACAAACTGACCGGTGTGACTCCTCTCTACACATCTACTACCACTACGACACAGTGTCTGAGGAAGGCTTTGTATAGCCGAAAACATTCACACGTACTGCCGCATATGACCTTACTGCCTCTTAAAATAAAGGAGCAAATACGAAAAAAACGAACATCTGCTGTATCTTTATTTTGCTGTATTGAGATATAAATCATCAGTATGTATAAAGACTTTAAAAATAAAACAGGTAAAAAATAGACAAACGGAGATATTTTGTACCACCGTGTACATATCGATCATCTCTATACAAATATCCTATGACCTAACCCCTCATGTGAACACTGTAAAAATGAAAAAATAGAAACAATTTTAAAAAATTATAATTTTGTCGCCTAACATCACTAAAAGTGAAACACCAAGCTATCAAAAAAGGCATATGACCCCCCAAATACAGTAATACCAATCTGTCATTTCATTTGCCCAAAAATGAGACCATACCATTAGACAATCACCGAATAAAAATAATAATATGGCTCTCAAACTATGGAGACATGAAAACATGAATTGTTTTTGGTTCAACAATGCTTTTATTGTGTAAAACAGAAATAACTAAAAAATAAGGAAACAGGTCTTGCCGCATCTGTAACAACCAGCTGTATAAAAATATCATACAAAGTAACCCCTCAGGTGGACACCTTTCAAAACAAAAAATAAAAACTCTCCAAAAAGGCCTTTTTTGGACAACTTTTATCACAAAAAGGTATAATAGCAAGCAATCAAAAAGTCATATGCACCACAAAATAAAGGTTTAAAGGTTTAATATGAAATGCAAATAATGTTCATAGATATATATATTTTTTTCCAAATGTACTGAAGACATTGAAGGCGAAAGGGGGACAAATGCAGAAGAAGCACCTCCAGGATATGCGGGCCATTCAGGAGCGGATGAAGGACATGGAGGAGAGGCACCGCCAGGCCATAAAGGGAGTGCAGTAGATGCTCCTGCTATTGGAAAAGTTGCCTTAAAAATGTTTTTTTTTGTTCTAATAAGTTATATAAATTGTTTATACAGTTATAACGTGTCTTTTGGTTTTTGTAATATTGCTCTGTTTTAGTGTAATAGCTTGGCCTAAATCAGCCAGAACTGACAGCAGCCAGTAAATACATGTCAAATGCATATAGGGCTCATTCACACGTCTGTAAAATGGGTCTGCATCCATTCTGCAACTTAGCGGAATGTTTATAGACCCATTGATTTTCAATTCCAGTCAGCAAAATTAGGCATTTACAGGATAAGTAAGTACGTATTGGCCAGTAGAGGCCCCAAAAATTAGCCAACAGGCTAAAGAACTTTGTATTCTGTGGCTGGAGGTACATTAGGCATTTACAGGATAAATAAGTAAGTGTCGGCCAGTACAGGCCCTAAAAATTAGCCAACATGCGTTCACCAGACAGCAAAGAACTTTGTATTCTGTGGCTGGAGGTACAGTAGGCATTCACAGGATAAATAAGTAAGTGTCGGTCACTAGTACAGGCCCGAAAAATTAGGCATTCAACGGACATAAAAGGCCTTTTATGCCGCTGTATTTACCAAAGACAGGGACCATGAATTGTTCTGGGTGGCGGTGGGCTGTCATGAGGAATTTGAATCAAACATGGTCTACTGGTCACATGTGTTGAATTCCTCCGAGATCCATGCCTCATTCATTTTTATAAATGTGAGGTAGTCCACATTGTCGTGAGCTAGGCGAGTGCGCTTATCGGTCACAATCCCCCCTGCTGCGCTAAACGTCCTTTCGGACCGGACACTGGACGAGGGGCAAGCCAACAGTTCCATGGCAAATTGTGTCCGCTCTGGCCACAGGTCAAGCCTGACCACCCAGTAGTCCAGGGGTTTATCAGTTCTCATAGCGACCAAATCAGCTGTTAAACTGATGTAGTCGGAGACCTGCCGGTCTAGGCGTTCCCTGAGGCTGGATCCGGAGGACAGCTGTCGATGGGTCGGCTGAAAGAATGTTCTCATATCAGAAGTGACCAACACATCTTCAAACCACACTCTTCTTGCAGTCGCTGTTGTATTGGTACCCACAACTGTTTCTCTGTGAGTGGAAACTCCTCTGCCAGCGCTCAAAAAAGTAGAATGCAGCATTTCTCTAAGCAAGGCCTGGAAGTGCTGCATTCTGACAACCCTATGTGATGGTGGTAACATTTCCGCCATTTTTTGTTTGTAACTGGGGTCTAAATACATTGCCACCCAGTACTGGTTCTTGCCCTTTATGCTTTTTATACAGGGGTCCCTCTTAAAAGACTGGAGCATGAAGGCCCCCATTTGCACTATACTGGATGCATTGTAGTGGCCTGGCTCCTGCTCATCATCCAGGATAATGTCGTCTTCGTTCTCCTCGCCCCATCCACGGACAACATGAGGGATCCCAGAAAGGTTTAAAGTATGCTCTTCTTGATCCTCCCCGACACCCTCCTCCTCTGACTCCTCTTCAGACTCCTGTTGTTGACTTGTCTCAGATGGAGTAGCCCCCCCTAGGAATTCATCCAGCATTGCTACTTCCTTATCTTCCTGCCCCTGCTCCTCGATGGCTTGATCAATGACATGATGCAATGCACGCTCCAGAAAGAAGGCAAAAGGTACGATGTCACTGATGGCGCCCTGGCTGCGACTGACCAGTTTGGTGATCTCGTCAAATAGCCGCAGAAGTCTGCATGCGTCGCGCATGAGCAGCTACTGGCGCGGTGAAAAAAAAACCAAGCTCCCCATAACCTGTCCTGCCGCAGAGTTCATACAGGTAGACATTAACTGCACGTTTCTGCTGGACCAGCCTATCGAGCATATACAAGGTTGAGTTCCATCGCGTCGGGCAGACACAAATTAGACGTCTGACAGGCAGGTTGTGTCGCTGCTGGATTTCAGCAAGGCGAACCATGGCCGTGTAAGATCTTCTGAAATGGCCCGCAATTTTCCTGGCCTGCCGCAAGACGTCCTGGACCCCGGGGAATTTGACAACGAATCACTGCACGACCAAGTTCAGGACGTGTGCCATGCATGGCACGTGTGTAATTTTGCCCTGTTTCAGTGCGCTCAGCAGATTGAGACCGTTGTCGCACACCACATTATGAAATGTCAAATTGAGCGGTGTTAGCCACTGATCTACCTGTGAACGCAAAGCTGTAAGGAGTGCAGGACCGGTGTAGCTCTTGGCTTCCAGGCAGAACAAACGCACCACCGCATGGCAACGTCTAACCCGGAATGTCGAATAGGTTCTGGGGATCTTGGTTGGCGCAGTGGAAGAGACGGTAGCAGCGGAAAAGGAGGAGTCAGCCGAGGAGGAGAGGGAGGATGGAGTAGGAGGAGGAGAAGAAAAGGCAGGCCTGCATGCAATCCGTGGCGGTAAAACCAAATCTACACGGGTGCCACGGGTTACATGCTTGACGGCCATCAGAAGGCTCACCCAGTGGCAGTAAAAGTTATATACCTTCCCTGCCCGTGTTTGCTAGACCACGTGTCTGTGGTAAGATGTATCTTGGCACAGACACTGTGTGCCAGAGATACATTCATTTTCCGCTGAACGTGTCCATATAGCTCTGGGATGCCCTTCTGCGAGAAATATTTCCTTCCTGGGACCTTCCATTGTGGTGTTCCAATGGCCACAAATTTACGAAAGGCCTCCGTTTCCACAAGTTTATATGGCAGTAGTTGGCGGGCTATCAGTTCTGACAAGCCAACGGTCAACCGTTTGGCAAGAGTGTTATACGGCATCATCATTTTTTTATGCTCGAACATTTGGGACACTTAAGCTTGCCTTTTTCCTGACAAACGTGAGGACAGCATGATGGAAGGTGGAGACAATTGGGAGGAGAGAGGAGAAGGAGAAGAGGCTGGACGGTAAGAGCCTGGAGTATGGCTTTGTGGATTCTGACGGCGTGGCTCCCACTGGGCTCGGTTACGTGAGGCCAGGTGCCTTCTTAAGGCGGTCGTCCCTAGGTGAGTGTTGGGCTTACCACGACTTATGCGTTCACTGCAAAGGCTGCAGATGGCAACACTATTGTCAGCAGCTGACACATTTAAAAAAGCCCACTCTCCTAGGAGCGCCAGATGTGACCGTACATGGTTGATGGCTCACTCCTGATACATTAGCAGTCTGGTTTGTCCCTCCTGTGCAATGTAAGTTTGGCCTGCTTCTCCTCCCTATCTCCTTGTCTATCTCTCCCTCTGAACTCCCCTCCTCTTCCACTCTTGTGGGCACCCATGTTACTTCCAAAGACAAGTCATCATCGACGTCACCTTCCCCACCACTAACATTAGAGATCTCTGAGTAGGCAGCAACAGCGGGGACCAAGCTCCTTGGGCTGATATGGGTCCTGTCGTCAGACTGCTGAGTGGCGGCTGTTGCACTTGCTACCTTCTCTTCCTGTCCGGTGCCAAGAATGGCTGCGCATCGGAAATGTCTTATGATGGATCGGAAAATAATTCCTGTGACTCAAGTGGAGGGTATAAGAAAGAGAGTGGATCAAGCTCACCCGCTTTACAAATGACCAGCCGTCCGGCTCCTCCTGTGCACGGATTAAGGTAAGACCTTGTATGTAGCATATGCCAAAAGGAAAGAAGAATCCAGCACTTTCAATGTTCATTTTAAGCCGCAACTTCTTTATTCCGGTGGATACAAATATTACAGCTGTTTACATCAAGCGGTAAAAACACACGGTCTGGGGTCAGTCGATGCGTTTCAAACTTTACAGTTCTTATTCATGACTCCATAAGGGTCTCCTCAGCAATGAATAAATTTATATCCTATTGGAATTACAACCTCCCTCCCACCAGGGTGGAGAGCAAGGGCAGGTGTTGTAAGTATATTGCATAGGGAGACGCCCATAGCTGCCTGGATAATTTCTGTTACAATGGTCTATTACATTTTTATTCAAAAAAATATATAAAAATGCCAAAAAACACCACAGAAAATATAAAAGCAAGTTCACACAAAAGCTAGACGCACCTCTGGACTGTCCTAACGATGGACATATTGCCCGTCAAGATGCAGAAACAAATTGCTGCTTGTAAATACTAAAACCGCACTGACTGACATCTATCAATGTGAATTGTGATCAACCAGTGCTCTGTCAGAACAGAAACTCAGACTGAAAACGCAACCGATGCTGCTCCTCAATGTGAACAGTGACATATAGTTGTATATTCAAGGTGCTAGTCAGAAAAGAGAAAAGGAAAAACAAGGGAGAGGCAACACTGAAACACTAATAAAAATGAAGCATTTCTTATATATAATTCATTCCTTTGGGAAAATGTGTGTTCAATTTAAATATCCAGAAGGCCTCCAACAGCAATTTGTGTTTTAAATCGCCACCTCTGGGCAAAGGGAGAATTTTTTCAATTCCATGTGCTTTGAAAAAACTGGTATCTCTATTATGTTCGTCTATGAAATGCTTGGCCCCCCTGTTATGTTAGTATAAGAGGGATTTCTGATGTAATTCAGGTGTTCCAATATCCGTTGTTTGAATTTACTGGAAGTACTAACCACATATAATAGGTTTCAATGAGTACATGAAATGACATATATCACATAGGAGCTGTTGCAGTTCATATACGAACTAATATTGAATTCCATATTATTCTCTGAGTCATGGAATTTCTTCGCTGGGGTAACATAGCTGCAAGTTTTGCAAGGATGGCTGCCACTGCGAAAAAAAACCTCTATGATGTAACCAAGTGCAATTTCTTTTTTGTGCAATAGATGAAAACATAGACGGCGAAAGTGCTGAAGCCAGAGTAGGAGAGCGTCTAGATACTATTCTGTAACCTTGTTCCAGAATAGCATGTGTCTTCTCATCCTGGTATAGAATCAGCAAACAATGTGAGACGATTTGTTTGATCGCATCAAACTGCCTGTTATAAGTGAGTATAAGGGTGGGCACTGATAGACATTGGTCAACCCTCATGACAATGGCTGCAATATGGAGTCCAACCACTCACCCAAACTCTCAGTGAAGGAGCTGATCCCTGAAACGGTGGCGTTTTGAAATGTCAGCCTTATACAATCACTCATCTGTGAGGTGACTTGTTGAATCAGACATTCTCCTCTTACAGTTTATGCATCAGACACCCAAGAGTTAATCAAGTAGTCTTTTAATCCGGAGATTGTATTACAAGATATGCAGGAAATCCAGATGGTAAAAGAATTATGCCTCTAATATTCTCCTTGATAAGAAGATGAGATACTACACAGATTCTCCTCAGAATCAGAGCACACAAAACAGCAATGCATGACAGGGAAAACAGGAAGTGGCTAGACTGAACCAACTAGAAGCTGAAACAGAGGGGGGAGCAGAAGAGAGGAGCATACCAATACACAATGCAAGATAATGAAACAGAACAGAAACAATGGGGCGAAGTGGTGGCGGGTCAAGCCCCTTATGGATTTTGGGTTAAGTAGAGGGTATATGGTGTTGGTGGTGGTGTCTTTGGGGGTGCACACAGCAGAGAGTGAAGAGGGTGCAGATAGAGAGGATGAGCAGGGTACAGAAGTGGAAGGCTGAGTGAGCCACTCAACCAAGTCTGGTGCGTCCTTTGACGAAATTGAACGCACCTTCTGCAACTTCCCACTTTGGCTCCGGCCTGGTGCTCCTGCCCTACCCCTACCACCCCTGCGAAAGGGTCTGCCTCTTCCTCTGCCTGTAATTTTTTAAATGACCCGGTGACAAAAGTCTATAGAGAAGCAAAGTGTATGTGGAAGAAGGTATATAACACCCTGCTTCAATATGTCGTTTTGTTGTCAACTGGTCTATAATCACACCAGTTTAAAAATAATATATATTTTACATTTTATCACTGTGTCTAGCAGAAGTAACGCAGTGAAAGCGGCTAAATGTGTGCAGCACACAAATACATTATTCGAGTATTATATTCTTAGATAACACCCTGATTCTATATGTTGTTTTGGGGCCCACTGGTCTTTCACACCAGTTTATGTTTTCCTTTAAATTTTCTCACTGTGTGTAGCAGAGGTAACGCAGTGAAAGCAGCTAAATTTGTGCAGCACACAAATACACTATTTGAGTAGTACAGGGTGGGCCATTTATATGGATACACCTTAATAAAATGGGAATGGTTGGTGATATTAACTTCCTGTTTTTGGCACATTAGTATATGTGAGGGGGGAAACTTTTCAAGATGGGTGGTGACCATGGCGGCCATTTTGAAGTTGGCCATTTTGAATCCAACTTTTGTTTTTTCAATAGGAAGAGGGTCATGTGACACATCAAACTTATTGGGAATTTCACAAGAAAAACAATGGTGTGCTTGGTTTTAACGTAACTTTATACTTTCATGAGTTATTCACAAGTTTCTCTTTGTTTACAGCCATTGACATGTCGCCGAGGTTAACACGTGAGGAGCGGATAGAAATTGTGTTGATGTCTGGTGAACACAGTAACTGGGTCATTGCAGCAGATTTCAATGCAAGACACCCTAAGAGACCACCCATCTCCCATGCTACAGTTAGCAAACTGCTTGCTAAGTTTCGTGAAACTGGTTCAGTGTTGGATTTGCCAAAATGTGGACGCATGAAATCTGTCACTGATGAAGAAACATCAGTGGCTGTCCTAGCTTCATTCAGCAAGAGCCCACAGCGTAGCACTCGCCGCATGTCACTGGAGAGTGGCATTAGTCGAACATCCCATTCGGCGGATATTAGCTACTCACAAATGGCACCCTTACAAACTCCAGCTACTGCAGCATCTCAACGAGGATGACCCAGATCGGCGCACTGAATTTGCAGAATGGGCAAAACAAAAATTGGAACAGGACCCTCAGTTTACGCAGAAGATTTTGTTCAGTGATGAGGCAAACTTTCATATGAATGATGAAGTTAACAAACAAAACCACCGCTATTGGTCTGACACTAACCCACATTGGATAGATCCCTCCAAGACTGTTGGAACAAAAAAATTGATGGTATGGTGTGGTATAAGGGGTACAAAGATAGTGGGGCCATTCTTCATCAATGCAAGCCTCAAGGCCACTGGATATGCGAAATTGCTACATGATGATGTGTTTCCCTCTTTATGCACTGAAGCTGGCACATTGAGTTTTTCCAGCAAGATGGTGCACCACCACATTATAGGTGTCAGGTCCGAGCATTCCTAGATGAACAGTTTCCTGGAAAGTGGATTGGTCATTGTGGGCCAGTTGAATGTACCCCAAGGTCTCCCGATCTGACCCCCTTAGACTTTTATCTTCGGGGTCATCTGAAGGCAATTGTCTATGCTGTGAAGATACGAGATGTGCAGCACCTGAAACTACGGATACTGGAAGCCTGTGCTAGCATTTCTCCTGCGGTGTTGCTATCAGTGTGTGAAGAGTGGGAGAAGAGGGTTGCATTGACAATCCAACACAATGGGCAGCACATTGAACACATTTTATAAGTGGTCAGAAACTTGTAAATAAATAGCTCATGAATGAATAAAGTTACGTTAAAACCAAGCACACCATTGTTTTTCTTGTGAAATTCCCAATAAGTTTGATGTGTCACATGACCCTCTTCCTATTGAAAAAACAAAAATTGGATTCAAAATGGCCGACTTCAAAATGGCCGCTATGGTCTCACATGGTTTCCCCCCTCACATATACTAATGTGCCACAAACAGGAAGTTAATATCACCAACCATTCCCATTTTATTAAGGTGTATCCATATGAATGACCCACCCTGTATATTCTTTGATAACACCCCGATTCTATATGTTGTTTTGGGGCCCACTGGTCTTTCACACTAGTTTATGTTTTCCTTTAAATTTTCTCACTGTGTGTAGCAGAAGAAAAGCAGTGAAAGCGGATACATTTGTGCAGCACACAAATACACTATTTGAGAAGTATATTCTTAGATAACACCACAATTCTATATGTTGTTTTGGGGCCCACTAGTCTTTCACACCAGTTTAGGTTTTCCTTAAAATTTTCTCACTGTGTGTAGCAGAAGTAAAGCATTGAAAGCGGATACATTTGTGCAGCACACAAATTAAATACACTATTTGAGTATTACCATATTTTTCGCCCTATAAGATGCACCGGCCCATAAGACACACCTAGGTTTTTAAGGAGGAAAATGAAAAAAATGTTGAACCAAAAGGTGTGCCTAATGGTCTTATGTGGGATCTGGGGATGGCACTGTTATGGGGGGTCTGTGGATGGCACTGTTATTGGGGTCTGTGGATGGCACTGTTATTGGGGACTGTGGATGGCACTGTTATTGGGGACTGTGGATGGCACTGTTATGGGGGATCTGTTGATGACACATAAATAGCATTTTACGCTATGTGTCATCCACATATCTCCCATAACATTGTCATGTCATCCACAGACCCCCATAACAGTGCCATCCACAAATCCCCATAACAGTGCTATCCATAGAATGACCCCCAATAGGGAGGAGGGGCCGGCATCTAGCTCTGTAATTACAGCAGACCCGGTGCAGTCACTGCATTCTGCTACACCGGGCCTGCTCACTGTAGGAATCCTAACTGCAGGTAATGCTGTATGCTGATTAAGGTAACAGTAGTCTTTTATGCAGCCTGTACTTACGATACTAACTTTCCGGCAGGCAGCAGGCTGAGCTGGTGGGCAGGCGCTGAAAACGTAACTCATTATGTCACGCGCCTGCTCTCCCTTCTTCATTCATAAAGTGGGGGGAGCCGGCGCGTGACATAGTGAGTTACATTGTCAGCGCCCGCCCGCCAGCTCAGCCTCCTGCCTCCTGCCTGCTGGCTGTCGGAAAGTTAGTATCGTAAGTACAGGCTGCATAAAAGGCTACTGTTAGCATTGCCTGCAGTTAGGATTCCTACAGTAAGCGGGCCCGGTGTAGCAGAATACAGTGACTGCAACGGGCCCGCTGTAGTTACAGAGCTGGATGCCGGCCCCTCCTCCCTCATCCCTGCCTGCTAATACACCCGCCACCGCGCAGCATGCGATCAGCGGTATACAAACTAAAGTATTCGTCCCATAAGACGCACTACCTTCCCCCCCCCCACTTTTGGGGGGAAAAAGTGCGTCTTATAGGGCGAAAAATACGGTATATTCTTAGATAACACCCCAATTCTATTTGTTGTTTTGGGGCCCACTGGTCTTTCACACCAGTTTAGGGTTTCCTTTAATTTTTCTCACTGTGTATAGCAGAGGTAAAGCAGTGAAAGCGGATACATTTCTGCAGCACACAAATACACTATTTGAGTAGTATATTCTTAGATAACACCCCACTTCAATATGTTGTTTTGGGGGACACTGGTCTATCACACCAGTTATAATATTTTTTTATAATTGCGTTTTTCACTCTTTGTAGTTGTAGTATCGCTGCAGAACAGATCACAAGTTACAATGCTGTACTATACAAATCCACTATATGGTTTCTATATTAGAAAGTATATTATAAGTATACTACACCCCTCTGTACTGCACACCAATCAATAGCACACCTTTACCAGTCCTTATAAGGACTTTTGTGGACCTATTAGCAAGAGATTTGTGTCACTATTAACACTCTAACCTCCTGTCCCTGCTCCACACAGCAACCTCTCCCTACACTGACAAAAGACAGAATGTAAAATGGCAGCCAGATCAGGTCTATTTATAAGGTAGGGGTATGTCCATGTGCTGAAATATCTTAATTGGCTGTCCTGTACCACCTAATGGATGTGTCATGAGTCAAAGTTCTCACAATGTAAAAAAATATGGCGCCAGCGAATATGGCCATATGTTCGCATGTTTGGCGAACCGCAAATGAGTAAAGTTTGCCGCAAAACAACCGCCGGGCAAACCACAAGGCCATCTCTACCCACCAGCACCCTCACCCTGATGAGCGGCCTAGTGTCACAAGGAGGGAAACATTTTGAAAGATGGTGAAGAAGTACATAGCAGACCGTGTTAGCGTCCTCAGTGATCTCTCTGTGCCTTACAACTATTGGGTGTCCAAGCTGGACATGTGGCACAAACTTGCACTCTGTGCCTTTGAGGGGCTGGCCTGTACACTGTATTTACTAAAACCTCATCCAAAACTTACACATTACTATAAAATACAAACATACCATACAACAGTGGTGGTAAAACAATGGCATGACCTGTTGACTAACTCCTAAATAACAAAATAAATAACAATAACAAAATATCTTTCCCCAGTTATCTCCATGACACCACATTCTGAGACTGGCTTCCTCTGATAGGACAGGAAAAAATACAGAGAGGTTTAAAAACCCCACCCCTTTCCTCCATCACAGGTGTTTTTTCCTGTCCCTTCAGGATAGGAAGCAGGAGAGGTGTGTGGAGCTCGCTTTGGCCCACATGTAAAGATTCCTGCAGGCCGAGGTTGGATCTGTAGGTCAGCTCTACCTCCTCCTTCATGGCCTGGGCTGGTACGCAAACAGTTGCTCTCCCTGCGAAGATCCCCTCTACGGCGGTCTAGGGTGATTTTATGCAGAGGAGAAAGAAGATGGCGACAGATCGGCATTATGATATGTTCCCTCTGGCCGCTGGTGCGAGATGTCAGATGCGGGGGCATGGCCGGACATCATGAAGTCATCACCGAACGCCGCACAATGGCGTCCGGACAGCGTCCTCTCACCCAGAGAGCCTCTACTGGGACTGTGGCAGATGGGAGTAGATATGAGCACCCCCATCACGCTGGGCTCTGGAGCCGAGCCTGCATCAAATCCAGGAGCCGTGATTAGCCTGACCTCAGGCACATGGTGATGAACTGTTGCCCTGGTTAGCTGATCCTTCTCTCCCTTATATTTCCAAGGAGAAAAGGATTTTACTGTTGCTCCTAAAAAAGCAAGAAAGTGTAGAATTTGTTTCAAGTGGTTGCCCAGTACTGGGGCTAAACCCCTTTGTAATGAATGTACTTCCAATGTTGTCAAAGCTGAAGCTTCTAGTTTCCTTGAAGACATTAGAACGCTGGTTAAGGAAGAGGTTCAGTCAACCCTAGCTTCCAGGGACCCAATTCCTTTTAGAAATCCTCCGCCTCAAAGCATCCACGATAACTTCCACTTGTTTTCCGACTCAGACTCTGAGGCAATCGAAGGCTCAGACTCTGAATCAGTTCAAAAACATTACGTATCTTCAGATGAAGACAACGAATATAAGTGTTTTCTATTCAATCTGGATGACATTGACGAGATCATTAAAGAAATTAGAGCTACTATACAAATGTAGGTGCCAAAAAAACCTAAGTCAGCACAGGAAGAAATATTTGGCAGACTAGGAAAAAAGAAAAATTTGGTATTTCCAGTTCCAGATAATGTCCAGAAACTGATTAAATCTGAATGAAAGAAACCTGATAAGGGCTCTTTTATTCCCAGGGGAATTAAGAGACGATATCCATTTAGTGCTGAGGATTTCACTGACTGGGAATCGATCCCCAGGGTGGACTCCCCAGTGGCCAAAGTAGCAAAACATACAGCGCTACTTTTTGACTCAGCACAACTCAAAGATCCTTTAGACAGGAAGGCTGAAAGTCTTCTAAGAAATACCTGGGAGATGGCAGCGGCCCTTCTTAAACCGGGAGTAGCCTCCACTTGTGTAGCCAGAACCTTGAACTTATGGTTAGAGCAACTGCAGATTCACCTGGTCAATAAGACACTGCGTGACCAGATCCTTGAAAGTATTCCTCTATTAAAAATGGCAACCAGTTTTTTAGCAGATGCAGCTGCAGCTGCAGCTGCTGAAACCCGTACAGCAGTATTAGGCTGGCTTCACACGTCCGTTTAACATGGATGTGAACTGTCCGTGGTAACCTGGCTGGATTCCTGCTTAGAGCAGGAGCGTACGGCGTCATTGGTTGCTATGACGCTGTGCGCTTCCTGCCACCCCTGCAGTACAGTAATACACTGGTATGATCTATACGACTGTATTACTGTTCTGCAGCGGAGGCAGGAAGCGCACGGCGTCATAGCAGCCAATGACGCCGTGCGCTCCTGCTCTAAGCAGGAATCCAGTTCAGGTTACCACGGACAGTTCACTTCCATATTAAACAGACGTGTTAAGCCAGCCTTATCCAACACAGTAAGATGGCCGTTATGGCTCAAGGCTTGGTATCGAGATCTCTCTTCCAAAAATAAACTAATTTCTCTCCCTTTCCATGGTCAGTAGGTATTTGGACCAGACCTAGACAAGATTATAGATGATGCCACAAATAAAAAGAGAAGGTTTCCTGAAGAAAAATATAGACAAAGAAGACAAAATTTTCGTGACTGACAATATCAGACCGAAAATAAAAGAAACAAAGGGAAAACCAGGAGATGGAGTTATGCAAAAGGGGATAGAGGAATTTTTTTTTCTTTTCAACCTTAGTAGAGGAGAAAGCTCATCTACTATCCCCAAACAACGATACCAGACAGGTAGGGGGAAGATTCAGCTCCTTTTTAAAATTTTGGGAGCAAATAACTTCAAATACCTGGGTTTTGAACATCATAAAAGAGGGTTACAGGATAGAGTTAAATTCTCCCCCTCCACAAAAATTCATTACCACTCTTGCTCCCTTTCAGCTTGGTACCTTAAGAGACGACATCAGAGATTTACTAAGCTTAGCCGCAATATAGCCTGTCCTGGAAAATCAACTAGGACATGGCCATTACTCCCGTCTATTTATAGTAAAAAAGCCAAACGGGAAATCCCGGGTTGTAATAAATCTAAAATCCTTGAACAAATGCGTTACATAAAAAAGTTCAAAATGGAAACCCTGAAGTCGGCAGTAAAACTAATAAAAAAGAATGCAGTAATGGCCTTGATCGTTTTGAGGGATGCATACTACCACATACCAATGCACAGATCACTAAGAAAATTCCTCAGATTCGCAATTTAATCAGGGGGTCACACTCAACATTACCAATTTGTGTGTCTCCCCTTCGCAATTTCTTTGGCGCCAAGAACATTTACAAAGGTCATGGTGGAGGCTGTGGTGGACCTAAGGAAACAAGCGATATGTGTTATTCCATATCTAGACAACCTTCTGGTGGTTGCAGACAACAAAGCCCTTCTACTAGATCAGTTACAAATAGTCCTAAACCATCTCCAGAGCCTAGGGTGGATAATTAACTGGGAGAAGTCTTATTCCCAAGCTGCCAAAAGACATTCCTTGGGATATCCATGGACTCAATCTCTCAGGGATCATTCCTTCCACCTCAAAAAATACAAAAAAACTACAAGACATACTAAAAAACTTCAAAAATAAAAAATTCTGCTCCATACAAACTGCAATAAAGGTGCTAGACAGCCTCTCATCGTGCATCCCGGCAGTATTTTGGGCTTAATTTCACCTAAGACATCTCCAAAAATTCATCTTATCCATGTGGAACAGATCTCAAACGACCCTAGACAAACAAATATTCCTGGATCCGAGTAACATTGTAACATAGTATTACACTACAGAAATACATCCAGGCCCCTCTTGAATTCCTTTATTGTAATCACCATCAACCATCATAGTCTCACTGCTCTTACCGTACAAAATCCTTTTCTATTTTTGTGTGCAAACCTTCTTTCCTCCAGATGCAGAGGATGTCCCCTTGTCACAGTCACAGTCCTGGGGATAAATAGATGATGGGAGAGATTTCTGTACTGACCCCTGATATATTTATACATAGTTATTAGATCTCCCTAAAAAACTCTCTAAATTGGTGGCTCAGAAGCACCAACCTAAAAGCCAAGATCAACCCTTAGTAATCACAACGGATGCCAGCCTCCAGGGTTGTGGAGCGGTAATCCAACATAAAACCTACCAAGGGAAATGGTCAGACCCCATAAAACAGCAAAACCTTATCACTGAATGTGAATATCTCTTTCAGGATGCTGCAAATAAACTGACTTCACTGAAAAAAAAAAAGAAACACCCCTAAAAATTAACCTTTATTAAATATCCAGATAAAACCAGCTATACTAGCCAAATCCACAAAACACTGTATAGAAGCCAAATTACCCTCACCACGGATTAACGAGGGGAAAAGGACAGCAGTGTGATATAATAGATAGCAATCAGGGACATGAAATTCGGAAATACCTAGAATATCCCTCCTCTTTCCCTAATACTGCTGTGCCCAGGGGCATCCCTTGATGGTAGGGATCCCCTGTCCTCGTTCCTTGGCTGCTTTTTCCCTCAGTTCACCCTAATAGATCAATAATAAACAACAACAATATCACCAAATATAATAATATATACTGCCACAAAAAATTAAACCCCGACGCGTTTCCCCTTGCCAAGAAGGTTCATCAGGGGGTAAACAATCACGGTCACAGGTGGTTCATATATCAAGTAAAAGATGTAAAAAAGATCATACAATATTGATACAAAACTAGATATTCTCCCCAGCGATCACAACTACTAAAACATATGAAAACACACCAAACAATGCCAGGTGGTAGTAATCAGTGATCCACTGGGAGCTGGTCCCACACTACAAATAAATAAAGCAAGTACGGTGTCAAACACTCAATAGCATAGCAGATGTGTATGTATAACTTATCTGACGTCCGGACGATCTGGTGTGGTGTGGTGGGGGCCAGCAGGGAGATGGCTTCCATTATTGATCTATTAGGGTGAACTGAGGGAAAAAGCAGCCAAGGAACGAGGACAGGGGATCCCTACCATCAAGGGATGCCCATGGGCACAGCAGTGTTAGGGAAAGAGGAGGGATATTCTAGGTATTTCCGAATTTCATGTCCCTGATTGCGATCTATTATATCACACTGCTGTCCTTTTTCCCTCGTTAATCCGTGGTGAGGGTAATTTGGCTTCTATACAGTGTTTTGTGGATTTGGCTAGTATAGCTGGTTTTATCTGGATATTTAATAAAGGTTAATTTTTAGGGGTGTTTCTTTTTTCCCATAAAACAGCAATCCTGGAACTACTGGCAATTTGGGAGGCATTGAAGAAGACGCAACATCTGTCGACACAGCGCTATATGTGAGTATACTCAGACAATTTAACAGCAGTGTCCTTCATTCAGCCTCAGGGAGGGACGAGACATCACCTACATTAAATTTTTTCAAACAAAATATTTTTGTAGGCGGAGCAAAAGCTGCGATCAATATCTGCAGTCCACCTGAAAGGCTTCTTGAACATACAAGCCGACTATCTGAGCCGCCACACTCTAGATCCAGGGGAATGGAAACTATGCCCGGAAGCCTTACAGATGATTACACAAAAATGGGGCAGACCACAAATAGATCTTTTTGCTTCACACGAAAACCACCAAATCAGTCAATTCTTTTCCCTCAACCCAAGGGATTATCCATTGGCAGTAGACACATTCCATCAGAACTGGACAACACACTTAGTATATGCGTTCCCACCCATTCTACCTTTGAGACCAGATCTTCTATGTCAAGGCCCCATTCCTCATCCAAACATGCAGATATTAAAAATGTCGGCTTGGATTCTGAAGAATCCATCCTATTAAAATTAGGAATATCTGAGAAAGGAGTCGCCACCTTTCTCCTCAGCAGGAAACAGAACAAAAAAAAGGCATATTTCAACCCAATACCATCAGGGTCCAAGTATCAGCCTTGGGAGCCTTATACAATACTAGCCTCGCAGAATGTCCCTGGATAGCTAGATTCCTTAAAGCAGCAGACGGGATTGGACCAACGGTCAAAAACATGGTAGCCCCTTGGAACCTAAATACGGTATTAACAGGGTTAATGTCCGGCCCCTTCGAACCTATAGAATCAATTTCCATGAAATGGCTCACCATTAAAACGATTTTTTTAGTGGCAATTATATCCGCAAGGTGAGTCTGCGAATTACAGGCCTTATCCATCCAAGACCCCTTCCTTACAGTTTTTCAGGAATAACCTGGTGTTCAAATTAGATCCTTCCTTTTTACCTAAGGTGGTCTCTACCTTTCATAGGTCTCAAGACATAGTACTCCCCTCATTCTGTGCCAATCCAAAAAATGACCAAGAAGCTACTTTCCATACCTTGGACATAAGGAGAGCAGTCCTAAGATACCTAGAATCAACTAGAGAGTAGAGAATCGACAGGAATCTCTTTGGATAGTTTTACGGGCCTAACAAAGGGAAAAAAGCAGCAAAAAATTTCATCTCCAGATGGATAAGAACAGCCATCTCAGGAGCATACAAAGTCAGAGGGAAAGAAGCCCCATCTTCCCTTAGAGGACATTCTACAGGAGACATGACCGCTTCTTTGGTGGAAAAGTCATCAGCCTCCTTACAGGAAAACTGTAGAGCGGCAACCTGGAAAAGGATCCACCCCTTTGCCAAGCACTACAATCTAGATATCTATTCAAGCGAGGACATGGTCTTTGGACGTAAAGTCCTCTGTGCCATTGTCCCCTCCTAATAATTTCTTTGTTATTTCTCAGGATGTGGTGTCATGGAGACGACTGGGGAAATGATTATTACACTCACCGGAAATCCGTTTTCCTGGAAGTCTCCATGACACCACATACATCCGATCCTTTTAATTTACGATTAGATTGATTATTTATTCTTTCTATTAAACTAAGTCACCTTATCCCTTTATCCTGGGGTTCTTTGTTAAAATACACTGGTGATGGAGGGAAGGGGTTGGGTTTTTAAACCTCTCTGTGTTTTTTCCTGTCCTATCAGAGGAAGTCAGTCTCAGGATAAGGTGTCATGGAGACTTGCAGGAAACTGTATTACTGGTCAGTGTAATATTCATTACAAACTAGTCCTAAACTGTAGCTCAAACCATAACCAACAAAAAGTCAAACACAGTACACAGGGTGATAGCCAGACCACCCTCAGTTTGTATTCTTTATGCCTCAGAGGTGCTGCCCTGCCCTGCTGCCATCATTTTGGCACAGCAGGTATTTAGTGCTGCTGGGGCCATAATAACAGATAAGCGCATGTGCCTGTCAACTGAAAATGCTGACAGGTTGACTATTATAAAAAAGAACCGGGCCTGAATTGCCCCTGACTTCTCTACCCCATCAGATGAAAGCGGCTGAGCATAAAGGCATTTTAAATGTGCTGTGTTTGTAATGTACTAAATACACTGTAGTCACATGCACCTCTGCCACCACTAAAAAGGTTATATGGTTCAATCTTTTTTTTCTCGCCCCCCTCTGCTCCTCCTCCTCCTCCATCATATGAACATGCTTTATAGGCTGTCCTGGCAAAATAATGTTTTATGGGGTCAGGGAAACTCTTGCACAGATGCCAGAGGTGACACTCAGAGCCCTCTCTGTGGGCACCCTTACCCTTGAAAAAGTCTGTGGTGCACTAATATGCCTTACACTTTTCCTGCCAATCATCAGCTTCAGGTACGCCATGAATGGCACAGGCAGCAAATTGACTGTATGCTACTATAGCTAAATAATATGGAACATTGAAGATATACTATATTGGACTGTAGTATTCAGGGTAAATTATTGTGTGGGCACTTTGCGATAAATAAGTGTGTTTGTGGTTGCAGTTTGGGCAATCAGTCTCTAAAAGGGTCGCCATCACCTTCACTGTTTTAGAGGGTTAGCGCACCTGGAGGCCCTCTACTACATTATTTTAACTCTGTTTCATTAAGCTCAGGTCCAAAGCCTTTGCGTGAACCATCAGCATCATTCCCACTTTCCCCTCCCTTTGTGCGCGCCTTCTTCATATTAATGGTTTTGTCTGTAGATGTGGCGCATATTGTTTTACTGTCCGCTAAAGTCACAGTTTTCTGATGCAGGACAGTATTGGATACAAAAACCCACAGGTTGTGGACACTTTACAAGGCCAAGATGAATAGAAGTTGTAATAGACACAGTGTTTTCAGATACAGTTCAGTATAGGATACAAAAACCCACAGGTTGTGGACACTTTACAAGGCCCAGATAAATGGAATTTGTAATATACACACTGTATTCAGATGTAGTTCAGCATTAGAAGCAAAATACAACAGATTTCAGAAAGTAAACTAGGCCCAAGATAATGGAATGTGTAATATACACACTGTATTCAGATGTAGTTCAGTATTGGAAGCAAAATATAACAGATATCGGCAAGTATACTAGGCCAAAGATAATGGAATTTGTAATATACACACTGTATTTAGATGTAGTTCAGTATGGGAAGCAAAATACAACAGACGTCGGCCAGTATAC
This sequence comes from Bufotes viridis, assembly GCA_033119425.1. Taxonomy (NCBI): domain Eukaryota; kingdom Metazoa; phylum Chordata; class Amphibia; order Anura; family Bufonidae; genus Bufotes; species Bufotes viridis. The sequence continues at coordinate 58,105,948 of CM065595.1, forward strand.
TAGGCCCAAGATAATGGAATTTGTAATATACACACTATATTCAGATGTAGTTCGGCATTAGAAGCAAAATACAACAGATTTCGGGCAGTAAACTAGGCCCAAGATAATGGAATTTGCAATATACACACTGTATTCAGATGTAGTTCTATATTGGATACAAATTTGTCCCAAATAAAATGAATTCTCTGCTGGAATACTGTATATACGGTTGCGGCCTACACGCACATACAGATGTGTCCAAAACTAGTTAACTATGGCCAAAATATAAATCACTCTTTGCTGGAGCAATTAATATAACGGTTGCGGATTGAACGCACACACAGATGTAGAACAAATTAGGTTCATTTCCACAGAATAAAATAATTTCTCTGATGGTGCAGTGTACATCTCACTAGCAGGCACGCTGTAGTGAATAATCCCTTTTTCATAATGTCTGCCCAACACACTGCTTTATGATGGTGCAGTGTATATCTCACTAGCAGGCACACTGTAGTGAATAAGCCCCTTTTTATAATGTCTGATCCACACACTGCTTTCTGATGGCGTACTGTGGATGACACTAATCTGAAATCTTTCTGTCTTTTAGAAGTTTGGGTAATTAAAAAAGCGATTTTCAACCCCTGCACTATCTGTCCCTTCCTGAAGATGGCTGTCCCTGATAGTACTGAATTAAACCCCTTCTTAAAAAAGAAAAAGGTGCTGCACTGCTGTCAAACACACACTGTAGTCCTTAAAAGGACTGTTTGGTCTTTTGATAAGGTTTTTGGAGTAAAATCAGTAAGTTTACAGCAAAACGCTATCTGTACCTGCTGATTGTCTGCTCTACCTGATGCTGAATGATCTGAGCACCGGACCTCAGCTCCTATATCAACTTGTATCACGTGTTCCGGCCAGCCAATCAGTGTAAGGCTTACAACTAACATAGCTATGGCCTTACACTGAAGGGAATTACTTACCTGGACCTTGATTGGCTGCTTAGGATGCAAACGTGCGGGGAGGAGACTTGAGCAAAGCGACGAACACACGTGGTGCTGGGCCGAGTTAAGCCGAGCGCCGAGCATAGAGATCATCACTAGTCGGGACCCTTAATTAGAGATAGCCAGGGGCGGATTAAGTGCATGATAGGCCCGGGGCTGTCTACCCAACTTGGGCCCCCTCCCCCCCCCCACTCCATTTCAGGTTTCAGGTTTTTTTTTCTGTGTGAAGATTCTGCGGTGCTTTGTGAGCGTCACAGTCTCTTCCTAGGCCATATGATGTCACATTCATCGTTCACGTGGCCGAGGTGCAGCTCTGTCCCATCTGAGTGATTGGGGCTGAGCTGCAATACCAAGCGCAGTGCTGTCAAATGGACAGCGCTGTGCTTGGTAAGGAGCAAAGAGGCTGCGGCGCTCACTGGAACATCACAGTCTCCTCAAACAGGAGTCTGACCCCCACCATCTCATAACTCTCTGTGTACAGATGTCATAGATGTTACCTGCAGTCCTATGTAACACCCCACATAACACAGTGATTTATTCTGTTATGTGGGGTGTTACATAGGACTGCAGGGAACATGTACAACATTATTTGCACACAGAGAGTTATCACTGGTATCTGTGCTGTTACATAGGGCTGCAGGTGAAAAATTAAAGTTTAAGTTGCCAAATTTAAAATACATATGATTATGATAAAGACTTGGAGGAGAAGATGAGATGTAGGTCACAGCAGTGAGAATACAGCACCACATACCTCTTACATCCAGGGACTTCTCCTGTCATGTAGATCTTCTCTTTCCTCTTCTCCTCCGTCTGACCCAGACTGCCATGACTAATTCTTTCAGCCGCACCTCGTCTCTATAGAGTTTGTTACACAGACACGTTATATTTCTCATAATTGGGGTCATTTATCAAACTGGTGTAAATTAGAACTGGCTTAGTTGCCCATAGCAACCAATTCGATTCCACCTTTCCTTTTCCAGAGGAGCTGTTAAAAATGAAAGGTGGAATCTGTTGCTATGGACAACTAAGCCAGATCTACTTTACACCAGCTTTATAAATTATCCCAAAGGTCCCTATAGTGTCTACAGCAGTTATAATGTCCCTAGAGTGCCCCCAGTAATAACAACAACACCCTATATTGTGCTCCAGGTAATAATACCTGTATAGTGTCCCCAAAAATAATGTCCCCCAATACCCCACACTGCCCCCATATAGTAATTTCCCCCACACTGCCCTATATAGTTTTTCCCCCCACTCTACCCCCATATAGTAATCTCCCCCACACTGCCCCATATAGTAATTTCCCCCACACTGCCCCCATATAGTAATTTCCCCCACACTGTCCCATATAGTAATTTCCCCCACACTGCCCCATACAGTAATTTCCCCCACACTGCCCCATACAGTAATTTCCCCCACACTGCCCCATACAGTAATTTCCTCCACACTGCCCCCATATAGTAATTTCCCCACACTGCCCCCATATAGTAATTTCCCCACACTGCCCCATACAGTAATTTCCCCACACTGCCATCCATTAATTAATTTGCCCCACACTGCCATCCATTAATTAATTTGCCCCCACACTGCCATCCATTAATTAATTTGCCCCCACACTGCCATCTATTAATTTGCCCCCACAACTGCCATCCATTAATTAATTTGCCCCCAGAACTGCCATCCATTAATTAGTTTGCCCCCACACTCTCATCCATTAATTTGCCCCACACTGCCATTTATTAATTATTTTGCCCCCACACTGCCATCCATTAATTTTCCCCCACAACTGCCATCCATTAACTAATTTGCCCCACTGTCCCTTAATATCTCATCTCATCTCCTCTCCCCCCCAAGTTAGCACATACACATAAAAAAAAAAAGGTAATACTTACCTGTATGCTTAATGGTGTGGCAGGCGCGCGTACATCAGAGCGTGCGCGAGCGCCACCACACAGGCGCGCGATGACGTCATCACGCGCGCCGCACGATGATGTCATCGCGCACCCCGGGCTTCTACCACCACACAGGCCTCAGGCCTACTAGGCCTGAAGCCTATGGCGGTGATAGGTGGCAGGGCAGGGAACTATACGCTCCCATGCCCCGCCGCAGTACGTGGGTGTTCGGGTCGGCGCTGGGCCCCCCAGCGATGCCGGGCCCGGGGCGACCGACCCAAACGCCCCAATTATAATCCGCCACTGGAGATAGCCCGAACTATTCGCCGGCGAACAGTTCCCTGCGAAAATAGCTTGTTCGCGTTCGCCACGGTGGGCGAACACGTGCGATGTTTGGTTTGCCCCCTATTCATCATCATTGAGCAAACTTTGACCCTGTACCTCACAGTCAGCAGACACATTCCAGCCAATCAGCAGCATACCCTCCCTCCCTCCCAGACCCTCCCATCTCCTGAACAGCATCCATTTTAGATTCATTCAGAAGCTGCAGTCTTAGTGAGAGGAGGGATAGTGTAGCTGCTGCTGATTTAATTGGGAAATCGATAGCTCGGCTAGTGTATTCAGTGTCCACTCGAGTCCTGAAAGACTCATCTGATCTATGCTGTAAGGACAGCGTCCTGAGAGCACCCCAAAAAGCCCTTTTTAGGGCTACTATATTAGTCTGCTTTTTTTTTTCTTCTCCATATATATTGCAGTTGCCTGGCCTGCCCGTGTGTGATGAGCTGCAGGCCCACAGACTGTAGTGTGCCCACTGCCAGTGCCCACCACTCATACCGTGTGGCACAGGACTTTGCATCAAAAAAAGGCATTTCATTTTTACACTTTAGTATAATTTCAGTTGCTTGCCTGCTGCCAGTGCGTGTCAGGCCAACTTCCACTGACTGTAGTGTGCCCACTGCCAGTGCCCACCACTCATACAGGGTGGCACAGTTGCTTGCCGATAAATAAGGCATTTCATTTTTACACTTTAGTGTAATTTCAGTTGCTTGCCTGCTGCCAGTGTGTGTCAGGCCGACTTCCACAGACTGTAGTGTACCCACTGCCAGTGCCCACCAGTCATACCGGGTGGCACAGGACTTTGCATCAAAAAAGGCATTTCATTTTTACACTTTAGTCTAATTTCAGTTGCTTGCCTGCTGCCAGTGTGTGTCAGGCCAACTTCCACTGACTGTAGTGTGCCCACTGCCAGTGCCCACCACTCATACCTGGTGGCACAGTAGCTTGCTGATAAATAAGACATTTCATTTTTACACTTTAGGGACTGACAGTGGGGGATATGTTTAACTAACAAAAGGCCTGATGACATGCCTTGGCCTCAAAATGGTCCCCACGCTGCTGTATTTAATGTCTGCATACCGGATGACTTTCGTGAATTCTCCGCCACCAACTAGGGTTCAAGCCGCAATGATTTTGTCACTTTTCTGCCTGGAAAACATACATTTTTCCGGCTGCTGCTACAACAGCGGCTTTAACAATGCCATTATTTTTCAGGCATGTGTACATGCCAAGTTTTTCTGTCCTATGGTGCAGCACTGTGGCTGCAAAAACAAACCAAAAAAAAAAGGCACATACAAGTGTCAATTCCCCATCGTGATCGTTACCTTGTTGTGTTGAAGTGTCTTGCGTATCACAATGAAACAATCATCACCTCTATGAGTGTGTTGGCAATGTTGCCACACCTAAGATAAGGCCGTTGCTTCACTATGGTCAGACCAAAAGCGATCGGACGGCTGGATAATATTTAATAGAAAAAACATTAATTTACCTTTTTTTTTTTTTAAGTTGTAATTTTTAAAACATAAAATAAAAAATCATAATAAGGTCTCTTAATAGTTTAGATTATGATTTAGAAATAATGCAGACAATTAAAAAAATCCCCATCAATTCCAATACAAAGCAATTACAGAGCTCAGAACTAAATTATTTCACGATGTCGTAATGGTTCCTTAATTCGACAATGTTTAATCAATTCGACACACGTCCCCGGATAGGGTACGTAACAGGGATTAAACTGATAGGAATAGTACTAGTTAAGACACCACTCATATAGGGTGTCACAGCACATTGCTCTTTGCACGCGCAGTGCCCCAATTTGGGAGTAAGAGGACCGACCAAGCTGCTTTTTCCATCTCCCGGTTCCTAAAATCAATTCAGTTTGGTGTATGAGAGTTTGGTCTGTCACTGTGAAGGCAGTCGAAGGTACCCGGCCTAAGTTTTTTTTCACAAATGGCAATCCCTGATATGGGACGTAACAGGGATTAAACTGATGAGAATAGTACTACAGAAAATACCACTCATATCGGGTGTGACAGTAAATTGCACGGCGCAGACACAGTGACCGTGGATTAAAACAGAGTGGAGGGTTTCAGCGTTTTTTTTAACCATCTCCCCGTTCAAAAAATCAATTCAATAAATGGACCCCAGATTGAGGACGTTAGAGGGATTCAACTGATGAGAATAGTACTACAGAAAATACCACTCATATCGGGTGTGACAGTAAATTGCACGACGCAGACGCAGTGACCGTGGATAAAAACAAAGGGGAGGGAGCCAGCATTTTTTTAACCATCTCCCCGTTCGAAAAATCAATTCAATTCACCTTTCGGGGACCCTTGGTGTTGTACGTGGCTGGGTGGAGGAAGAAACCTTCAATGACATCACCGGGACATGGCTAGCTTGGTATCCAACCTTGTGTAAATGGGGAGTTTGCCGTTGTGCAAATGGACTGTTTGCGGTGCATTAAAAGGGGAGTTTGGTCTGTCAATGTCTGTGAAGCGGGCGTAACCCTTACACTACCTGATCGATACAACATCATACCTGATCATATACACACACTGGATGTTTTAAAGCATGTTATTCCAAACAATTTAGGAATGTTAGTTGATTTATGCCCTTTATGGATTAAAACCCCGACTCTGCATCCACTACGTAATTTTCCATGGGAGTTTTGCCATGGATCCCCCTCCGGCATGCCACAGTCTAGGTGTTAGTCCCCTTGGAACAACTTTTCCATCACTATTGTGGCCAGAAAGAGTCCCTGTGGGTTTTAAAATTTGCCTGCCTATTGAAGTCTATGGCGGTTCGCCCGCTTCGCACGTTCGCGAACATTTGCGGAAGTTTGCGTTTGCCGATCCAGATGGGTTTTGAATTGATAAATAAAAAAAAATAAAAAATATATAATATATATATATATATAATTACATTGAAAGACAAAAAAGACTAAAAATTTTTTCAAGAAAAATAAATTAGAAATGGTCTTTTCTCATATATATTCTTTTATGTAATCTAAAAATTACATAAATAATAATAGTAGTACACATAATTGGTATAGCCGCATCCGTAAAAAGCAGCTCTATAAAAATATAGCGTGACCTTACCCCTTTGGCAAATCCCATACAAATATTTTTTCCTTAAAACTGTCAAAAACAGACATGTTTTATACAGTATACATATTTTGTAATGTTCCATGTCATAAATTCCAACCCCAAGCGATCAAAAAGGCGTATGCACCCCAAAGTAGTAGCAATCAAAGTCAAATGATCCCACAATTTTTTTTTTATAAAATACTATATTGAAATATTCCTAAGTAAAGAACTATATAACTGATTGCGATTTTAATGGCCAGCTCCTTTAGCTTATACACATCCTTAAAGCTTGTAAAAAAGCGGGATCTTGAAATAGGGGCCACTAAATATGGTGGATTTGGTGATCTCTGTAATGGAGACACCCCTTTGCTCGGTTTTCCTTCCTTTGAGGGATATCTGGCTTTCATTGTGTTGTAGACCCATAACTGGGGCTCCACATTTATTTTGCATATTACTGTTTCCCAGGGAGCTTGGTACTTCTGATTGCTGTGTTGAGACTCTTAAATGAGGCTATGCGGTGTTTTTTGTGGCTGTTCTCCCTGAGATCAGCTATTGGTGTGTTTGAGTAGTCTCTGAGACATTGCTCCCGGTTAGCCAGAATCCTACTCCGCACTGATGAGGGGCAACACCCCGAAACAGCTGCCTGTGAATGGATAACTGGCTTAGGTTTTCCCCATCACATCCTTAAAGCTTGTAAAAAAGTGGGATCTTGATATAGGGGCCACTTAATATGGTGGATTTGGTTATCTCTGTAATGGAGACACCCCTTTGCTCAGTTTTCCTTCCTTTGAGGGATATCTGGCTTTCATTGTGTTGTAGACCCATAACTGGGGCTCCACATTTCTTTTGCATATTACTGTATCCCAGGAAGCTTTGCACTTTGAATTGCTGTGTTGAGACTTAAATGAGGCTCCACTGTGTTTTTTGTGGCTGGTCCCCCTGAGATCAGCTATTGGTGTATACACTAATCAATAAAAGTTATTTAATCTGATTGTCAATAATAATTTTTTTTTGGGCAGTATTAAAAGAAATTAAAAAGAAAATTATTCTGCTGCAGCATGAGCACTCCAGGCGGATGAGGGCTTTCAAGCTTAAGTATAATAAAGAACTGAAGGCCATGGAGGAGTGGCATCAGAAGGCCGTAGCGGAGATGCTCAACCAGCATGATCAATTGAAAGCCCTGCCTTAGTTTTATTTATTTTTTATTTTATGTTTGTTTAAACAATTGTTTTATATTTTATTTATAAAGTTTGTTTTGGTTTTAAATCATTTTTGGTTTTCTGTTTTATTTTAACAACTCTGGTTACATTAAGGCAAATTTTTTCCAGCCGAAACTCATCAGTATCATGACATACAGCAGCCGCAGGTACATGGAAATTGAGTAGTATAAGGCCTACACAGAACTCATAGTGGTTAGGATAAAAGCACAAGTCTTTGATAATGGTGGAGTATAAGGCCTATGCAGAACCTATAGTGGTCAGGATAATTGCAGCAGTTATTGGTAATAGTGGAGTATAAGCAGTGGCGTAGCGTGGGGGGGGGGGTGGCAGGGGGGCACCAGACTGCAGCCGCTTGAGCAAAAAATCTATGAAGTTGCTAACTGAGAGCAGCGGCACAGAGTGAGGAGCAGTATCAACAGAACAAGCATGCCCTGATGAATCACCACGGCAGTACAAAGCTCCACCCACAGCAGCACGATGCTCTTCCCATGGCAGCACGAAGCTCCGCCCACCTTCCGGATGGGAAAGACACTGTGGAGCTGGGGCAAGAAGAAGAAGGCTTCTGTAGTGTGTCGCTTCAGGACTCCACAGCAGGCAGCCTGAATGTGAGTCAGTCAGACTGTCAGTGTCACGGTCAGTGTGACATCTCCCAGAGTGTTAGGTGTGTGGTGGAAAGGCAGTATATTAAGGGTAATACTGGTGGTAGGCCTGGAATATGGACACCAGAAGTGGCATCCTTTGGGCAGTACTGTCTCTGGCATCCTTCACCAGCATCCTGACTGCCACCTCCTTGCCCTGGCTCTCAGTGTCATAGTGTGACTGAATCACTCCCTGAGTGTTGGGTGTGGGGTGACTTATTAACACTGTGACACTGAGAGCCAGGGCAAGCAGGTGGCAATCAGGATGCTGGTGAAGGATGGCCAGAGACAGTACTGCCCAAAGGATGCAATCTCTGCTGTCCATATACCAGGCCTAGCCGATACTGCAGCTGTGCCCATCGTGGACAGTCTACCCTGGTAACAGGAGGGTTCACAGTGGATCAGTCACCAGCTGTGCCCTCCGCTCCCTCTAGACACTGCCAAACAGTTCAGGACGGTGGATTTTACTCACATCTTCTCGGCAGTTGTGCCACCTAGGAGTACATAGGGGATCCGCTAACAAGCCGACGGTGATAAGGATACAGACTTGATAAAGGGGTCTTGAGCACCCCGAAACGCGTCCTCTATCAAATAAAAAGACTTTGTATCCGAACTGGGGTTGTGACTTGCGCTTGTCCGTTCATTCACCGCACGAACATAGTGCGGTTAAGGTTTTCTTTCTCTAATTTCTACCAAAGTGGCAATCTAGCCCTCGCCCTTGGTTCACGTGGACACCAATTGGCAGAACCAACCTCCTCCCCCTGGATCTTCAGCCAACTTCCTCTGAAAAGTTGCACTAGAACAAGTGCAACCACACCAGGTGAGTAGACTCCACTCATCCTGGTTTGGGGAAATGGAACCATTTATACAGACTTACCTATGAGCGCCTTCTCTCCTCCTGTGGCCATCCAATAACATATACCAGGCCTACCAGTATTACCCATTCATATACCGCCTGCTCACCTGGTAAGGGTGACCAGGCGGTATATGAAGGGGTAATACTGGTGGTAGGCCTGGTATAGTTGAGATGGGCAGAGATGGCATCCTCTGGGCAGTACTGTGTCTGGTCATCCTTTACCAGCACCCTGACTGCCACCTGCGTAGCCTGGCTCTCATGGCACTTCACTGCCTGCTGCATGGCTATCAGTGAGTGACAGTCAGTGTCAAAGGCTACGCAGGTGGCAGTCAGGGTGCTGGTGAAGGATAGTGATATCGCAAACATAAAATTTTCCGTTTGCGAACGGCGAACGCGAACCTCCGCAAATGTTTGAGAACGGGCGAACCGCCATAGACTTCAATAGGCGGGCGAATTTTAAAACCCACAGGGACTCTTTCTAGCCACAGTAGTGATGGAAAAGTTGTTTCAAGGGGACTAACACCCGGACTGTGGCATGTCGGAGGGGGATCCATGGCAAAACTCCCATGGAAAATTACATAGTTGACGCAGAGTTGGGTTTTAATCCATAAAAGGCATAAATCACCTAACAATCCTACATTTTTTTGAACAACATGGTTTGAAACATGCAGTGTGTGTATACGATCAGGTATGATGTTGTATCGATCAGGTAGTGTAAGGGTTACGCCCGCTTCACAGACATTGACAGACCAAACTCCCCTTTTAATGCAACGCAAACAACCGCAAACAGTCCATTTGCACAACCGCAAACTCCCCATTTGCAGAAGGTTGGATACCAAGCTAGCCATGTCCCGGTGATGTCATTGAAGGTTTCTTCCTCCACGCAGCCACGTACAACACCAAGGGTCCCCGAAAGGTGAATTGAATTGATTTTTCGAACGGGAAGATGGTTAAAAAAACCGCTGGCTTCCTCCCCTTAGTTTTAATCCACGGTCACTGCGTCTGCACCGTGCAATTTACTGTCACACCCGATATGAGTGGCATTTTCTGTAGTACTATTATCATCAGTTTAATCCCTGTTACGTCCCCTATCAGGACGTGTTTTGAATTGATTTTGGATAAGTGGTACTACGCATGCTAGGTACTGTGCCACCCGGTATGAGTGTTGGGCACTAGCAGAGGGCACACTACAGTCTGTGGGCCTGACACACACACATTGGCAGGCAGGCAACTGAAATTAGATTAAAGTGTATAGATAAAGTGCCTTATTTTAGGCAAAGTCCTGTGCCACACAGTATGATTGATGGGCAGCACTGGCAGAGGGCACATTACAGTCTGTGGACCTGGCACACACACACTGGTCGGTAGGCAACTGAAATTAGATTAAAGTGTATAGATAAAGTGCCTTATTTTAGGCAACGTCCAGTGCCGCACGGTATGATTGATGGGCAGCACTGGCAGAGGGAACACTACAGTCTGTGGGCCTGACACACACACTGGTCGGCAGGCAACTGAAATTAGATTAAAGTGTACAAATAAAGTGCCTTATTTTAGGCAACGTCCAGTGCCGCACGATATGATTGATGGGCAGCACTGGCAGAGGGCACACTACAGTCTGTGGGCCTGACACACACACACTGGCCGGCAGGCAACTGAAATTAGATTAAAGTGTACAGATAAAGTGCCTTATTTTATGCAACGTCCAGTGCGGCACGGTATGATTGATGGGCAGCACTGGCAGAGGGCACACTACAGTCTGTGGGCCTGACACAAACTGGCAGGCAGCTAACCTTAGATTAAAGGGCAAAAATTAAATGCCTTTTTTATGCAAAGTCCTGTGCCACCAGGTATGAGTGGTGGGCACTGGCAGTGGCACATACTGGCAACAGGCAGGCAACTGAAATTAGATTAAAGTGTAAAAATGAAATGCCGTATTTATCGGCACGTTACTGTGGCACCCGATATGAGTTGAGGGCACTGGCAGTGGACACACTACAGTCAGCGGAAGTGGGCCTGACACACACTGGCAAAAGGCAGGCAACTGAAATTAGATTAAAGTGTAAAAATCAAATGCCATTTTTTATGCAAAGTCCTGTGCCACCCGGTATGAGTGGTGGGCACTGGCAGTGGGCACACTACAGTCAGTGGAAATGGGCCTGAAACACACTGGCAAGAGGCAGGCAACTAAAATTAGATTAAATTGTAAAAATCAAATGCCTTTTGCTATGCAAAGTCCTGTGCCACACGGTATGAGTGGTGGGCACTGGCAGTGGGCACACTACAGTCAGTGGAAGTGGGCCTGACACACACTGGCACAGAGGCAGGCAACTAACCTTCGATTAAAGGGTAAAAATGAATTGCCTTTTTTTTATGCAAAGTCCTGTGCCACACGTTATGAGTGGTGGGCACTGGCAGTTGGCACACTACAGTCTGTGGGCCTGCAGCTCCTCACACACGGGCAGGCCAGGCAACTGCAATATATATATATGGAGAAAAAAAATAAAAGCAGACTAATGTAGCAGCCCTAAAAAGGGCTTTTTGGGGTGCTGTGACGCTGTCCTTACAGCAGATGAGTCTGTGGACACAGAACACTGGCCTAGCTAACGCTTTCCCTATGAATTCAGAATCATCAGCGCAGCAGCAGCAGCAGCTGCAGTCTCCCTGCTCTCACTAACGTGCAGCTTCAGACTGAATCTAAAATGGCTGTCTTTTTTATAGGAGGTGGTAAGGTGTGGGAGGGAGTGTTCTGATTGGCTGGAATGTGTCTGCTGACTGTGAGGTACGGGGTCAAAGTTTGCTCAATGATGATGTATAGGGGACGGACCGAACATCGCATATGTTCGCCTGCCGCGGATAACGCGAACAAGCTATGTTCGCCGGCGAATAGTTCGGAACATCTCTAGTGAAGGATGACCAGAGATAGTACTGCCCAGAGGATGCCATCACCCTGACCAGGCGGTATATGAAGGGTTAATACTGGTAGGCTTGGTATATGGACAGCAGAGATCTGTATTATTAGTATATAATGCCGCACAGTATTATTAGTATATCATGCCCTGCAGTATTTTTAGTATATAATGGCCCCCTCTGTATTATTAGTATATAATAGCCCCCTCTGTATTATTATAATATACAGGGTGTGCCATTTATATGGATGCACCTTAATAAAATGGGAATGGTTGGTGATATTAACTTCCTGTTTGTGGCACATTAGTATATGTGAGGGGAGAAACTTTTCAAGATGGTTGGTGACCATGGCGGCCATTTTGAAGTGGGCCATTTTGAATCCAACTTTTGTTTTTTCAATAGGAAGAGGGTCATGTGACACATCAAACTTATTGGGAATTTCACAAGAAAAACGATGGTGTGCTTGGTTTTAAACGTAACCTTATTCTTTCATGAGTTATTTACAAGTTTCTGACTACTTTTAAAATGTGTTCAATGTGCTGCCCATTGTGTTGGATTGTCAATGCAACCCTCTTCTCCCACTCTTCACACACTGATAGCAACACTGCAGGAGAAATGCTAGCACAGACTTCCAGTATCCGTAGTTTCAGGTGCTGCACATCTCGTATCTTCACAGCATAGACAATTGCCTTCAGATGACCCCAAAAATAAAAGTCTAAGGGGGTTAGATCGGGAGACCTTGGGGCCATTCAGCTGGCCCACGATGACCAATCCACTTTCCAGGAAACTGTTCATCTAGGAATGCTCAGACCTGACACCCATAATGTGGTGGTGCACCATCTTGCTGGAAAAACTCAGGGAACGTGCCAGCTTCAGTGCATAAAGAGGGAAACACATCATCATGTAGCAATTTCGCATATCCAGTGGCCTTGAGGTTTCCATTGATGAAGAATGGCCCCACTATCTTTGTACCCCATATACCACACCATACCATCAATTTTTTGTTCCAACAGTCTTGGAGGGATCTATCCAATGTGGGTTAGTGGTGCGGTGTTTCTATCAGTGTGTGAAGAGTGGGAGCAGAGGGTTGCATTGACAATCCAACACAATGGGCAGCACATTAAACACATTTTATAAGTGGTCAGAAACTTGTAAATAACTCATGAAAGAATAAAGTTGCATTATTAATATATATAATGTCCCCCTCTGTATTATTAGTATATAATGGCTCCTCTGTATTATTAGTATGTATAATGGCACCTCTGTATTATTAGTATATATAATGGACTCCTCTGTATTATTTGTATATATAATGGCCCCTCTGTACTATTAATATACATAATGGCCCCTCTGTATTATTAGTATTGTGGGGAGTCGCTCTGGTAGACAGCGGTGCGGGTGCAGTTTAGAGGCAAAACAAGGAGTCCAGATTGTGCAACAAACAGTGTTTTATTCACACCTGCACACCATAAATGAAAAAACAGTCTCTTTGGTGACAGTTCACACACAACGGAAATAACGTGGCAAAACAAAAACAGGCCAACACAGGTTCAGTCACCTGGGAGGTGTAGGTGCAGGTTCGCACCACGCTGTCGGCCCAGCCGCAGGAGAATCCAGCTTCAGGTAGCCAGGAACAAAACACCTCCTTGCTGAGTTCTTTCCTCCAGGACAGAGAACTCCTCAGCCCTGTTAGCAGCTCCAGGATAATCACCACCTCCAGCTGCTGAGCTGGCTGAGCTTTTAAACCCAGCCCAAAACCAGGACTGGGTCGTGGGGAGCAGCCACCCACCCTACACTTTAGCTGCTCCCGGTAAGAGCCGGCCCGGATCGGCTTTGCAGCCATGCTATTTAAACTCTGTCAGTAGCACTAGCTGCTGCTGACATCAACAAAAACGGGCTCTTACCTCACCGAGGCTATGAACCTCGGTGACACATACCTGCCATCCACGACGGCACCCTGCACCTTACCACAGTATATATAATGGCCTCTCTGTATTATTAGTATGTATACTGCCCCCCTTTGTATTATTTGGATATATAATGGCCCCTCTGTATTATTAGGATATATAATTGCCCCTGTGTATAATGATAGTAGAGGATGATAGTAAAGTGAGGAATTTAAAAATGTTTTCTGTGAAACTCTGCAGAGACGAGATGTGGCTGATAAAAGGTGTCATGAAGTTCAAATTTCCGAATAAAGACATTGGCCCACCCTGCCAAATCCTGGCCCCAAACTTCAGGGGCTACGCCACTGAGTATAAGGCCTACACAGAACTCTCAAAAATCAGGACAACAGCAGCAGCAGGCAGATAGTAAGTTTCCATTGTAGTTCAAGGCCTACACATAGCTTTGCCTCACTGGACTAAAGGGGCCTTACAATAAAGTTATCAGTAAGAATTACACCATAACATAACATTATAAAAAAATGAAATCACGCGTTATAACTCAGAAAAAATTATTTATTAACAAAAGAAAAAAGGTCTCTATGGCAATAATTTGAGTTGAAAAAGTAGCTCCTCCATTTTCTGCATCCCTTTACGGTGCTTTTTGGCCATCTCCTAGCTGATGATGACCCGGCGTTGCACCTTTAAGAGTGACCACCCCTTTAAGAGAGACATGTACTTAAAAAAAAGTAGGCAAAGTAATATTCTTGTATTGGGGTATATGCAACTAAGGCCTCTTTCATACTTGCGTTGTGAGCATTCGGCGTGCATTTCCGTCGCCGGAAATGGCCGCCGGATCCGTCACAACGCAAGACAACTGAAAACATTAGAAGACTGATCAGTCTTCAAAATGCTTTCAGTGTTACTATGGCAGCCAGGATGCTACTAAAGTCCTGGTTGCCATAGTAAGTAGTGGGGAGCCAGGGGAGCAGATACTTAATGTCCTTGCGGCTCCCGGGGCACTCCACAATGACGTCAGAGCGCCCCACGCGCATGGATCACGTGATCCATGCGATCATGTGATCCATGCTCATGGGGCACTCTGACGTCATTGTGGAGTGCCCCGGGACTCGGGAGCTGCACGGACGGTAAGTATACTTCTCCCCTGATTCCCCACTACACTTAACCACGGCAGCTGGGACTTTAGCGTCCTGGCTGCCATGGTAACCATTCACAAAATCTAAACGACGGATCTGGCGATGCGCCGAAACGACGTTTAGCTTAAAGCCGGATCTGGATTAATGCTTTTCAATGGGCATTAATTCCGGATCTGTCCTTCTTGCATGCCTTCAGGATTTTAGGAATGGTGCTGATTTTGCTACGGCCAAAAAACGTCTCAGTACTGAACTGAAGACATCCTGATGCATCCTGAACGGATTTCTCTCCATTCAGAATGCATTAGGATAATCCTGATCAGTATCTTTCCGTCCTGGAGCCCCAGGAACGCCAGTGTGAAAGAGGCCTTACTTCACTATTGTTTGGCTATGGCTATCTAGAACTAACAAATATGACGTGATCTTCGTCATTCTAGCAAGCCAAGAATTAGGAACCCAGCGCTAAGTTTAATTCGCAATGCGAGTATATGTTCGCATTGCGAATTCAACTTAGAGCTGGGTTCCTAATGTGCTTTCTAGAATATAACGAAGATTGAGAATATAGTGCTATATTCGTGAATGATATTCGTTATCTTCGTCAATTCTAGCAATACAACCATTAGGAACCCAGCTCTAAGTAGAATTCGCAATGCAATGAATACAGGTTATATTAATCGCATTGCGATTACAACTTAGATCTGAGTTCCTAATGGTTGGCTTTCTAGAATATAACGAAGATTGAGAATATAGTGCTATATTCGTGAATGATATTCGTTATCTTCGTCAATTCTAGCAATACAACCATTAGGAACCCAGCTCTAAGTAGAATTCGCCATGCGATTAATACAGGTTATATTAATCGCATTGCGATTACAACTTAGATCTGAGTTCCAAATGGTTGGCTTTCTAGAATATAACTAAGATTGAGAATATAGTGCTATATTCGTTATATTCGTCAATTCTAGCAATACAACCATTAGGAACCCAGCTCTAAGTTGAATTCAAATGCGATTAATACAGGTTATATTAATCGCATTGCAAATGAAGCTTAGAACTGAGTTCCTAATGGTTGTATTACTAGAATATAACCAAGATAACGAATATATTCGCTATATTGCTATAAATTCGTTTTTTAGAATATTCATCATATTCTAAATCAAGAATATATACCAATATAGCGAATATTCGTAAAATACACATATACACTGCAATGTAGCTAATATAGTGCTATAGTATTTTTTTTTTATAGGGTAAACTTTTTTCAAAATCTGAAGTTCAGAAATTCTAAAAAAAAAATACTATAGCACTATATTAGCTAAATTGCAGTGTATATGTGTATATTACGAATATTCGCTATATTGCTATATATTCTTGTTATAGAATTTGATGATTATTCTTAAAAACAAAGTTATAGCAATATAGCGAATATATTTGTTATCTTTATCTTCGTCATCTTCGTTATATTCTAGCAATACAACCATTAGGAACTAAGCTCTAAGTTCAATTTGCAATGCGATTATATGTTCGCTTCGCGAATGAAACTTAGAGCTGAGTTCCTAATGGTTATTGATAGAATATAACGAAGATTGAGAATATAGTGCTATATTCGTTATATTCGTCATCTTCGTTATATTCTAGCAATACAACCATTAGGAACCCAGCTCTAAGTTTCATTCGCAACACGAATATAAATTTGTATTAAATTCGCATTACAGTATATAGAATATGACGAATATTCGATTTCGACGAATATATGACGAATAGAGATGAGCGACCACCTGGATGTTCGGGTTCGAGAAGTTCGGCCGAACTTCCCGAAAATGTTTGGGTTCGGGATCCGAACTCGACCCGAACTTTATCCCGAACCTGAACCCGAACCCTCATTAAAGTCAATGGGGACCCAAACTTTTGGGCACTAAACAGGCTGTAAAATAGTCCAGGAAAGGGCTAGAGGGCTGCAAAAGGCAGCAAAATGTAAGTAAATGCCCTGCAAACAAATGTGGATAGGGAAATGAATTAAAATAAAATAAATAAAAATTAACCAATATCAATTGGAGAGAGGTCCAATAGCAGAGAATCATGCGTCATATCACCCACCACTGGAGAAGGCCACTTTCAATTATTTCGGCCCCAGCACCCAAACAGAGGAGAGAGGTCCCACAGCAAGGAATCATGCGTCATATCACCCACCAGTTATTTCAGTTATTTCGGCCCCAGCACCCAGACAGAGGAGAGGTTCATTCAACTTTGGGTTGCACCGCAAGACCATGGTAAAGTTAAAAAAATTAGGTGGTGGGAAACATTGCGGTCGTGTCAGCGCCTGTGCTGACTTTGTTATAGATTCACCATCAAAGGCCACAATAGAGATATGAGTGTATGAATGTATAGCATAGTGTATATATTCATCGCACTTCTGCAATTCTCAAGCCGTGATATAGGACCCCACTGGATTTATAAGACTTGATAAAGGGGTTACATGACCCCGAAATGCGTTGTCTAACCTAATAAAATCTACTGAATTACATGAATCATCCTCTGAGTGCGCCCCTGGCAGTCCTGCGTCCGATTTGACACATCAGACGTTCCTTTCCTATTACAATAAGCCTACCGGCAGACTGGCTACCGCCCAAAGCCACCTGGACAAGCCACCCCCCCGGCTGCACCTATACCCCTTTGATATCTCTACCTTCTCCTTTCGCCTTCATTGTGGTTGTGCCCAATTTTGGTACAACCGAAATAGGTGAGCAAAATATACTCAACCATATGCATTTGATTTTTTCTGACGATATTACCCTATGAGCGCCTTTCTCTCCCTCTAAAAGGCACTACCTGTTCCCCTGTGACATTTGGGAATGCTCTCAGGAGCGCGTCAACCAGCGTGTGCTTGTACTTGCGCATCTTCCTATCACGCTCCAGTGCAGGATGTAAGGTGGGCACATTATCTTTGTACCGGGGATCCAGCAGGGTGGCAACCCAGTAGTCCGCACACGTTAAAACGTGGACAACTCTGCTGTAGTTGCGCAGGCACTGCAGCATGTAGTCACTCATGTGTGCCAGGCTCCCCAAAGGTAAGGACAAGCTGTCCTCTGTGGGAGGCGTATCGTCACCGTCCTCCGTATCCCCCCAGCCACGCACCAGTGATGGGCCTGAGCTGTGTCGGGTGCCACCCCGCTGTGAACCTGCTTCATCCTCATCCTCCTCCACCTCCACCTCCTCCTCGTCCTCCAGTAGTGGGCCCTGGCTGGCCACATTTGTACCTGGCCTCTGCTGTTGCAAAAAACCTCCCTCTGAGCCACTTCTAACAGACTGGCCTGAAAGTGCTAAAAATGACCCCTCATCCTCCTCCTCCTCCTCCTCCTGGGCCACCTCCTCTTCCATCATCGCCCTAAGCGTTTTTTCAAGGAGACATAGAAGTGGTATTTTAACGCTGATAACGGTGTCATCGCCACTGGCCATGTTGGTGGAGTACTCGAAACAGTGCAACAGGGCACACAGGTCTCGCATGGAGGCCCAATCATTGGTGGTGAAGTGGTGCTGTTCCGCAGTGCGACTGACGCGTGCGCGCTGCAGCTGAAACTCCACTATGGCCTGCTGCTGCTCGCACAGTCTCTCCAGCATGTGCAGGGTGGAGTTCCACCTGGTGGGCACGTCGCATATGAGGCGGTGAGCGGGAAGGCCGAAGTTCCGCTGTAGCGCAGACAGGCGAGCAGCGGCAGGATGTGAACGCCAGAAGCGTGCACAGACGGCCCTCACTTTATGCAGCAGCTCTGATATGTCAGGGTAGTTGTGAATGAACTTCTGCACCACCAAATTCAGCACATGCGCCAGGCAAGGGATGTGCGTCAAACCGGCTAGTCCCAGAGCTGCGACGAGATTTCACACATTATCGCACACCACCAGGCCGGGCTTGAGGCCCACCAGCAGAAACCACTCGTCGGTCTGTTGTTCAATACCCCGCCACAACTCCTGCGCAGTGTGGGGCCTGTTTCCCAAACATATGAGTTTCAGAATGGCCTGCTGACGTTTACCCCGGGCTGTGCTGAAGTTGGTGGTGAAGGTGTGTGGTTGACTGGATGAGCTGGTGGAAGCAGAGGAGGAGGAAGCCGAGTAGGAGGAGGAGGCTACTGGAGGCAAAGAATGATGCCCTGCGATCCTAGGCGGCGGAAGGACATGCGCCAAGGAACTCTCTGCCTGGGACCGCTACATTTACCCAGTGTGCAGTTAGGGAGATATAGCGTCCCTGGCCGTGCTTACTGGTCCACGTATCTGTAGTTAGGTGTACCTTGCCACAGATGGCGTTGCGCAGTACACACTTGATTTTATCGGATACTTAGTTGTGCAGGGAAGGCACGGCTGTCTTGGAGAAGTAGTGGCGGCTGGGAACAACATACTGTGGGACAGCCATGGACATCAGCTGTTTGAAGCTGTCTGTGTCCACCAGTCTGAATGACAGCATTTCAAAGGCCAGTAGTTTAGAAATGCTGGCATTCAGGCCCAGGGCTCGAGGGTGGCTAGGTGGGAATTTACGCTTTCTCTCCAAGGTTTGTGAGATGGAGAGCTGAACGCTGCCGTGTAACATGGTGGAGATGCTTGGTGACACATCCTCTGTTTGGTGGGCGGCAGGTGCCAACATTCCTCCCGAGGCGGAGAAAGAGGCTGAAGCAGCAGCAGAAGAGATAGCAGGGGGAGCCAGAGTGAGTTCCTTGCTTTTAAGGTGTTTACTCCACTGCAGTTCATGCTTTTAATGTAGATGCCTGGTCATGCAGGTTGTGCTAAGGTTCAGAATGTTAATGCCTCGCTTCAGGCTCTGATGGCACAGCGTGCAAACCACTCAGGTCTTGTCGTAAGCACATTGTTTAAAGAAGTGCCATGCCAGGGAACTCCTTGAAGCTGCCTTTGGGGTGCTCGGTCCCTGGTGGCGGTGGCCAGTAGCAGGCGAACTCTCCAGGCGGCTGTTCTGCTTTTGCCCCCTGCTCCCTCTTTTGCTACGCTGTTGGCTCGGTCTCACCACTGCCTCTTCCTCTGAACTATGAAAGTCAGTGGCACAACCTTCATTCCATGTGGGGTCCAGGACCTCATCGCCCCTGCATCGTCTTCCACACAGTCTTCCTCCCTGACCTCCTGTTCGGTCTGCACACTGCAGAAAGACGCAGTAGTTGGCACTTGTGTTTCGTCATCATCAGAGACGTGCGGACTGCGATGAGATGGTATTCCCATGTCCTCATCATCAGGAAACATCAGTGGTTGTGCATCAGTGCATTCTAGGTCTTCCACCACTGGGGAAGGGCTAGGTGGATTCCCTTGGGAAACCCTGCCAGCAGAGTCTTCAAACAGCATAAGAGACTGCTGTATAACTTGAGGCTCAGACAGTTTCCCTGATATGCATGGGGGTGATGTGACAGACTGATGGGCTTGGTTTTTTAGGCGCCACCTGTGCGCTTTCTGCAGAAGACTGGGTGGGAGATAATGTTGTGAACATGCTGGATCCACTGTCGGCCACCCGATTGACTAGCGCCTATACCTGCTCAGGCCTTATCATCCTTAGAACGGCATTGGGCCCCACCAAATATCGCTGTACTGGAACCTGAGGTAGTTGGTTCACTAGGATGTGTGGCCGAGGCAGAATGGCCACGTCCTCTCCCATCACCAGAGGGTACAATAACGCCACCACGACCGAGTCCCTTACTAGATGTTTTCCTCATTGTTACCGTTCACCAAGCACCACAATAAGAAAAAAAATATTTAGCCCAATGTATTGATTTCAAATTCAGGGCTTTTTGTACAGGCACCTAACACTATCTGCCTATTTATGTATGCAGCAAATTACACTAATCCAGGCACAGCAGTAACCACTGATTTAGCGGAATATCTCTTTTAGGGCTAGTATTTAGGCCCTGGATGAAAGGTATCCTATTATGGACAGATTTAAACTAGGCCTGCAACAGCTGGAACACCAGATTCAGGGTATTGCTATTTTGGCATTTGAATTTAACCCAGAACAAAATATATAATTTGCAGGACACTATGAAACTTGGCCAGCCACAGCTGAAACCATTGGTTTATGGTATTGCTATTTTGGCAATTGAATTTCACCCCAGAATAAAATATATCCTTTGCAGGACACTATGAAACTTGGCCAGCCACAGCTGAAACCACTGATTTATGGTATTGCTATTTTGGCAATTGAATTTCACCCCAGAACAAAATATATCCTTTGCAGGACACAATGAAACTTGGCCAGCCAGAGCTGAAACCACTGATTTATGGTATTGCTATTTTGGCAATTGAATTTCAGCACAGAACAAAATATATAATTTGCAGGACAAAATGAAACTTGGCCAGCCAGAACTGAAACCACTGATTTATGGTATTGCTATTTTGGCAATTCAATTTCACCCCAGAACATAATATATGCTTTGGCAGGACACTATGAAACTTGGCCAGCCACAGCGAAAACCACTGATTTTTGGTATTGCTATTTTGGCCATTGAATTTCACCCCAGAACAAAATATATCATTTGCAGGACACTATGAATCTTGGCCAGCCAGAACTGAAACCACTGATTTATGGTATTGCTATTTTGGCAATTGAATTTCACCCCAAAACATAATATATGTTTTGGCGGACACTATTATAGTTTGCCAGCCACAGCTGAAACCAATGATTTATGGTATTGCTATTTTGGCAATTCAATTTCACCCCAGAACAAAATATATCCTTTGCAGGACACTATGAAACTTGGCAAGCCACAGCTGAAACCAATGATTTATGGTATTGCTATTTTGTAAAATTGAATTTCACCCCAAAAAAGAAATATACCCGTTTACGGACAGATTTAAACTAGGCCAAAAACTGCTGGAACACCAGAAACAGGGTATTGCTATTTTGGCAGTTGAATTTCACCCCAGAACAATATATATCCTTTGCAGGACACTATGAAACTTGGCCAGCCACAGCTGAAACCACTGATTTATGGTATTGCTATTTTGGCAATTGAATTTCACCCCACAACAAAATATATCCTTTGCAGGACACTATGAAACTTGGCCAGCCACAGCTGAAACCACTGATTTATGGTATTGCTATTTTGGCAATTGAATTTCACCCCAGAACAAAATATATAATTTGCAGGACACTATGAAACTTGGCCAGCCACAGCGGAAACCACTGATTTATGGTTTTGCTATTTTGGCAATTTAATTTCACCCCAGAACAAAATATATACTTTGCAGGACACTATGAATCTTGGCCAGCCACAGCTGTAACCACTGATTTATGGTATTGCTATTTTGGCAATTTAATTTCTCCCCAGAACATAATATATGTTTTGGCGGACACCATTATAGTTTGCCAGCCAGAGCTGAAACCACTGATTTATGGTATTGCTATTTTGGCAATTGAATTTCACCCCAGAACAATATATATGTTTTGGCGGACATGATTATAGTTTGCCAGCCAGAGCTGAAACCACTGATTTATGGTATCGCTATTTTGGCAATTGAATTTCACCCCAGAACAAAATATATGTTTTGGCCGACACTATTATAGTTTGCCAGCCAGAGCTGAAACCACTGATTTATGGTATTGCGTTTTTGGCAATTAAATTTCACCCCAGAACAAAATATATCCTTTGCAAGACACTATGAAACTTGGCCAGTCACAGCTGAAACCTCTGATTTATGGTATTGCTATTTTGGCAATTGAATTTCACCCCAGAACAAAATATACCTTGTTACGGACAGATTTAAACTAGGCCTGTAACAGCTGGAACACCAGATTTAGGGTATTGCTATTTTGGCAATTGAATTTCACCCCAGAACAAAATATATGATTTGCAGGACACTATGAAACTTGGCCAGCCACAGCTAAAACCACTGATTTATGGTATTGCTATTTTGGCAATTGAATTTCACCCCTGAACAAAATATATGTTTTGGCGGACATGATTATAGTTTGCCAGCCAGAGCTGAAACCACTGATTTATGGTATTGCTATTTTGGCAATTGAATTTCACCCCAGAACAAAATATACCTTGTTACGGACAGATTTAAACTAGGCCTGTAACAGCTGGAACACTAGATTTATGGTATTGCTATTTTGGCAATTGAATTTCACCCCAGAACAAAATATATGATTTGCAGGACACTATGATAGCTTGGCCAGCCACAGCTGAAACCACTGATTTATGGTATTGCTATTTTGGCAATTGAATTTCACCCCTGAACAAAATATATCCTTTGCAGGACACTGATGATAGCTTGGCCAGCCAGAGCTGAAACCACTGATTTATGGTATTGCTATTTTGGCAATTGAATTTCACCCCAGAACAAAATATATGTTTTGGCGGACACTGATTATAGTTTGCCAGCCAGAGCTGAAACCACTGATTTATGGTATTGCTATTTTGGCAATTGAATTTCACCCCAGAACAAAATATATCCTTTGCAGGACACTATGAAACTTGGCCAGCCACAGCTGAAACCACTGATTTATGGTATTGCTATTTTGGCAATTGAATTTCACCCCAGAACAAAATATATCGCTTTGCAAGACACTATGAAACTTGGCCAGCCACAGCTGAAACCACTGATTTATGGTATTGCTATTTTGGCAATTGAATTTCACCCCAGAACAAAATATATCCTTTGCAGGACACTATGAAACTTGGCCAGCCAGAGCTGAAACCACTGATTTATGGAATTGCTATTTTGGCAATTGAATTTCACCCCAGAACAAAATACTGATGCTTTTGGCGGACACTATTATAGTTTGCCAGCCAGAGCTGAAACCACTGATTTATGGTATTGCTATTTTGGCAATTGAATTTCACCCCAGAACAAAATATATCCTTTGCAGTACACTATGAAACTTGGCCAGCCAGAGCTGAAACCACTGCTTTATGGTATTGCTATTTTGGCAATTGAATTTCACCCCAGAACAAAATATATGTTTTGGCGGACACTATTATAGTTTGCCAGCCAGAGCTGAAACCACTGATTTATGGTATTGCTATTTTGGCAATTGAATTTCACCCCAGAATAATATATTTCCTTTGCAGGACACTATGAAACTTGGCCAGCCAGAGCTGAAACCACTGGTTTATGGTATTGCTACTTTGGCAATTGAATTTCACCCCAGAGCAAAGTATATCCTTTGCATGACACTATGAAACTTGGCCAGCCAGAGCTGAAACCACTGATTTATGGTATTGCTATTTTGGCAATTGAATTTCACCCCTGAACAAAATATATGTTTTGGCGGACACTATTATAGTTTGCCAGCCACAGCTGAAACCACTGATTTATGGTATTGCGATTTTGGCAATTAAATTTCACCCCAGGAGAAAATATATCCTTTGCAAGACACTATGAAACTTGGCCAGCCACAGCAGAAACCACTGATTTATGGTATTGCTATTTTGGCAATTAAATTTCACCCCAGAACAAAATATATCCTTTGCAAGACACTATGAAACTTGGCCAGTCACAGCTGAAACCACTGATTTAAGGAATTGCTATTTTGGCAATTGAATTTCACCCCAGAACAAAATATATGATTTGCAGGACACTATGAAACTTGGCCAGCCACAGCTAAAACCACTGATTTATGGTATTGCTATTTTGGCAATTGAATTTCACCCCTGAACAAAATATATGTTTTGGCGGACATGATTATAGTTTGCCAGCCAGAGCTGAAACCACTGATTTATGGTATTGCTATTTTGGCAATTGAATTTCACCCCAGAACAAAATATATGTTTTGGCGGACACTATTATAGTTTGCCAGCCACAGCTGAAACCACTGATTTATGGTATTGCGATTTTGGCAATTAAATTTCACCCCAGAACAAAATATATCCTTTGCAAGACACTATGAAACTTGGCCAGCCACAGCAGAAACCACTGATTTATGGTATTGCTATTTTGGCAATTAAATTTCACCCCAGAACAAAATATATCCTTTGCAAGACACTATGAAACTTGGCCAGTCACAGCTGAAACCACTGATTTATGGAATTGCTATTTTGGCAATTGAATTTCACCCCAAAAAAAAAAAACTGTTACAGACAGTTTTGGCGGACACCATTATAGTTTGCCAGCCAGAGCTGAAACCACTGATTTATGGTATTGCTATTTTGGCAATTGAATTTCACCCCAGAACAAAATATGTCCTTTGCAGTACAATATGAAACTTGGCCAGCCAGAGCTGAAACCACTGATTTATGGTATTGCTATTTTGGCAATTGAATTTCACCCCAGAACAAAGTATATGTTTTGGCGGACACTATTATAGTTTGCCAGCCAGAGCTGAAACCACTGCTTTATGGTATTGCTATTTTGGCAATTGAATTTCACCCCAGAACAAAATAAATGTTTTGGCGGACACTATTATAGTTTGCCAGCCAGAGCTGAAACCACTGATTTATGGTATTGCTATTTTGGCAATTGAATTTCACCCCAGAATAAAATATTTCCTTTGCAGGACACTATGAAACTTGGCCAGCCAGAGCTGAAACCACTGATTTATGGTATTGCTACTTTGGCAATTGAATTTCACCCCAGAGCAAAGTATATCCTTTGCATGACACTATGAAACTTGGCCAGCCAGAGCTGAAACCACTGATTTATGGTATTGCTATTTTGGCAATTGAATTTCATCCCAGAACAAAATATATCCTTTGCATGACACTATGAAACTTGGCCATCCACAGCTGAAACCACTGATTTATGGTATTGCTATTTTGGCAATTGAATTTCACCCCAGAAAAAAATATATGTTTTGGTGGACACTATTATAGTTTGCCTGCCAGTGCTGGGACACCAGATTTAGGGGATTGCTATTTTGGCAAATGAATTTCACCCCAGAACAAAATTGATGCTTTGACGGACACTATTATAGTTTGCCAGCCAGAACTGAAACCACTGATTTATGGTATTGCTATTTTGGCAATTGAATTTCACCCCAGAACAAAATATATCCTTTGCAGGACACTATGAAACTTGGCCAGCCACAGCTGAAACCACTGATTTATGGTATTGCTATTTTGGCAATTGAATTTCACCCCAGATAAAAATATATGTTTTGGCGGACACTATTATAGTTTGTCAGCCAGTGCTGGGACACCAGATTTAGGGGATTGCTATTTTGGCAATTGAATTTCACCCCAGAACAAAATTGATGCTTTGGCGGACACTATTATAGTTTGCTAGCCAGTGCTGGGACACCAGATTTATGGTATTGCTATTTTGACAATTGAATTTAACCACAGAAAATAATCTATCCTTTGCCAAACAGCAGACAGTATTATACTTGGCTAGCCAAAGCTGGAACACCAGATTTTGGGGATTGGTATTTTGGCAATTGTTTTTAGCCCCTTAATAAAATATAGAAATTGCTATCCTGAGTTTCTACGGGTGACAATTAGCACAGCCATGCCCCTGATGTAGGTCAAGTCACAAGTCACAAAATGGCCGCCGATCACCCAAGAAAATAAGTGACAGAAAAACACTCTGTGCAGCCTAAAACCAGTGAGCAAGTAACTAGCAGAAGTTCAATCATTCACAGCTGCAGATCGATCACTTCATTATGTGCTTTTGCAGACTTTTCCCTGCCTAATCTCGCCCTCACAGCAGCTGCGTCCTCTCCCTACACTAATCAGAGCAGTGTGCCGTGCGGCGCTACGTGACTCCAGCTAAAATAGAGGCTGGGTCACATGCTGCACTTGGCCAATCACAGCCATGCCATTAGTAGGCATGGCTGTGATGGGCTCTTAGGGCAAGAAGTAAAACAATAGCTGATTGGCTGCTGTGCAGCCCTTCAGAAAGCGGGAAGAAATCGCCGAACAACCAACCCGAACCCAAACTTTTTTGAAAATGTTCGGGTCCGTGTCCCGAACACCCCAAAATTCGGTACGAACCCGAACTATGCTCGAACTTTTTGCTCAACACTAATGACGAATATTCAATCGAATATTCGCAATATATCGCGAAATCGAATATGGCACCTCCCGCTCATCACTACTGATCATACAGATGCTACCAGATGATTAAATATGGGGGTCCCTGCAGAAAGGTAGGTCCTGGGGAGAAAAGGACACTGGCAGCTTTCCTCTATACCTAAAAGTCACCTTAGCTCTGATGTCTATAATAATACACTGGGGAGTTTCTTTAATAATCTATAAGTGTTTTATATGAGCATAGGATGGTGGAAGTGCTATACATTGAATATATGTATATAGTACAGGATGTCTACCTTGTTATGTGCCACTTGTGCAGGAGGTTGGGAGACTAGGGGACCACCTTGCTCAGGGGCCCACCGGGGGATTCATTTGCAACCCTGTGGGCCAGTCCGAGCCTGAGATCTTGTCTTTAACAGCCCACTGAGTCAATGTTTTTTGCGGCTGAGGTCTCGTTCGGACATCAGGCACTTATTTGCCTCCTTCAATTACTCCTCCATGGAAATCCTCTATTCCTCAAGAAATCCTCTATTCCTGCCATTGCACCACTTGATCTGCGACATTCCAACTCGCTGGAATTCCACCTTGCAGAAGCTAAGGCATTTGTGTGAGCTATGTAAACCGGGGAATGATTTTGTCATGCACCAAACAACCTCAGCAAGAACCACGTGTTGTTTTGATGTCAGTTAGGGGCAGCTCAGAGATGTGTGCAACTTACTAAGACTCTTCAAAGAGAGCATCAGATTTCTCAGTAGGGACAACTCTGGACTGAACATTGTCATCCCTATGATGTTTATCTTAGAGCAGATGCTCACACTGAGCCAGCAAGGGATGGCCGGAATTTTTTCCTGTTTCCAAAAAGGAGGCCAAATTGTTTTCTTTTCCCACAATGTCTGCTATCACAAGCAGCAGGAGTTGAAGCATCAGCCAGTCTCATGAACATGATTGATCATATTTTTCAAGTGCCACTTAAGACTGACTCAAATCAGCAAATGGTTCCCTGACCCCATGGATTCTGAGCAGACTGATTGGAACAGTGTCCAGAACTGGCCCAGTATTATCTCTCTGTTCTGTTTTGTCTAGTGTACAATGTCAACTCAGAGAGAGTTTTCAGCACTACAAGGGGCATTGTCACACCCAAACGGACACACGCCCTCTGCCAGTGTACAAAACATCCCTTTTGTCAAAATGATTTAGACATGGATCAATGAGAATTTTTACACCCTACTGAATAGATCTGCCATTACTAATGGTGCCCAATTCTGCCACTGCTGCTCTCTGCCTGTCATCATCTTTCATACCATATGGCTGCTGCTGCCGCCATCCCCCCCTGCTACTACTCCCTGCTGTTTATCCACCTACTGCCACTTTTATTATCCCTACTGCCACTACTACCACTACCCAATCACAGCTACATACACATTTACTTACTCTATTTTCTGTTCCATGCTGTGCTTCTATTGTTGGTTCTACTATTGCTGGCACCACTACCCTTCCACACTTTACCCTTTTCACATCCACACTTTACTGCTGCTGCTCCCAAATAAAAATGAGAATTTTTTAAGGATTGTTCAACTTTAAACTGCTCAATCATTTTTTTTTCACAAAAAGATTTTTAAGTATTGTTGTACTTACATCTCCACATAATGCTTCTCTAGAAAACAGACATGCAAACTAGTCTCCTTTCTGAAAGGAAAACTGTCTCACACCAGGAGTACAGCTCTTTCTGGGTAACTACGTATATATTTCACAGAAACCTAGAGGGGAATTTCCTGGCCTACAATACTCCAACCACATACTATGCATACTAGGACCTCTCCATAATGAGAAAGAGTACCTCGAGACAATATAGCTCTACAAAAAATTAAAATTTCAGGACTGGTAGAATTGATTTCATCATACATAATACACAACATCAGTTTTTTATACCATTATTGCCAATGTGTAAACAGAGTCTCCTTGAAAAATTTAAAAAAGAAATGACTTACCATTTTATAAACTCCTGATCTAAAACTTAGCAAATGTAGCCAATATACATAAATAATCATTGGTGGTCAGTAGCGTGTTCTAATGTCTCTTATGTGAGATAAGAGAAATACATGCTTTAATCATTTTATTTTTAAAGACATTTTGCGTTAGTCTTTGAAGATGGCATTATCAAGCTGCTTTCGGAGAAATGTGTTACTTCATTTGACATTGGCTTAATCCTTTAATCACAGGTTATGCTACTGTATTCATTAAAATCTGTTTCTCACTTTTTCCTGAGAATGAATATTCATTTGTATTGATTAGTAAAAAATTATGCAATTTTTTTTTTTGTTTTCGATTGTTCTAAAGTTAATTCTCTTTAGCCTGTTACACTAGCTAGTGGCACAAAATACATGTAGGTGATAAAATTGTGTTTAAAGTATTTGGAGCCTATTTTATGCAAGTAAAGAGAAATATATTTCAAGTAGAGATGAATAAATTGATTCTTAACAAATCGGATTTGTAACAAATTTCACAAAAATTCTGCTGCCAAATGAACCTGAAGTATTTGTGCTTTGTTCTAAATGAATTGCAAAAAACAGCACCCACCATTACACTGCAAAAAATTGACTGAGTAATTTGGGCAGGGAGGAAGAAGAAGGGGCATCACATGACTCTGGCAGGTTGGGGGGCTTTCCCTGGTTGGCTCACAGATTGGCAGACAGCCTGTGAGCAAATCAGGGGCAGGATTTTGGAAGGTCCTTTAGGCTCTAGGCTAGAAGAGAAGCACTAACGCCATTCTGAACTTAACCTAACAAGTGACATGACATGTGTTGGAGGTGTCTGGCAACAAGAATTACAGACACAAGTCAGCTACACTAATGTGTTTCAGGGATAGTTTAGGAATATAACTTAGTTTGCTCTCACTGAGCTTGCTACATTGAAGATGACTTTTCACCACTTCTGATATGCATGGTTTAATAGCTTCATGCATTCCCCATGTATTAACAATTCTGTTACGCCATTCCTTTGTAATTTCTACTAGAAGTAATTTGTAATGTAATTTGTAATGTAATTGTAATTTCTACTAGAATGAATTGCTAGCAGTCTTCAGTAAGGGTACAGAGGGGAGATAACAAATTGGGGGGTGTACCTACACAGACTGACTATCCAATCTGTGCTGCTATTTTCAGACTTTACATATACAAATTGTTACCTCACTTATGTACCCTTACTGCAGATTGCTAGCAATTAGGGATGAGCGAACCCGAACTGTATAGTTCGGGTTCGTACCGAATTTTGGGGTTTTCGGGACACGGACCAGGACATTACTAATGGCATGGCTGTGATTGGCCAAGTGCAGCATGTGAACCAGCCTTTATTTAAGCTGGAGTCACGTAGCGCCGCACGTCACACTGCCCTGATTAGTGTAGGGAGAGGACGCAGCTGCTGTGAGGGCGAAATTAGGCAGGGAAAAGTCAGCAAAAGAACCTAATGAAGTGATCGATCTATAGCTGTGAATGATTCAACTTCTGCTAGTTAATTGCTCACTGGTTTTTAGGCTGCACAGAGCGTTTTTCTGTCACTTTTTTCTGGGGTGATCGGCGGCCATTTTGTGACTTGTGGTGGGGGTTAAGTTCAATTGCAAAAATAGCAATCCCCTAAATCTGGTATTCCAGCTGTGGCTAGCCAAGTGTAATAATGTCTGCTGTCTGGCAAAGGATAGATTTTTTTCTGTGGTGAAATTCAATTGCCAAAATAGCAATCCCCTAAATCTGGTGTCCCAGCAGTGGCTGGCAAAGTTTAATAATGTCCGGCAAAGGATATATTTTGCTCTGGGGTGAAATTCAATTGCCAAAAAAGCAATACCATAAATCAGTGGTTTCAGCTGTAGCTGGCCAAGTTTAATAGTGTCCGGCAAAGGATACATTTTGTTCTGGGGTTAAATTGAATTGCCAAAATAGCAATACCGTAAGTCTGATGTTCCAGCTGTGACTGGACAAGTTTAACCTGTTCCCGACCGCCGAACGCACGGATGCGTCCAGGCGGCGGCAGGTTTATTCCTCCTGGACGCATCCGTGCGTCATCTCGCGAGAGCCGAGATCTGCTGTGAACGCGCGCACGCGCGTTCACAGCAGAGCGCGGCTCTGCAGTTGTACTACAGCCTGCCAGCGATGATCAATCGCTGGCAGGCTGTAAATGTAAAATTAATTAGATCAAAGTGGTATATCAGACGCTGTGTTGTTAACAGCGTCTGATATACCTAATACCTGGTCCTCTGGTGGTCACATTTACTGGGATCGACCACCAGAGGACCAGGTAACAATGTAAAGTTGCACCAAACACTACACTAACCCCCCAACCCCCTCACTTTATAACCACTAATAACCCTTTGTTAACCCCTGATCACCCCATATAGACTTCCTGATCACCCCCCTGTCACTGATCACCCCCCTGTAAGGCTCTATTCACATGTTCATATGTGTTTTGCGGATCCGCGGATCCGCAAAACACGGACACCGGCAATGTGCTTTCCGCATTTTGCAGATCCGCACATTGCCAGAACTATATAGAAAATGCTTTTTCTTGTACGCAATTGCGGACAAGAAAAGGACATGTTCTATATTTTTGCGGAACGGAAGTGCAGACCCGTAAGTGCAGATCCGCAATTCCGGATCCGAGCGGGACAAAGTCTGTCCCCATAGAAATGAATGGGTCCGCAAATCCGTTCCGCAAACAGAATTTCGGACGTGTGAATGGGGCATAAGGGTCCCTTATCACCGCCAGTTAGTTAGCTACTTGTTAGGTAGCTAGCGCTCAGCCCACCGCACCGCAGTCACTGATTTTGGCAGAGATTTTTTCATCCACATTGATGCGAATGAAAAAATCTGTGCCGTTCATTTTTTTTCTTTTTTCAGCCCAGAGGCTGAACGGAAAAAAAAAAATCTCATTACCCGTATGCTCAATATACGGAGAATCGCAGAAACTCCTAATGCTGGCCATACGTGTAATGATTGCGGAGACCCTCAAATGCCAGGGCAGTACAAAAACCCCACATGTGACCCCATTTTGGAAAGAAGACACCCCAAGGTATTCGCTGAGGGGTATGGGGAGTTCATGCAAAATTTTATTTTTTTGTCACAAGTTAGTGGAATATGAGACTTTGTAAAAAAAAAAAATAAAAAAAAAAATCAATTTCCGCTAACTTGTACCAAATTTTTTATTTTTTCTGTGAACTCGTCATGCCCCTCACGGAATACCTTGGGGTGTCTTCTTTCCACAATGGGGTCACTTGTGGGGTATTTATACTGCCCTGGCATTTTAGGGGTCCTAAAGCGTGAGAATCCAAATGTGTAAAAATGCCCTGTGAAATCCTAAAGGTACTCATTGGAATTTGGGCCCCTTTGCGCATCTTGGCTGCAAAAAAGTGGCACACATGTGGTATCGCCGTACTCAGAAGAAGTAGGGCAATGTGTTTTGGGGTGTATTTTTACATATACTCATACTTCGTATGAGAAATATCTCTGTAAATGACAACTTTAAAAAAAAATTTTATACAAAGTTGTCAATTTACAGCGATATTTTTCACACACAGTATGGGTATATGTAAAAATACACCCCAAAACACATTGCCCTACTTCTCCTAAATACGGTGATACCACATGTGTGACACTTTTTTGCAGCCTGGGTGCGCAAAGGGGCCCAAATTCCAACGAGTACCTTTAGCTTTACATGGCTGCTCACAGTTTCGCCCCGCCCAAAATGCCAGAACAGTACAAACACCCCACAAATGACCCCATTTTGGAAAGAAGACACCCCAAGGTATTCACTGAGGGGCATAGTGAGTCCGTGAAAAATTTAACTTTTTGTCAAAAGTTAGCAGAAAGGGAGACTTTATGAGAAAAACTATAAAAATCAATTTCCGCTAACTTGTGCCAAAAAAATCTTCTATGAACTCGCCATGCCCCTCATGGAATACCTTGGGGTGCTTCTTTCCAAAATGGGTCACATGTGGGTATTTATACTGCCCTGGCATTTTAGGGGCCCTAAAGCGTGAGAAGAAAAATGCGTAAAAATGCCATCCTAAAAGGTACTCATTGGTTTTAGGGCCCCTTTGCGCATCTTGGCTGCAAAAAGTGGCACACATGTGGTATCGCTGTACTCAGGAGAAGTAGGGCAATGTGTTTTGGGGTGTATTTTTACATATACCCATGCTGGGTGAGAGAAATATCTCTGTAAATTGACAACTTTGAATAAAAAAATGTAAAAAGTTGTCGTTTACAGCGATATTTCTCGCACACAGTATGGGTATATATAAAATACACCCCAAAACACATTGCCCTACTTCTCCTGAGTACGGCGATACCACATGAGTGACACTTTTGCAGCCAAGATGCGCAAAGGCCCTAAAGCAATGAGTACCTTTAGAATTTCACAGGGCATTTTACGCATTTGAATTCTCACGCTTTAGGGCCCCTAAAATGCCAGGTCAGTATAAATACCCCACATGTGACCCCATTTTGGAAAGAAGACACCCCAAGGTATTCCGTGAGGGGCATGGCGAGTTCACAGAATTTTTATTTTTTGGAACAAGTTAGCGGAAATTGATATATATTTTATTTTTTTATTTTTTACAAAGTCTCTTATTTCACTAACTTGTGACAAAAATAAAATTTTACATGAACTCACCATACCCCTCACAGAATACCTTGGGTGTCTTCTTTCTAAAATGGGGTCACATGTGGGTATTTATACTGTCCTGGCATTTTAGAGGCCCCTAAAGCGTGAGAAGAAGTCTGGAATCCAAATGTGTAAAAATGGCCTGTGAAATCCTAAAGGTACTCATTGGTTTTAGGGCCCCTTTGCGCATCATGGCTGCAAAAAGTGTCACACATGTGGTATCGCCGTACTCAGGAGAAGTAGGGCAATGTGTTTTGGGGTGTATTTTTATATATACCCATACTTTGTATGAGAAATATCGCTGTAAACGACAACTTTTAAAAAATTTTATACAAAGTTGTCAGTTTACAGAGATATTTCTCTCACTCAACATGGGTATATGTAAAAATACACCCCAAAACACATTGCCCTACTTCTTCTGAGTACGGCGATACCACATGAGTGACACTTTTTGCAGCCTGAGTCGCAAAGGGGACCTAAATTCAACGAGTACCTTTAGCTTTTACAGGACTGCTCTAATTAGCCCCGCCCAAAATGCCAGAACAGTAAACACACCCCACAAATGACCCCATTTCGGAAAGTAGACACCCCAAGGTATTCACTGAGGGGCATAGTGAGTCCTTGGGAGATTTTATTTTATTTTGCCAGAAGTTAGCAGAAATGGAAACTTTATTATTTTTATTTTTTTCCTCAGAAAGTGTCATTTTCCGCTAACTTGTGAAAAAAAATGAAATGATACATGAACTCACCATGCCCCTCCGCGAATACTTTGGGGTGTCTTCTTTCTAAAATGGTGTCATTTGGGGGGTATTTATACTATCTTGACATTCTAGCACCTGAAGAAACATGACAGGTGCTCAGAAAGTCAGAGCTGCTTCAAAATGCCGAAATTCACTTTTTTGCACCATAGTTTGTAAACGCTATAACTTTTACCCAAACCAATAAATATACACTTATTGGACTTTTTTTTATCAAAGACATGTAGAACAATAAATTTAGAGAAAAATGTATATAGAAATGTAGTTTTTTTTGAAAAATTTTACAACAGAAAGTGAAAAATGTCATTTTTTTGCAAAAATGTCGTTACATTTTTATTAATAGCAAAAAAAGTAAAAATGTCAGCAACAATGAAATACCACCAAATGAAAGCTCTATTAGTGAGAAGAAAAGGAGGCAAAATTCATTTGGGTGGTAAGTTGCATGACGGAGCAATAAACGGTGAAAGTAGTGTAGTGCGGAATTGTAAAAAGTGGCCTGGTCATTAAGGGTGTTTAAGCTAGGGGGGCTGAAGTGGTTAATAGTGCTCGTCATAGGAAATATTATTTTCTGCGGTGAAATTTAGTTGCAAAAATAGAGATACCGTAAATCTGGCGTTCCAGCTTTGACTGGACAAGTTTCATAGTGTCCGTCAAAGGATACATTATTTTCTGGGATGAAATTCAGTTGCCAAAATAGCAATACCGTAAATCTGGTGTCCCAACAGTGGCTGGCCAAGTTTCACAGTATCCGTCATAGGATATATTATTTTCTGCAGTGAAATTCAGTTGCAAAAATAGAAATACCGTAAATCAAGTGTTCCAGCTGTGACTGGACAAGTTTAATAGTCTCCGTCAATGGATATATTTTTTTCTGGGGTGAAATTCAATTGCCAAAATACCAATACCATAAATCAGTGGTTACAGCTGTGACTGGACAAGTTTCATAGTGTCCGGCAAAGGATTTATTATTTTCTGGGGTGAAATTCAGTTGCAAAAATAGAAATACCATAAATCTGGTGTTCCAGCTGTGACTGGAAAAGTTTAATAGTGTCCGGCAAAGGATATATTTTCTTCTGGGGTGAAATTCAATTGCCAAAATAGCAATACCAAAAATCAGTGGTTTCAGCTGTGGCTGGACAAGTTTAATAGTGTCCGGCAAAGGATATATTTTTTCTGGAGTGAAATTCAATTGCCAAAATAACAATGCCGTAAATCAGTGGTTTCAGCTGTGGCTGGCCAAGTTCAATAGTGTCCCTCTGAGTATATATTGTTTTCTCGGGTGAACTTCAGTAGCAAAAACAGAAATACCATAATTCTGGTGTTCCATCTGTGACTGGACAAGTTTCATAGTGTCCGGCAAAGGATATATTTTCTGGGGTGAAATTCAGTTGCAAAAATAGAAATACCGTGAATCTGGTGTTCCAGCTGTGACTGAACAAGTTACATAGTGTCCGTCAAAGGATATATGATTTTCTGGGGTTAATTTCAATTGCCAAAATAACAATGCCGTAAATCAGTGGTTTCAGCTGTGGCTGGCCAAGTTCAATAGTGTCCGGCAAAGGATATATTTTTTTATGGGGTGAAATTCAATTGCCAAAATAGCAATACCGTTAGAGTTGAGCGAACACCTGGATGTTCAGGTTCGAGAGGTTCGGCCGAACTTCCGGAAAATGTCCGGGTTAGTGATCCGAACTCAACCTGAACTTCATCCCGAACCCCATAGAAGTCAATGGGGACCCGAACTTTTGTGCACTAAAAAGGCTGTAAAAGACTCCCGGAAAGGGCTAGTGGGCTGCAAAAGGCAGCAAAATGTAGGTAAATCCCCTGCAAACAAATGTAGATAGGGAAATGATGACTTAACATAAAATAAATAAAAATTAACCAATATTAATTGGAGTTAGGTCCCATAGCACAGAATCAGGCTTCAAATCACCCACCAATGGAGAAGGTCGCTTACTATTATTTCGACCCCAGCATCCAGACAAAGGAGAGGTCCCACAGCAGAGAATCTGGCATCATATCAACCACCACAGGAGAAGGCCACTTTCAGTGACTTAGGCCTTAGCACCCAGACAGAGGAGACATGTCAGATAGCACAAGCATTACATTTATACCATCCAGCACAGGAGAAGGCCACTTTTAGTTACTTTGACCCCTGCACCCAGAAAGAGGAGAGAGGCCCCACAGCACATATTCAGGCATCATATCACCCACCACAGGAGTAGGCCACCATTTAGTTAATTTGACCCCTGCACCCATGTCAGATGGTACAAGCATCAGTTTTACATCACCCAGCACAAGAGAAGGCCACTTTTAGAGACTTTGACCCTGCACCCAGACGGAGGAGAGAGGTTTTCACAGCAGAGAATCAGGCATTTAGATCACCCACCACAGGAGTAGGCCACCATTTAATGGGACCCCGGCAACCATGTCAGATGGCACAAGCATCAGTTTTACATCACCCAGCACAGGAGAAGGCGACTTTGAGAGACTTTGACCCTGCACCCAGATGGAGGAGAGAGGTTTTCACAGCAGAGAATCAGGCATTTAGATCACCCACCACAGGAGTAGGCCATCATTTAATGGGACCCCGGCAACCATGTCAGATGGTACAAGCATCAGTTTTACATCACCCAGCACAAGAGAAGGTGTAACGGTCCTTGGCTCACCTGGAGTCAGAGGACAGCCGGCTGGTGGTTGGAGTCCAGTGGCAAAGACCCACAGAAGTGGACAAGTTTCATAGTGTCCGTCAAAGGATACATTATTTTCTGGGATGAAATTCAGTTGCCAAAATAGCAATACCGTAAATCTGGTGTCCCAACAGTGGCTGGCCAAGTTTCACAGTATCCGTCATAGGATATATTATTTTCTGCAGTGAAATTCAGTTGCAAAAATAGAAATACAGTAAATCAAGTGTTCCAGCTGTGACTGGACAAGTTTAATAGTCTCCGTCAATGGATATATTTTTTTCTGGGGTGAAATTCAATTGCCAAAATACCAATACCATAAATCAGTGGTTACAGCTGTGACTGGACAAGTTTCATAGTGTCCGCCAAAGGATTTATTATTTTCTGGGGTGAAATTCAGTTGCAAAAATAGAAATACCATAAATCTGGTGTTCCAGCTGTGACTGGAAAAGTTTAATAGTGTCCGGCAAAGGATATATTTTCTTCTGGGGTGAAATTCAATTGCCAAAATAGCAATACCAAAAATCAGTGGTTTCAGCTGTGGCTGGACAAGTTTAATAGTGTCCGGCAAAGGATATATTTTTTTCTGGAGTGAAATTCAATTGCCAAAATAGCAATACCGTAAATCAGTGGTTTCAGCTGTGGCTGGCCAAGTTCAATAGTGTCCCTCTGAGTATATATTGTTTTCTCGGGTGAACTTCAGTAGCAAAAACAGAAATACCATAATTCTGGTGTTCCATCTGTGACTGGACAAGTTTCATAGTGTCCGGCAAAGGATATATTTTCTGGGGTGAAATTCAGTTGCAAAAATAGAAATACCGTGAATCTGGTGTTCCAGCTGTGACTGAACAAGTTACATAGTGTCCGTCAAAGGATATATGATTTTCTGGGGTTAATTTCAATTGCCAAAATAACAATGCCGTAAATCAGTGGTTTCAGCTGTGGCTGGCCAAGTTCAATAGTGTCCGGCAAAGGATATATTTTTTTATGGGGTGAAATTCAATTGCCAAAATAGCAATACCGTTAGAGTTGAGCGAACACCTGGATGTTCAGGTTCGAGAGGTTCGGCCGAACTTCCGAAAATGTCCGGGTTCGTGATCCGAACT
Organism: Bufotes viridis; assembly: GCA_033119425.1. NCBI lineage: Eukaryota > Metazoa > Chordata > Amphibia > Anura > Bufonidae > Bufotes > Bufotes viridis. The sequence goes on from CM065595.1 coordinate 58,144,056, forward strand.
CAACCTGAACTTCATCCCGAACCCCATAGAAGTCAATGGGGACCCGAACTTTTGTGCACTAAAAGGCTGTAAAAGACTCCCGGAAAGGGCTAGTGGGCTGCAAAAGGCAGCAAAATGTAGGTAAATCCCCTGCAAACAAATGTAGATAGGGAAATGATGACTTAACATAAAATAAATAAAAATTAACCAATATTAATTGGAGTTAGGTCCCATAGCACAGAATCAGGCTTCAAATCACCCACCAATGGAGAAGGTCGCTTACTATTATTTCGACCCCAGCATCCAGACAAAGGAGAGAGGTCCCACAGCAGAGAATCTGGCATCATATCAACCACCACAGGAGAAGGCCACTTTCAGTGACTTAGGCCTTAGCACCCAGACAGAGGAGACATGTCAGATAGCACAAGCATTACATTTATACCATCCAGCACAGGAGAAGGCCACTTTTAGTTACTTTGACCCCTGCACCCAGAAAGAGGAGAGAGGCCCCACAGCACATATTCAGGCATCATATCACCCACCACAGGAGTAGGCCACCATTTAGTTAATTTGACCCCTGCACCCATGTCAGATGGTACAAGCATCAGTTTTACATCACCCAGCACAAGAGAAGGCCACTTTTAGAGACTTTGACCCCTGCACCCAGACGGAGGAGAGAGGTTTTCACAGCAGAGAATCAGGCATTTAGATCACCCACCACAGGAGTAGGCCACCATTTAATGGGACCCCGGCAACCATGTCAGATGGCACAAGCATCAGTTTTACATCACCCAGCACAGGAGAAGGCGACTTTGAGAGACTTTGACCCCTGCACCCAGATGGAGGAGAGAGGTTTTCACAGCAGAGAATCAGGCATTTAGATCACCCACCACAAGAGTAGGCCATCATTTAATGGGACCCCGGCAACCATGTCAGATGGTACAAGCATCAGTTTTACATCACCCAGCACAAGAGAAGGTGTAACGGTCCTTGGCTCACCTGAGTCAGAGGACAGCCGGCTGGTGGTTGGAGTCCAGTGGCAAAGACCCACAGAAGCAGGAGGCAGGTAGCGTGGTCGATCAGTCCGGGTCGGCAGTAGAGATGGCAGCGAGGTAACAGCAAGAGTAGACAGAGGCGTGGTCGGTGGAAGGCAAAGGGTCAATGCAGGCGGCAGTTCAGCAAGGTCAAACGGTCCGGGTCGGCAACAAAGGTAAACAGTAGTAATCGTGGAGGAGCAGAGAGGAAGCTTGCTACAGGCTTGGAGGCACAATAACCAGCAGAGGTCTGGTGCTAGAGGCTGGGCTTATAAAGGGAAAGTAACAGGTGCACGGAATCAAGACTGATGAACAACAGTAGGCTGGAGCAAGATAGATCAAAGAGTTCAGCAGGAGGAAAAGTCCAGAAGGGCTGGTAGTCTAGTGGCTAGAGCTACCGCCTGGGACATGACTGGTCACAGGTTCGATTCCTGACAGTACTCCCCCCCTTCCAAGGTGACCTCCGGACACCATGGGGGCAGGCTTACTGGGGTGCTGTTGGTGAAACTCTTTTACCAGTCTGGGGGCGTGGACATTTTCTTCAGGCTCCCAGGAGTTATCCTCGGGAGGGTAGCCCTCCCACCCAATTAGATATTGCAATTTTCCTCGGTGGATCCTGGAGTCGAGGATCTTCTCGACAATGAACTCTTCCTCACCTTGTACCCTCATGGGTGGTGGAGGGGGCGAGTGGCTGCCAGTGAAGGTATTCTCCACGTATGGCTTGAGGAGGGAGCAATGGAAGACAGGGTGCACCCTAATGGAATCCGGAAGGTCAAGCCAGAACGTGACCTTATTGATTTGTGCGGTGACCTGGAATGGACCCATGTATTTTGGGGCTAACTTTTTGGAGGGGACCTTCAGTCTGAGGTTCCTGGTGGACAGCCATACCTTGTCTCCTACATGGAAGCCCGGGGTGGGTTTGCGGCGTCTGTCTGCTCCCTGTTTAAAGCGCCTCTGGGCGAGCTGGAGGTTGTCTATTATGTCCTTTTGTGCCTCCTGTAGGGTTGTTAGGCGCTCGGCCACTGCTGGGAGGGTGGAGGCAACGGGCAGGTGTGGAATGAACACGGGGTGCGAGCCTGTGTTAGCAAAGAAGGGACTGTGCTTGGTTGAGCTGTGCTCAGCATTGTTGTAGGCGAACTCGGCTGTGGGGAGATGGTCAAGCCAGTCATCCTGCAGGTGGGAGCTGAAACAGCGTAGGTACTGCTCTAAGGTCTGGTTAGTTCTCTCCGTCTGCCCGTTTGACTGAGGGTGGAAAGCGGAGGAAAGGTTCACTTTAACCCCGAGCGCCAGGCAGAAGTCCTTCCAGAACTTTGAGGTAAATTGTACGCCTCGGTCTGAGACCACGTCGTCCGGAATCCCATGCAGCCTCAAGACCTCTTTGAGGACAAGATAAGCCGTCTGTTTGGCCGTGGGTAGGCCCTTGTAGGGGATGAAATGGGCCATTTTGGTGAGGCGGTCGACCACGACCAGGATGGTGTTCATCCCTTTTGAAGGAGGAAGGTCTACCACAAAGTCCATGGAGATCGAGCCCCAGGGGCGGGAGGGAATTGGGAGGGGTTGTAACAGACCCACGGGAGAGGAACGAGGAGTCTTATTGCGGGCACAGACCGTGCACGAGGAGATGTACTTCTTGGTTTCCTCCTTGTATGTTGGCCACCAGAAGGAGCGGGAGAGAAGCTCCTGGGTCTTTCTTGTGCCCAGATGGCCGGCCAGCTTAAGGTTAAGTTTGAGCACTTCGAGTCGTGCGATTTCTGGTACATAAAGTTGTAGGTCCTGATGAAACCAATGACCATTTTTAAACGTGAGGCTGACATTCCTTGTGGGGTGGGTGAGGAAGGGGTCATTTCGTATCCTTCTTTGATTGTGACCAGGAGTTCTTTAGAGTAGGTGGCCCCCACAACACTTTTCTCGGATAGGATGTTGTCTTGGCCCTTATTACTCTGTGAGGGCTCCGAAAACATTCTGGAGAGGGCGTCAGCCTTGCCGTTTTTGATCCGGGGCGATATGTGATGAGAAAGTTGAAGCGGGAAAAGAATAGGCTCCATCTGGCCTGTCTGGCTGTGAGTCTCTTAGCGCTGCGGATGAACTCGAGGTTTTGTGGTCGGTTAGTACGATTATGGGGTTGGCAGCTCCCTCCAGCAGGTGTCTCCACTCGGAGAAGGCTTCCTTGATCGCCTGTAGTTCTTTGTTCCCGATGTCGTAGTTCTTCTCGGAGGGGACATCTGGCGAGAGAAATATGCGCACGGGTGTAGTAGCATCTTCTCCCCTGTCCGTTGTGACAGAACTGCCCCTACCGCGGAGTCAGATGCATCCACTTCGATAGTAAAAGGCAACTCGGGGTTCGGGTGGACTAGGATTGGAGCAGAAGTGAAGAGGAGTTTCAACTCGTGAAGGCCTCCTGGGCCTCGGGTGTCCAGGAGAAGGGGACTGCCTTTTTGGTGAGTTGGGTGATCGGTGCGATGACCTTGGAGAAGTCCCGGATAAACTTCCGATAGAAGTTGGCGAAGCCAATAAATCTTTGTACCTCCTTCATGTTTCTTGGAATGGGCCAGTCTAACACGGCTTGGACCTTCCCTGGGTCCATACTTAGGCCCTCTGGGGAAATGATGTACCCGAGGAACTGAGTGGTGGTTCGGTCAAACTCACATTTCTCGAGTTTGATATAAAGAGAGTTCTGGCGGAGTCTCTGCAATACCCTGCGGACATGTTTGCGGTGCTGTTCGAGGTCTTCAGAGAAGATCAAGATGTCGTCCAGGTAAACGACTACAAACAGATCCAGCATGTCCCTGAGGACATCATTAATGAAGTGCTGGAAGGTGGCGGGAGCATTACAAAGTCCGAAAGGCATGACCAGATACTCAAAGTGACCATAACGTGTCCGGAAGGCGGTCTTCCATTCGTCCCCAGGGCGGATTCGGACAAGGTTTTAGGCCCCTCGAAGGTCAAGTTTGGTGAAGATTTTCGCTACCCGGAGTCTCTCGAGGAGTTCAGAAATCAGCGGGAGCGGGTACCGGTTCTTAACGGTTATGTCGTTTAGCTTCCTGTAGTCAATGCAGGGACGCAAGGATGAGTCTTTTTTCTCCACAAAGAAAAAAGGGGCTCCTTCTGGGGAGGTAGAGGGCCGGATGAACCCTTTCTTTAGGTCCTCGTCCAGGTATTCTTTCAGAGCCTTGAGTTCAGGCTCTGAGAGGGAATAGATACTGCCAAAGGGTATTTCGGCCCCGGGCAACAGTTCTATTGGGCAGTCGTAGGGTCGGTGTGGCGGCAGCTTGTCTGCGTTTTTCTTGTCGCAGACATCTTGGAACTCACTGTGGGATTCCACATATGGGGATGCCCATGCCAGGGCCTCATCAGTTAGAAGGTTGATGATGAACAGGATCTTCTTTCTGTCTGAGGTAAAAGAGCCCGGCTGCATCTGAAAGTAAATACGGCACTGGTTGAGGAACCCCCGAAATTGGTTCCGATCGCCGTTAAACTTTGACGGGAGAGGCATACGGGTGTCTGTGACCGTGCCGCGTACGTCCAGTAGTTGACGCTGGAAGTCGATAATTTCCCTCTGTTGGCTCTGGATTGCGCCTTTAAGTTGAGTAATTTCCTCTTGGGCAGTGGTGCCAAACTCCTGAAGTTCGGAGACCTGCTTGCGCAGAGTGGCCATTGCGGACTCCATGGTAGGGCTGGTTATTCTGTAACGGACAGCCGGCTGGTGGTTGGAGTCCAGTGGCAAAGACCCACAGAAGCAGGAGGCAGGTAGCGTGGTCGATCAGTCCGGGTCGGCAGTAGAGATGGCAGCGAGGTAACAGCAAGAGTAGACAGAGGCGTGGTCGGTGGAAGGCAAAGGGTCAATGCAAGCGGCAGTTCAGCGAGGTCAAACGGTCCGGGTCGGCAACAAAGGTAAACAGCAGTAATCGTGGAGGAGCAGAGAGGAAGCTTGCTACAGACTTGGAGGCACAATAACCAGCAGAGGTCTGGTGCTAGAGGCTGGGCTTATAAAGGGGAAGTAACAGGTGCACGGAATCAAGACTGATGAACAAGAGTAGGCTGGAGCAAGATAGATCAAAGAGTTCAGCAGGAGGAAAAGTCCAGAAGGGCTGGTAGTCTAGTGGCTAGAGCTACCGCCTGGGACATGACTGGTCACAGGTTCGATTCCTGACAGAAGGCCACTTTTAGAGAGACTTTGACCCCTGCACCCAGACGGAGGAGAGAGGTTTCACAGCAGAGAATCAGGCATTTAGATCACCCACCACAGGAGTAGGCCACCATTTAATGGGACCCCAGCAACCATGTCAGATGGCACAAGCATCAGTTTTACATCACCCAGCACAAGAGAAGGCCACTTTTAGAGACTTTGACCCTGCACCCAGACGGAGGAGAGAGGTTTTCACAGCACATATTAAGGCCTCATATCACCCACCACAGGAGTAGGCCACCATTTAGTTAATTTGACACCTGCACCCATGTCAGATGGTACAAGCATCAGTTTTACATCACCCAGCAAAAGAGAAGGCCACTTTTAGAGACTTTGACCCCTGCACCCAGACGGAGGAGAGAGGTTTCACAGCAGAGAATCAGGCATTTAGATCACCCACCACAGGAGTAGGCCACCATTTAATGGGACCCCGGCAACCATGTCAGATGGCACAAGCATCAGTTCTACATCACCCAGCACAAGAGAAGGCCACTTTTAGAGACTTTGACCCCTGCAGCCACACGGAGGAGAGAGGTCCCACAGCAAAGAATCAGGCATCATGTCAACCACCACAGGAGTAGCCCACCTTTTGTTTCTTTGCCCCTGCACCCAGAAAGAGGAGAGAGGTCCCACAGCAGAGAATCAGGCATTTCGATCACACACCACAGGAGAAGGCCGCTTTCAGTGACTTTGGCCCCCTGCACCCACACAAAGGAGACATGTCAGACAGCACAAGTATAACATTCATATCACCCAGCACAGGAGAAGGACACTTTCATGTACTTTGGCCCCGGCACCCAGACAGAGGGAAGGTTCATTCAACTCTGGGTTGCACCCCAAGATCCTACTTAGTTTCAAAATTTATTTTTCAATGAAGAAGTGGCCAGGAGTACAAGACAACATGGTTTAAGGCAGTTATTAAGGACTACTCTGCACAAGGGAGGGTCAGGTCTTGTGAGATCCATGCCTGGTTCATTTTTATAAACGTCAGCTTGTCCACGTTGGCTGCGGACAGGCGGCTGCGCTTGTCAGTAATGACGCCCCTGCCGTGCTGAATACACGCTCAGATAAAACGCTGGCCGCCGGGCAGGCCAGCACCTCCAAGGCATAACATGCTAATTCTGGCCACGTGGACAATTTGGAAACCCAGAAGTTGAATGGGGCCGAACCATCCATCAGTACGTGGAGTTGTGTGCAGACGTACTGTTCAACCATGTTAGTGAAATGTTGCCTCCTGCTAACATGTTCCGTATCAGGTGGTGGGGCAGTTAGCTGTGGCGTGGAGACAAAAAATTTCCACATTTCTGCCATGCTAACCCTGCCCTCAGAGGAGCTGGCCGTGACACTGCTGCGTGGGCGACCTCTAGCTCCTCCTCTGCCTTGGCCTTGGCCTTCCACCTGTTCCTCTGTGACAGTTGGGAATGCTCTCAGGAGCGCGTCTACCAGCGTGCGCTTGTACTCGCGCATCTTCCTATCACGCTCCAGTGCAGGAAGTAAAGTGGGCACATTGTCTTTGTACCATGGATCCAGCAGGGTGGCCACCCAGTAGTCAGCACACGTTAAAATGTGGGCAACTCTGCTGTCGTTGCGCAGGCACTGCAGCATGTAATCGCTCATGTGTGCCAGGCTCCCCAGAGGTAAGGACAAGCTGTCCTCTGTGGGAGGCGTATCGTCATCATCCTATGTGTCCCCCCAGCCATGCACCAGGGATGTGCCTGCGCTGTGCTGGGTGCCACCCTGCTGTGAACCTGCTTCATCCTCATCCTCCTCCACCTCCTCCTCATCCTCCTCTTCCTCCAGTAGTGATCCCTGGCTGGCCACATTTGTACCTGCCCTCTGCTGTTGCAAAAACCTCCCTCTGAGCCACTTCTAACAGACTGGCCTGAAAGTGCTAAAACGACCCGTCATCCTCCTCCTCCTCCTCCTGGCCCTGGCCCACCTCCTCTTCCATCATCGCCCTAAGCGTTTTCTCTAGGAGACATAGAATTGGTATTGTCACGCTGATAACAGTGGCATCGCCACTGGCCATGTTGGTGGCGTACTCAAAACAGCGCAACAGGGCACACAGGTCTCGCATGGAGGCCCAATCATTGGTGGTGAAGTGGTGCTGTTCCGCAGTGCGACTGAACCGTGCGTGCTGCAGCTGAAACTCCACTATGGCCTGCTGCTGCTCGCACAGTCTCTCCAGCATGTGCAAGGTGGAGTTCCACCGGGTGGGCACGTCGCATATTAGGCGGTGAGCGGGAAGGCCGAGTTCCGCTGTAGCGCTGACAGGCGAGCAGCGGCAGGATGTGAACGCCGGAAGCGCGCACAGACGGCCCGCACTTTATGCAGCAGCTCTGACATGTCTGGGTAGTTGTGAATGAACTTTTGCACCACCAAATTCAGCACATGCGCCAGGCAAGGGATGTGCGCCAAACCGGCTAGTCCCAGAGCTGCCACGAGATTTCACCCATTATCGCACACCACCAGGCCGGGCTTGAGGCCCACCGGCAGCAACCACTGGTCGGTCTGTTGTTCAATACCCCGCCACAACTCCTGCGCGGTGTGGGGCCTGTCCCCAAACATATGAGTTTCAGAATGGCCTGCTGACGTTTACCCCGGGCTGTGCTGAAGTTGGTGGTGAAGGTGTGTGGCTGACTGGATGAGCTGGTGGAAGCAGAGGAGGAGGAGGAAGCCGAGTAGGAGGAGGAGGCTACAGGAGGCAAAGAATGATGCCCTGTGATCCTTGGCGGCGGAAGGACGTGCGCCAAGGAACTCTCCGCCTGGGGCCCAGCCGCCACTACATTTACCCAGTGTGCAGTTAGGGAGATATAGCGTCCCTGGCCGTGCTTACTGGTCCACGTATCTGTGGTTAGGTGGACCTTGCCACAAATGGCGTTGCGCAGTGCACACTTGATTTTATCGGACACTTGCATGTGCAGGGAAGGCACGGCTGTCTTGGAGAAGTAGTGGCGGCTGGGAACCACATACTGGGGGACAGCCATGGCCATCAGCTGTTTCAAGCTATCTGTGTCCACCAGCCGGAATGACAGCATTTCAAAGGCCAGTAGTTTAGAAATGCTGGCATTCAGGCCAAGGGCTCGAGGGTGACTAGGTGGGAATTTGCGCTTCCTCTCAAAGGTTTGAGAGATGGAGAGCTGAACGCTGCTGTGTGAAATAGTGGAGACGCTAGGTGACGGTGGCGGTGGTGGTGTCGGTGGCACATCCTCTGTTTGCTGGTCGGCAGGTGGCAACATTCCTCTCGAGGCGGAAGCCGAGGCAGCAGCGGTAGAGGGAGCAGGGAGCCTGAGCGGGTTCCTTGTTTTTAAGGTGTGTACTCCACTGCAGTTCATGCTTTGCATGTAGATGCCTGATCATGCAGGTGGTGCTCAGGTTAAGAACGTTAATGCCTCGCCTCAGGGTCTGATGGCACAGCGTGCAAACCACTCTGGTCTTTCGTCAGCACATTGTTTGAAGAAGTGCCATGCCAGGGAACTCCTTGAAGATGCCTTTGGGGTGCAGGGTCCCTGTTGGCGCTGGCCAATAGCAGGCGAACTCTCTGGACGGCGGCTGTTCTGCTTTTGCCCCCTGCTCCCTCTTTGGCTTCGCTGTTGTCTCGGTCTCACCACTGCCTCTTCCTCTGAAATATTTAAGTCAGCGGCACGACCTTCAGTCCATGTGGGGTCTAAGACCTCATCGTCCTCTGCATCGTCTTCCACCCAGTCTTCCTCCCTGACCTCCTCCTGTTCAGTCTGCACACTGCAATAAGACGTGGCAGTGGGCACCAGTGTTTCGTCATCATCAGAGACTCGGTCACTCTGCTGTGGTGGTATTCCCATGTCCTCATCATCTGGATACATAAGTGGTTGTGCGTCAGTGCATGGAATGTCTTCCACCGCTGGGGAAGGGCTAGGTGGACACCCCTGGAAAACCGTGGGAGCAGAGTCTTCAATCAGAATAAGAGACTGCTGCATAACTTGAGGCTCAGCCAGTTTCCCTGATATGCATGGGGGTGATCTGTAGCGCTGACAGGCGAGCAGCGGCAGGATGTGAACGCCGGAAGCGCGCACAGAGCGGCCCGCACTTTATGCAGCAGCTCTGACATGTCTGGGTAGTTGTGAATGAACTTTTGCACCACCAAATTCAGCACATGCGCCAGGCAAGGGATGTGCGTCAAACCGGCTAGTCCCAGAGCTGCCACGAGATTTCACCCATTATCGCACACCACCAGGCCGGGCTTGAGGCCCACCGGCAGCAACCACTGGTCGGTCTGTTGTTCAATACCCGCCACAACTCCTGCGCGGTGTGGGGCCTGTCCCCCAAACATATGAGTTTCAGAATGGCCTGCTGACGTTTACCCCGGGCTGTGCTGAAGTTGGTGGTGAAGGTGTGTGGCTGACTGGATGAGCTGGTGGAAGCAGAGGAGGAGGAGGAAGCCGAGTAGGAGGAGGAGGCTACAGGAGGCAAAGAATGATGCCCTGTGATCCTTGGCGGCGGAAGGACGTGCGCCAAGGAACTCTCCGCCTGGGGCCCAGCCGCCACTACATTTACCCAGTGTGCAGTTAGGGAGATATAGCGTCCCTGGCCGTGCTTACTGGTCCACGTATCTGTGGTTAGGTGGACCTTGCCACAAATGGCGTTGCGCAGTGCACACTTGATTTTATCGGACACTTGCATGTGCAGGGAAGGCACGGCTGTCTTGGAGAAGTAGTGGCGGCTGGGAACCACATACTGGGGGACAGCCATGGCCATCAGCTGTTTCAAGCTATCTGTGTCCACCAGCCGGAATGACAGCATTTCAAAGGCCAGTAGTTTAGAAATGCTGGCATTCAGGCCAAGGGCTCGAGGGTGACTAGGTGGGAATTTGCGCTTCCTCTCAAAGGTTTGAGAGATGGAGAGCTGAACGCTGCTGTGTGAAATAGTGGAGACGCTAGGTGACGGTGGCGGTGGTGGTGTCGGTGGCACATCCTCTGTTTGCTGGTCGGCAGGTGGCAACATTCCTCTCGAGGCGGAAGCCGAGGCAGCAGCGGTAGAGGGAGCAGGGGAGCCTGAGCGGGTTCCTTGTTTTTAAGGTGTGTACTCCACTGCAGTTCATGCTTTGCATGTAGATGCCTGATCATGCAGGTGGTGCTCAGGTTAAGAACGTTAATGCCTCGCCTCAGGGTCTGATGGCACAGCGTGCAAACCACTCTGGTCTTGTCGTCAGCACATTGTTTGAAGAAGTGCCATGCCAGGGAACTCCTTGAAGATGCCTTTGGGGTGCAGGGTCCCTGTTGGCGCTGGCCAATAGCAGGCGAACTCTCTGGACGGCGGCTGTTCTGCTTTTGCCCCTGCTCCCTCTTTGGCTTCGCTGTTGTCTCGGTCTCACCACTGCCTCTTCCTCTGAACTATTTAAGTCAGCGGCACGACCTTCAGTCCATGTGGGGTCTAAGACCTCATCGTCCTCTGCATCGTCTTCCACCCAGTCTTCCTCCCTGACCTCCTCCTGTTCAGTCTGCACACTGCAATAAGACGCGGCAGTGGGCACCAGTGTTTCGTCATCATCAGAGACTCGGTCACTCTGCTGTGGTGGTATTCCCATGTCCTCATCATCTGGATACATAAGTGGTTGTGCGTCAGTGCATGGAATGTCTTCCACCGCTGGGGAAGGGCTAGGTGGACACCCCTGGAAAACCGTGGGAGCAGAGTCTTCAAACAGAATAAGAGACTGCTGCATAACTTGAGGCTCAGCCAGTTTCCCTGATATGCATGGGGGTGATGTGACAGACTGATGGGCTTGGTTTTCAGGTGCCACCTGTGCGCTTCCGCAGAAGACTGGGCGGAAGACAATGTGGTGAACGTGCTGGAAGCACTGTCGGCCATCCAATCGACTAATGCCTGTACCTGCTCAGGCCTTACCATCCTCATAACGGCATTGGACCCCACCAAATATCGCTGTAAATTCTGCCGGCTACTTGAGGGAGTTGGTTCACTACTTTGTGCGCCTGAGGCCGAACGGCCACGTCCTCTGCCAGCAACAGAGGCTCCACGGACACCACCACGACCGCGTCCTCGTCCCTTAATAGAATGTTTCCTCATTGTTGCGATTCAACTCGCACCACAATAAAATAAATTATTTTTTAGCCCCAAAATTCCCACACTGGAAGATATAATTCCTTTTTCCGGTATTAATTACAAGAAAACTGCTGCAAATTGGACACCAGAATTTTTAATATGCTAGTTTTGGTACATAGATTCCCACACGGGAGATATAATTCCTTTTACAGGAGTAAAAATGTGCGGCCTACTGTTTCTGGTCTAACTAACACCAGATTGATTAAATTGGCCTTTTTTCACCAAAATTACAACACTTGACAATGTAATGCCTTTTTCAGGTATTAATTACAAGAAGACTGCTGCTAATTGGACACCAGAATTTTTAAAATGCTAGTTTGTGTACATAAATTCCCACACTGGAAGATATAATTCCTTTTTCCGGTATTAATTACAAGAAAACTGCTGCAAATTGGACACCAGAATTTTTAAAATGCTAGTTTTGGTACATAGATTCCCACACGGGAGATATAATTCCTTTTACAGGAGTAAAAACGTGCGGCCTACTGTTTCTGGTCTAACTAACACCAGATTGATTAAATTGGCCTTTTTTCACCAAAATTACAACACTGGACAATGTAATGCCTTTTTCTGGTATTAATTCCTTTTACAGGAGTAAAACGTGAGGACTACTGTTTCTGGTGTACCTAACACCAGATTGATTAAATTGGCCTTTTTTTCACCAAAATTACCACACTGGACAATGTAATGCCTTTTTCAGGTATTAATTACAAGAAGTCTGCTGCTAATTAGACACCAGAATTTTTAAATGCTAGTTTGTGTACATAAATTCCCACACTGGAAGATATAATTCCTTTTTCCGGTATTAATTACAAGAAAACTGCTGCAAATTGGACACCAGAATTTTTAAAATGCTAGTTTTGGTACATAGCTTCCCACACGGGAGATATAATTCCTTTACAGGAGTAAAACGTGCGGCCTACTGTTTCTGGTCTAACTAACACCAGATTGATTAAATTGGCCTTTTTTCACCAAAATTACAACACTGGACGATATAATGCATTTTTGCGGTATTAATTACAAGAGGACTGCTGGTATTTCAGAACACCGGAATTTTTTAAATGCTAGTTTTGCTAGATAAATTTCCCACACTGGGAGAAATATTGCCTAAGCCTTTCTACAGTATTAATTACAACAGGAGTGCTTCTTCTGGTCTAACACCAGAATAATTTTATTATTACGGTGAAAGCTTTTTTAATTTATATTTCTGGCACATAAAAAAAAAATATTTCTGGCTGACAGTATTGGACTTGGCTGTAGTGGCACTGGCTAGCCTAGCTGGAACAGCACATTTATGGGATTTGCTATCCAAGTGGGTTACTTTCAGTTTCACCACTGATATATTAAATATCTTTGCAGTTAGTATGGGTGACACAAGCACAGCCAAACCCCTGATGTAGTATATCTATGAAAAATTGACTATTACATGAGATTAATGGACGTTGTGGCAGCTTTTGTTGTAGCACCACAAGTCCCAAAATGGCCGCCGCCTATCAGCCCAGTAACATGTGCCAGAAAACGGTCTGCCCAACCAGAAAAAAGATTGACTTTGACTGAGCAGCTGAATCGCTGTTGTTCTGATTCACAGGTGTAGATTTTTCACTTCTTTGGAGCTTTGGTTTAGACTCTGTGGCAGCTTGTGCTGGCGCACCACAAGTCCCAAAATGGCCACCGCCGGTCAGCCCAGTTACATGTGCCATTAAAAATCGCTCTGGCCAGTCTCAACAAAATAGTGACTTTCAGTGAACAGCTCAGAGTTGTTCTGATGCACAGGTGTAGAAAGGTAGATCATTCACTTCTTTATCCCTGCCTATCTCGCCCTAACAGAAGCTGCGTCCTCTCCCTACACTAATCAGAGCAGTGTGACGTGCGGCGCTACGTGACTCCAGCTTAAATAGAGGCTGGGTCACATGCTGCACTTGGCCAATCACAGCCATGCCATTAGTAGTGGCTGTGATGGGCTCTTAGGGCAAGAAGTAAAACACTAGCTGATTGGCTGCTATGCAGCCCTTCAGAAAGCGGGAAGTAATCGACGAACACCGGACACGAACCCAAACTTTTTTGAAAATGTCCGGGTTCGGGTCCGTGTCACTGACACCCCAAAATTCGGTACGGACCCGAACGATTCTCAAACTGTTCACTCAACACTAAATACCGTAAATCTGTTGTCCCAGCAGTGGCTGGCCAAGTTTAATCGTGTCCGGCAAAGGATTTATTATTTTCTGGGGTGAAATTCAGTTGCCAAAATAGAAATACAGTAAATCTGTTGTTCCAGCTGTGACTGGACAAGTTTCATAGTGTCCATCATAGGATATATTATTTTCTGCGGTGAAATTCAGTTGCAAAAATAGAAATACCGTAAATCTGGTGCTCCAGCTGTGACTGGAAAAGTTTAATAGTGTCCGGTAAAGGATATATTTTTTTCTGGGGTGAAATTCAATTGCCAAAATAGCAATACCAAAAATCTGGTTTCAGCTGTTGCTGGACAACTTTAATAGTGTCCGGCAAATGATATATTTTCTTCTGGGGTAAAATTCAATTGCCAAAATAGCAATACCAAAAATCAGTGGTTTCAGCTGTGGCTGGCCAAGTTCAATATTGTCTGGCAGAGGATATATTGTTTTCTGGGGTGAAATTCAGTAGCAAAAATAGAAAAACCGTAAATCTGGTGTTCCAGCTATGACTGGACAATATTCATAGTGTCCGGCAAAGGATATATTATTTTCTGGGGTCAAATTCAATTGCCAAAATAATAATACCGTAGATCAGTGGTTTCAGCTGTGGCTGGCCAAGTTCAATAGTGTCCGGCAAAGGATATATTTTTTACTGGGGGGAAATTCAGTTGCAAAAATAGAAATACCGTAAATCTGGTGTTCCAGCTGTGACTGAACAAGTTTAATAGTGTCCGGCAAAGGATATATTTTTTTTTTCTGGGGTGAAATTCAATTGCCAAAATAGCAATACCAAAAATCAGTGGTTTCAGCTGTGGCTGGCCAAGTTCAATAGTGTCTAGCAGAGGATATATTGTTTTCTGGGGTGAAAGTCAGTAGCAAAAATAGAAATTCCGTAAATCTGCTGTTCCAGCTGTGACAGGACAAGATTCATAGTGTCCGGCAAAGGATATATTATTTTCTGGGGTCAAATTCAATTGCCAAAATAATAATACCGTAAATCAGTGGTTTCAGCTGTGGCTGGCCAAGTTCAATAGTGTCCGGCAAAGGATATATTTTTTAATGGGGGGAAATTCAGCTGCAAAAATAGAAATACCTTAAATCTGGTGTTCCAGCTGTGACAGGACAAGTTTCATAGTGTCTGACAAAGTATATATTATTTTCTGGGGGGAAATTCAGTTGAAAAAATATAAATACCGTAAACTGGTGTCCCAGCAGTGGCTGGCCAAGTTTAATAGTGTCTGGTAAAGGATATAGTTTTTTTCTGGGGTGAAATTCAATTGCCAAAATAGCAATACCTTAAATCTGGAGTCCCAGCAGTGGCTGGCCAAGTTTAATAGTGTCCGGCAAAGGATATATTTTTTTCTGGGGTGAAATTCAATTGCCAAAATAGCAATACCAAAAATCAGTGGTTTCAGCTGTGGCTGGCCAAGTTCAATAGTGTCTGGCAGAGGATATATTGTTTTCTGGGGTGAAAGTCAGTAGCAAAAATAGAAATTCCGTAAATCTGCTGTTCCAGCTGTGACAGGACAAGATTCATAGTGTCCGGCAAAGGATATATTATTTTCTGGGGTCAAATTCAATTGCCAAAATAATAATACCGTAAATCAGTGGTTTCAGTTGTGGCTGGCCAAGCTCAATAGTGTCCGGCAAAGGATATATTTTTTAATGGGTGGAAATTCAGCTGCAAAAATAGAAATACCTTAAATCTGGTGTTCCAGCTGTGACAGGACAAGTTTCATAGTGTCTGGCAAAGTATATATTATTTTCTGGGGGGAAATTCAGTTGGAAAAATATAAATACCGTAAACTGGTGTCCCAGTAGTAGCTGGCCAAGTTTAATAGTGTCTGGTAAAGGATATAGTTTTTTTCTGGGGTGAAATTCAATTGCCAAAATAGCAATACCTTAAATCGGGAGTCCCAGCAGTGGCTGACCAAGTTCAATAGTGTCCGGCAAAGGATATATTTTTTAATGGGTGGAAATTCAGTTGCAAAAATAGAAATACCTTAAATCTGATGTTCCAGCTGTGACAGGACAAGTTTCATAGTGTCTGGCAAAGTATATATTATTTTCTGGGGGGAAATTCAGTTGAAAAAATATAAATACCGTAAACTGGTGTCCCAGTAGTAGCTGGCCAAGTTTAATAGTGTCTGGTAAAGGATATAGTTTTTTTCTGGGGTGAAATTCAATTGCCAAAATAGCAATACCTTAAATCGGGAGTCCCAGCAGTGGCTGGCCAAGTTTAATAGTGTCCGGCAAAGGATATATTTTTTAATGGATGGAAATTCAGTTGCAAAAATAGAAATACCTTAAATCTGATGTTCCAGCTGTGACAGGACAAGTTTCATAGTGTCTGGCAAAGTATATATTATTTTCTGGGGGGAAATTCAGTTGAAAAAATATAAATACCGTAAACTGGTGTCCCAGCAGTAGCTGGCCAAGTTTAATAGTGTCTGGTAAAGGATATAGTTTTTTTCTGGGGTGAAATTCAATTGCCAAAATAGCAATACCTTAAATCGGGAGTCCCAGCAGTGGCTGGCCAAGTTTAATAGTGTCCGGGGAGAGAATTTATTTTTTTCTGGGGTAAAATTCAGTTGCCAAAATAAAAAAAACTGTAAATCTGGTGTTCTAGATGGAACTGGACAAGTTTCATAGTGTCCGGCAAAGGATATCTTTTTTTCTGGGGTTAAATTCAATTGCCAAAATAGCAATACCATAAATCAGGGGTTTCAGCTGTGGCTGGCCAAGTTTAATAGTGTCCGGCAAAGGATATATTTTTTTATGGGGTGAAATTCAATTGCCAAAATAGCTATACCGTAAATCAGTGGTTTAAGCTGTGGTAGGCCAAGTTCAATAGTGTCCAGCAGAGGATATATTGTTTTCTGGGGTTAAGGTCAGTAGCAGAAATACAAATACCGTAAATCTGGTGTTCCATCTGTGACTGGACAAGTTTAATAGTGTCCGTCAAAGGATATATTATTTTCTGGGGTTAAATTCAGTTGCCAAAATAACAATATCGTAAATCAGTGGTTTCAGCTATGGCTGGCCAAGTTCAATAGCAAAGGATATATTTTTTTCTGGGGTGAAATTCAGTTGCAAAAATAGAAATACCGTAAATCTGGTGTTCCAGCTGTGACTTGACATGTATCACAGTGTCCGTCAAAGGGTAGATATTGTTCTGTATTATATTACCAAAATAGCAATCCCCTAAATCTGGTGTCCCAGCAGTGGCTGGCAAAGTTTAATAGTGTCCGGCAAAGGATAGATTTTAAATTGTTGGGTGAAATCATACCATTTTTGCCCGGTACAAACCCCTGCACTGCATAACTGACAGGGAACTTACAATTGGCGGTTACATTCTTGCATGAAATAAAGCCTTTTTGGGCAGTGAATAGATTTGAGCGAACACCTGGATGTTTGGGTTCGAGAAGTTCGGCCGAACTTCCTGAAAATGTTCGGGTTCGGGATCCAAACACGACCCGAACTTCATCCCGAACCCGATTGAAGTCAATAGGGACCCAAACTTTTGGGCACTAAAAAGGCTGTAAAATAGTCCAGGAAAGGGCTAGGGGGCTGCAAAAGGCAGCAAAATGTATGTAAATGCCCTCCAAACAAATGTGGATAGGGAAATGAATTAAAATAAAATAAAATAAATAAAAATTAACCAATATCAATTGGAGAGGGGTCCCATAGCAGAGAATAAGGCTTCAAGTCAACCACCAATGTAGAAGGTCACTTTCTGTTATTTTGGCCCCAGCACCCAGACAGAGGAGAGAGGTCCCATAGCATAAAATCAGGCTTCATATCACCTACCACTGGAGAAGGCCACTTTCAGTTATTTAGGCCCCAGCACCCAGACTGAGGAGAGAGGTCCAACAGCAAGGAATAAGGCATCATATCACCCACCATTGGAGAAGGCCACTTTCAGTTATTTAGGCCCCAGCACCCAGACAGAAGAGAGAGGTCCTTCAGCAAGGAATATGGCGTCATATCACCCACCGCTGGAGAAGGCCACTTTCAGTTATTTAGGCCCCAGCACCCAGACAGAGGAGAGAGGTCCCACAGCAAGTAATAAGGCGTCATATCACCCACCACTGGAGAAAGCCACTTTCAGTTATTTAGGCCCCAGCACCCAGACAGAGGAGAGAGGTCCCACAGCAAGGAATAAGGCGTCATATCACCCACCACTGGAGAAAGCCACTTTCAGTTATTTAGGCCCCAGCACCCAGACAGAGGAGAGAGGTCCCACAGCAAGGAATAAGGCATCATATCACCCACCACTGGAGAAGGCCACTTTCAGTTATTTAGGTCCCAGCACCCAGACAGAGGAGAGAGGTCCCACAGCAGAGAATCATGCATCATATCACCCACCACTGGAGAAGGCCACTTTCAGTTATTTAGGCCCCGGCGCCCAGATTGAGGAGAGGTTCATTCAACTTTGGGTTGCACCGCAAGATCATGGTAAAGTTAAAAAAATGTGGATTCAATAAAGAAGTGCCCCGGAGTACAAGAATAAATGATTGAGGGGGAGGCAGTTATAAATGTCTATTCTGCACAAGGAAAGAACAGGTCCTGTGGGATACATACCTGGCTTATTTTTATGAATGTCAGCTTGTCCACGTTGGCTGTGGACATGCGGCTGCGTTTGTCAGTAATGACGCCCCCTGCCGTGCTGAAGACACGTTCATACAAAACGCTGGCCGCCCGGCAGGCCAGCACCTCCAAGGCATAAAATGCTAACTCTGGCCACGTGGACAATTTGGAGACCCAGAAGTTAAATGGGGCCAAACCATCAGTCAGTAAGTGGAGGGGTGTGCAGGCGTACTGTTCAACCATGTTAGTGAAATGCTGCCTCCTGCTAACACGTTCCGTATCAGGTGGTGGTGCAGTTAGCTGTGGCATGGAGACAAAACTTTTCCACATTTCTGCCATGCTAACCCTGCCCTCTGAGGAGTTGACTGTGACACAGCTGCGTTGGCGACCTCTAGCTCCTCCTCTGCATTCGCCTTGGGCTTCCACCTGTTCCCCTATGACATTTGGGAATGCTCTCAGGAGCGCATCTACCAGCGTGCGCTTCTACTCGCGCATCTTCCTACCACGCTCCAGTCCAGGAAATAAGGTCGGCACATTGTCTTTGTACCGGGGATCCAGCAGGGTGTCAACCCAGTAGTCCTCACACGTTAAAATGTGGGCAACTCTGCTGTCATTGCGCAGGCACTGCAGCATGTAGTCACTCATGTGTGCCAGGCTCCCCAGAGGTAAGGACAAGCGGTCTTCTGTGGGAGGCGTATCGTCATCGCCCTCCGTATCCCCCCAGCCATGCACCAGTGATGGGCCTAAGCTGCTAAGCTGTGTCGGGTGCCATCCCGCTGTGCACCTGCTTCATCTTCATCCTCCCCCACCTCCTCCTCATCCTCTTCGTCCGCCAGTAGTGCAAAAAACCTCCCTCTGAGGCACTTCTAACAGACTGGCCTGAAAGTGTTAAAAATGACCCCTCATCCTTCTCCTCCTCCTCCTGGACCACCTCCTCTTCCATCATCGCCCTAAGCGTTTTCTCAAGGAGACATAGAAGTGGTATTGTAACACTGATAACGGTGTCATCGCCACTGGCCATGTTGGTGAAGTACTCAAAAGAGCGCAACAGGGCACACAGGTCTTGCCTGGAGGCCCAATCATTGGTGGTGAAGTGGTGCTGTTCCGCAGTGCGACTGACGTGTGCGTGCTGCAGCTGAAACTCCACTATGGCCTGCTGCTGCTCGCACAGTCTCTCCAGCATGTACAAGATGGAGTTCCACCTGGTGGGGACGTCGCATATGAGGTGGTGAGCGGGAAGGCCGAAGTTTCGCTGTAGCTCAGACAGGCGATCAGCGACAGGATGTGGACGCCGGAAGTGCGCACAGACGGCCCGCACTTTATGCAGCAGCTCTGACATGTCGGGTTAGTTGTGAATGAACTTCTGCACCACCAAATTCAGCACATGCGCTAGGATGCGACGAGATTTCGCCCATTATCTCACACCACCAGGCCGGGCTTGAGGCCCACTGGCAAAAAACACTCGTAGTTCTGTTGTTCAATACCCCACCACAACTCCTGCGCGGTGTGGGGCCTGTCCCCCAAACATATGAGTTTCAGAATGGCCTGCTGACGTTTACCCCGGGCTGTGCTGAAGTTGGTGGTGAAGGTGTGTGGCTGACTGTATGAGCTGGTGGAAGCAGAGGAGGAGGAAGCCGAGTAGGAGGAGGAGGCTACAGGAGGCAAAGAATGATGCCCTGCGATCCTTGGCGGCGGAAGGAAGTGCGCCAAGGAGCTCTCCGCCTGGGGCCCAGCCGCCACTACATTTACCCAGTGTGCAGTTAGGGAGATATTGCGTCCCTGGCCGTGCTTACTAGTCCACGTATCTGTTGTTAGGTGGACCTTGCCTCAGATGGCGTTGCGCAGTGCACACTTGATTTTATCGGATACTTGGTTGTGCAGGAAAGGCACGGCTGTCTTGGAGAAGTAGTGTCGGCTGAGAAAAACATACTGTGGGACAGCCATGGCCATCAGCTGTCTGAAGCTGTCTGTGTCCACCAGCCTGAATGACAGCATTTCAAAGGCCAGTAGTTTAGAAATGCTGGCATTCAGGCCCAGGGCTCGATGGTGGCTAGGTGGGAATTTACGCTTTCTCTCCAAGGTTTGTGAGATGGAGAGCTGAACGCTGCCCTGTGACATGGTGGAGATGCAGGGTGACGCAGGTGGTGGTGACGCAGGTGCCAACATTCCTCCCAAGGCGGTGGAAGAGGCCGAGGCAGCAGCAGATAAGGGAGCAGGGGGAGCTTGAATGAGTTCCATGTTTTTAAGGTGTATACTCCACTGCAGTTCATGCTTTGCATGTAGATGCCTGGTCATGCAGGTTGTGCTAAGGTTCAGAACGTTAATGCCTCGTTAATGCCTTCAGGCTCTGATGGCACAGTGTGCAAACCACTCGGGTCTTGTCATCAGAACATTGTTTGAAGAAGTGCCATGCCAGGGAACCTCTTGAAGCTGCCTTTGGGGTGCTCGGTCCCTGGTGGCGGTGGCCAGTAGCAGGCGAACTCTCTTGGCGGTGGCTGTTCTGCTTTTGCCCCCTGCTCCCTCTTTTACTACGCTGTTGGCTCGGTCTCACCACTGCCTCTTCCTCTGAATTATGAAAGTCAGTGGCACGACCTTCATTCCATGTGGGGTCTAGGACCTAATCGTCCCCTGCTTCGTCTTCCACACAGTCTTCCTCCCTGACCTCCTGTTCGGTCTGCACACTGCAGAAAGACGCAGCAGTTGGCACCTGTGTTTCGTCATCATCAGAGACACGCGGACTCCGATGAGGTGGTATTCCCATGTCCTCATCATCAGGAAACATAAGTGGTTGTGCATCAGTGCATTCTATGTCTTCCGCCACTGGGGAAGGGCTAGGTGGATTCCCTTGGGAAACCCTGCCAGCAGAGACCTCAAACAGCATAAGAGACTGCTGCATAACTTGAGGCTTAGACAGTTTCCCTGATACGCATGGGGGTGATGTGACAGACTGATGGGCTTGGTTTTCAGGCGCCACCTGTGCGCTTTCTGCAGAAGACTGGGTGGGAGATAATGTTGTGAACGTGCTGGATCCACTGTCGGCCACCCAATTGACTAGCGACTGTACTTGCTCAGGCCTTAACATCCTTAGAACGGCATTGGGTCCCACCAAATATCGCTGTAAATTCTGGCGGGTACTGGAACCTGAGGAAGTTGGTTCACTAGGACGTTTGGCTGTGGCAGAACGGCCACGTCCTCTCCCAGCACCAGAGGGTACACTAACACCACCGCGAGCGCGTGCCTTACTAGATGTTTTCCTCATTGTTACTGTTCACCAACCACCACAATAAGGAAAAAAAATATTTGGAACAATGTATTGATTTCAAATTCAGGCCTTTTTTACATGCACCGAACACTATCTACCTATTTATTTATGTACCGTATTACACTAATGCAGGCATAGCAGTAACCACTGATTTAGGGGAATATCAATTGTAGAAATTCTTGCGTGAACGTTAAAATAAAACAAAAAATTCTTTATTTAATCATCATTATTAAAAGCATGTTGGTGTAACTCATGTTAATATTATATCGCTGTCGGCCCTAGTGGTGAAACTAAAGGTGTAACCTGAGGCTGGATTGCCCTATACTGTGATTGTGGATGCCAAACACAGTATCTGATGGCGGTTATCTATTATTGGCATCAGATTTTAAAGCCTCAGCAACAGTTTAAGCTGGGCAATATTATTACTGACCCTGGAGACCAGCTGTGCACACGCCGATCCCACAGGGAAATATGATACAGATAGTCTCAATGCACCCCCTTAAGTCCCTCTGAAGCCGGCACAAGAGTTCGTGCCTGTATTTTCTGTCTCCAGGAGAGAGGGGTGTGTAAGAGAAAATAGGTGAATCTTGTCTCAACTCGTTTCTGTGTGGTGACGATCACCACACTTCCTCAGGAGCCACAGTTCTGTATTAGATGAAATATTTCTGCCTAAGCCAGTCTCCCTAGAAAAGAAACTCAGTTGCAAACTGCCATCGAAAAGTACACAGCACAGTTAAAAGAAAAAAAAGCATATCCTGTATAATAGGTACATTAGGGACTTCAGGGAAGGCAAAATTTTTGACTATAGTACTAAACACTCAGACGCATTGGAGGTGGAGACGGAGGCCTCCTCATCTGAGTGTGAGACGGAATCAGAAACATCTAAAGAAGATGGAGTCACATCCAGTCGTCAGAGAAATACTATTATTAGAGTCAACTACCGTGGCAGACGGGGACGTGGTGGTAGAGGTAGGGGAGCTAGGGTTTTTTTTTTAGACAATACCCCCCCGGCATCCGAATACATGCTACGCAAGAAGGTGTAGAGCCTATGACACCACAACCCATCAGGAGGCCCCCAAACATCTGTAAGGAGGACGGGCTACAAATTATTAATATATCATCACGGAGCTTAAGCACGGCTGAGATGGATGTACTCAAAAAGGGCCTCTCCTTTGTACCTATCCGGAAATCTGATTTTTTGGGCTGGGTCAAAGATTTAAACCTATTTGCCCGCAAACTTAAATGCCGGAATTTTTTTTATCTCACACGACCGGCGACAGTGTGAGGAGTTGGGTATTGATCCTAGAGATCTGGCGGATGTTCGGACACTAGCTGACCTATTTACAGAAGGTCAACGTCAAATAGGTGAGGGTCCTTTTACAAATCCACGCCTCCCGTCGAAGAAAATGCCCCCCATTAATGACAACACCCCCATTGACACTTTTGTGAGTGTAGTCATGGGCAAACTCAGGCAGCTGGAATTCCAGCCGTGTTGTAGGGATAATTTGTCACCTCCTGAAAAAGAGGCCTTGATGAACCTCCAACATGACAACAGCATTGTGATTAAGCCATCTGACAAGGGGGGCAATGTTGTTGTCATGGGACACGATTAATACAAACTCATGTGTCAGAGGATGTTACTGGACACTAAGACATATCAGGAGCTTGCAACGGACCCCACACCGATGCACAAGTTGGAGTTAGCCCAGATTTTGAACAAGGCACTGGAGGCGAAACTGATAGATAAAAATGAATTCAACTTCCTGCTGCCGGAGTTTCCCATTTTGGCTGCATTCTACGGTCTGCCTAAGGACTGGACCTGTTGAAAGGCAGACTGATAGTATCGGGGATAGGGAGCCTTACTGCAAACATTGGCACCTATGTGGATATTGTGCTCCGCCCATTTGTCACTACTCTACCATCATATCTACGTGACACAATGGACGTGCTGCTGGGTCGTTTAAATGACGTTCAATGTGAGCAGGGCACCAAACTGGCTAGTTTGGATGTAGAGGCCCTCTACAGTTCCATTCCGCATGATGTGGGCTGTAGAGCGGTCCTCTTTTTTCTGCAACAAAGGGGTGAACACCTCAAGGAACACAATCAGTTTGTTATGGAGTTATTGAACTTTATTCTAACCCATAACATTTTCATCTTTGATGGCCGTATCTTCCACCAGCTCAGCGGGGTGGCGATGGGGAACCCTTGTGCCCCCACGTTCGCCAACCTCTACCTGGGCTGGTGGGAGAGAGAGACCGTGTTCAGCGAGCCCCTGGAACACTTCACAGTCCATATGCCCTTGTGGACGATGTACTCATCCTATGGACTGGAAGTGCAACTCAGTTCCAGGAATTTGTGGCAGAGCTGAATAAGAACGAACTTTTTAAATCTCTTTTGGGACTCAGTGTTGAGATGTAACTGCACTTATCTAGTCAGTTGCCATTAGCAACGGCAAGAAATAGAACTAGGGACCTCTCCCCCATCTCAGATCCTGTCCTTTTAGGGGATTACTACACTCTATTTGATAGTTGCTTTTAGCAACCGCATGCAACTTGATAGTTACTTTTAGCAACCACATGCAATAGAGAATGGGATCCCCTTATACCGTATACATGCATCTATGATATCATTACCATCTTGCATGTCTCTATTTTTGACTAAATCTTAGGTGATGACAGAGAGTCAGTGAGGTTCGACTGGCCCCTCCTTCTGAGATCCTCATCCTGCAATTGATACATCGCTGAGTGTATATATAGCCGCCCGAGTATTCCCCCATTGATAATTCTGCGCTGACGCGCCGTGCCCCCTGGATGAGACAGTAGCTGGCTATGCACTGTGATGTGATTGGCTGAGCTGGCAGGGGCGAGCCAGAGGGGCGGGGTGTAGAGTCTATTTAAAGGCACGGATGCATAGCCGCTTTGCGGCCATCCTAGTGCCGGTGCTCACACTAAGCTACACATCACGCCGGCTCTCACACCTAGAGAGCGCGGCTTAGGCAGGCATTAGCTTTCAGCTGTGAACGCCAGCTCCCACACCTAGGGAGACTGGCTTAGGCAGAAATATTTCATCTAATACAGAACTGTGGCTCCTGAGGAAGTGTGGTGATCGGATTCGTCACCACACAGAAACGCGTTGAGCCGAGATTCACCTATTTTCTCTTACACACCCCTCTCTCCTGGAGACAGAAAATACAGGCACGAACTCTTGTGCCGGCTTCAGAGGGACTTAAGGGGGTGCATTGAGACTATCTGTATCATATTTCCCTGTGGGATCGGCGTGTGCACAGCCGGTCTCCAGGGTCAGTAATAATATTGCCAAGCTTAAACTGTTGCTGAGGCTTTGAACTCTGCTGCCAATAAGAGATAACCGCCATCAGATACTGTGTTTGGCATCCACAATCACAGTATAGGGCAATCCAGCCTCAGGTTACACCTTTAGTTTCACGACTAGGGCTGACAGGCATATAATATTAACATGAGTTACACCCACATGCTTTTAATAATGATGATTAAATAAAGACTTTTTTGTTTTATTTTAACGTTCATGCAAGTATTCTGTTGAATGCATAAGAGAGCGGAACGTGTACCCATACACTTTTTTCTTTGTTTAGTATTGATCGAAAATCAATTGTAGGCCTAGTATTTAGGCTCTGGATGAAAGGTATCCTTTTATGGACAGATTTACACTTGGAGATGCACAGTAGCGTGTGAAAAAATATGTAGGATTATGCCTTCAGCAATTGTATTTTAACAATGTGTGTAATATACACTTTAATGGACAGAAATACAATGGGAGATGCATGGTAGCGTGTGAAGTTATTGAGGATTACCCTCTCACCACTTGTATATACACCTTGAGTGTAATATACCCTTTTACGGAAAGATTAACACTTGGCCTGCAACAGCTGGAACACCAGATTCAGGGTATTGCTATATTGGCAAGTGAATTTCACCCCAGAACAAAATCTATCCTTTGACGGATACTATTAAACTTGTCCAGTCACAGCTGGAACACAAGATTTTCGGTATTTCTATTTTGGCAACAGAATTTCACCCCAGAACAAAATATCTCCTTTTATGGATAGATTTAAACTAGGCCTGCAAAAGCTGAAACACCATATTCAGGGTATTGCTATTTTGGCAATTAAGTTTCACTACAGAAAAAATATACCCTTTTCCGGACAGATTTAAACGAAGCGGGTAACAGCTGGACCACCAGATTCAGGGAATTGCTAATTTGGCAATTGAATTTCACCCCAGAACAAAATATATCCTATGCCGGACACTATTAAACTTGGCCAGCCACAGCTGGAACACCAGATTTACAGTATTTCTATTTTTGCTACTGAATTTTTACCGCAGAAAATAATATATCCTATGACAGACACTATGAAACTTGTCCAGTCACAGCTGGAACAACAGATTTACTGTATTTCTATTTTGGCAACTGAATTTCACCCCAGAAAATAATAAATCCTTTTCCGTACACTATGAAACTTGGCCAGCCACTGCTGGGACACCAGATTTATGGTATTGCTATTTTGGCAATTGAATTTCACCCCAGGAAAAAAATATATCCTTTGCTGGACACTATTAAACTTGGCCAGCCACAGCTGAAACCACTGATTTATGGTATTGCTATTTTGGCAATTGAATTTCACCCCAGAAAAAACATATATCCTTTGCCGGACACTATTAAACTTGTCCAGTCACAGATGGAACACCAGATTTACGGTATTTCTATTTTTGCAACTGAATTTAACCGCAGAACATAATATATCCTATGATGGACACTATGAAACTTGTCCAGTCACAGCTGTAACACCAGATTTACTGTATTGCTATTTTGGCAATTGAATGTCACAACAGAACAAAATATATCCTATGACGGACACTATTAAATTTGGCCAGCCACTGCTTGGAAACTAGATTTACAGTATTGCTATTTTGGCAATTGAATTTCACCCCAGAAAAAATATATCCTTTGCCGTACACTATTAAACTTGGGCAGCCACAGCTGAAACCACTGATCTATGGTATTGCTATTTTGGCAATTGAATTTCACCCCAGAAAAAAATATATCCTTTACCGTACACTATTGAACTTGGCCACCCACAGCTGAAAACACTGATTTATGGTATTGCTATTATGGCATTTGTATTTCACCCCAGGACAAAATATATCCTTTGCAGGACACTATTAAACTTGGCCAGCCACAGCTGTAACCAGTGAGTTATGGTATTGCTATTTTGGCAATTGAATTTCACCCCAGAACAAAATATATCCTTTGCCGGACACTATTAGAATTGGCCAGCCAGAGCTGAAACCACTTGTCCAGTCACATTTGGAACACCAGATTTACTGTATTTCTATTTTGGCAACTTAATTTCACCCCAGAAAATAAAAAATCCTTTACCAGACACTATTAAACTTGGCCAGCCACTTCTGGGACACCAGATTTACTGGTATTGCTATTTTGGCAACTGAATTTTACCACAGAAAATAATAAATCCTTTGCCGGACACTATTAAACTTGGCCACCCACTTCTGGGACACCTGATTTACGGTATTGCTATTTTGGCGATTGAATTTCACCCCAGAAAAAATATATATATCTTTTGCCGGACACTATTAAACTTGGCCAGCCACTGCTGGGACACCAGATTTACTGTATTTCTATTTTTGCTACTGCCTTTCTCCCCAGAGTATGATGTACCCTTTTATGGACAGATTTAAACGAAGCCTGCAGCGGCTGGAACAACAGTTTTACTGTATTTCTATTTTTGCAACTGAATTTCACAGCAGAAAATATTACATCCTTTGACGGACACTATTAAACTTGGCCAGCCACAGCTGAAACCACTGATTTATGGTATGGCTATTTTGGCAATTGAATTTCACCCAGAAAAAAACTATACCCTTTAACGGACAGATTTAAACTAGGCCTGCAACAGCTGGAACACCAGTTTCAGGGTATTGCTATTTTGGCAATTGAATTTCACCCCAGAACAAAATATATCCTTTGCCGGACACTATTAAACTTGGCCAGCCATAGCTGAAACCACTGATTTAAGGTATTGCTATTTTGGCAATTGAATTTTCCCCCAGAAAAAAAATATATCTTTTGCCGTACACTATTAAACTGGGCCAGTCACAGCTGAAACCACTAATTTTTGATATTGCTATTCTGGCGATTGAATTTCACCCCAGAAAAAAATATATCCTTTGCCGGACACTATTAAACTTGTCCAGTCACAGTTGGAACACCAGATATACTGCATTTCTATTTTGGCAACTTAATTTCACCCCAGAAAATAATAAATCATTTGCAGGACACTATTAAACTTGGCCAGCCATTGCTGGGACACCAGATTTACGGTATTGCTATTTTGGCAACTGAATTTGACCCCAGAAAATAATAAATCCTTTGCCGGACACTATTAAACTTGGCCAGCCACTGCTGGGACACCAGATTTAGGTTATTGCTATTTTGACGATTGAATTTCACCCCAGAAAAAAAATATATCCTTTGCCGGACACTATTGAACTTGTCCAGCCACAGCTGAAACCACTGATTTATGGTATTGCTATTTTGGCAATTTAATTTCACCCCAGAAAAAAACATATCCTTTGCCGGACAGATTTAAACTAGACCTGCAACAGCTGGAACACCAGATTTACTGTATTTCTATTTTTGCTACTGACTTTCACCCCAGAAAATAATATATCCTTTGACGGACACTAGAGAAATTGTCCAGTCACAGCTGGAATACCAGATTCAGGGTATTGCTATTTTGGCAATTAAATTTCACCCCAGAACAAAATCTATCCTGTGACAGACACTATTAAATTGGCCAGCCACAGCTGAAACCACTGATTTATGGTATTGCTATTTTGGCAATTGAATTTCACCCCATAACAAAATATATCCTTTGCCGGGCACTATTAAACTTGGCCAGCCACCGCTGGGACACCAGATTTACTGTATTGCTTTTTTGTCATTGAATTTCACCCCAGAAAAAAATATATTCTTTTCCGTACACTATTAAACTTGGCCAGCCACAGCTGAAACCACTGATTTATGGTATTGCTATTTTGGCAATTGAATGTCACCCCAGAATAAATATATCCTTTGCCGTACACTATTAAACTTGGGCAGCCACAGCTGAAACCACTGATTTATGGTATTGCTATTTTGGCAATTGAATTTCACCCCAGAACAAAATATATCCTTTGCCGAACACTACTAAATTTGGCCAGCCACAGCTGAAACCACTGATTTATGGTATTGCTACTTTGCCTATTGAATTTCACCCCAGAACAAAATATATCCTTTGCTGGACATTATTATTCTTTGCCAGCCACTGCTGGGACACCAGATTTAGGGGATTGCTATTTTGGCAATTGAATTTCACCACAGAAAATAATCTATCATTTTGCCACACAGCAGACAGTATTTCACTTGGCTACCCACAGCTGTAACACTAGATTTAGGGGATTGCTATTTTGTCAAGTGAACTTAACCCCCACCACAAGTCTCAAAATGGCAGCCGATCACCCCAGAAAAAAGTGATAGAAAAACGCTCTGTGCAGCCTAAAAACCAGGGAGCAATTAACTAGCAGAAGTTGAATGATTCACAGCTGTAGATCGATCACTTCATTAGGTGCTTTTGCTTACTTTTCCACGCCTAATCTCGCCCTCACAGAAGCTGCGTCCTCTCCCTACACTAATCAGAGCAGTGTGACATGCGGCACCATGTGACTCAAGCTTAAATAGAGGCTGGGTCACATGCTGCACTCGGCCAATCACAACCATGCCATTAGTAGGCATCACTGTGATGGCTTCTTAGGGCAAGAAGTAAAACGCAAGATGACTGGCTGCTGTGCAGCCCTTCAGAAAGCGGGAGGAAATAGCCTAGCAACGGACCCGAACCCCAACTTTTTTGAAAATGTTCGGGTCCGGGTCCAGGTCCCGAACACCCTAAAATTCGGTACGAACCCGAACTATGCTGGATCTGTTCGCTCAACACTATCTGTAACCAATAGTGTAGAACATCTGCAAACAGTGTCTGTGTTACAAATTCCAATAATCTGGGCCACATCTAGTGTCCATAATTAGAGATGAGCGAACACCCGGATGTTCGGGTTCGAGAAGTTTGGCCGAGCTTCCCGAAAATGTTCGGGTTCGGGATCCGAACTCGACCCGAACTTTATCTCCAACCCGAACCCCATTGAAGTCAAAGGAGACCCGAACTTTTGTGCACTAAAAAGGCTGTAAAATAGTCCAGGAAAGGTCTAGAGGGTGGCAAAAGGCAGCAAAATGTAGGTAAATGCCCTGCAAACAAATTTGAATAGGGAAATGAATTAAAATAAATAATAAATAAAAATTAACCAATATCAATTGGAGAGAGGTCAAAAGTGCAGAGAATCATGCGTCATATCACCCACCACTGGAGAAGGCCACTTTCAGTTATTTAGGCCCAGCACCCAGACAGAGGAGAGAGGTCCCACAGCAAGAATAAGGCGTCATATCACCCACCACTGGAGAAGGCCACTTTCAGTTATTTAGGCCCCAGCACCCAGACAGAGGAGAGAGGTCCCACAGCAATTAATAAGGCGTCATATCACCAACCACTGGAGAAGGCCACTTCCAGATATTTAGGCCCCAGCACCCAGACAGAGTAGAGAGGTCGCATGGCAGAGGTTCAGGCTTCATGTCACCCACCATTGTAACAGGCCACTTTCAGTTATTAAAATTGGATTCAATAAAGAAGTGCCCCGGAGTACAAGAATACATGGTTGAGGGGGAAGCAGTTATAAATGTCTATTCTGCACAAGGGAGGGACAGGTCCTGTGGGATCCATGCCTGGTTCATTTTTATGAATGTCAGCTTGTCCACGTTGGCTGTGGACAGGCGGCTGCGTTTGTCAGTAATGACGCCCCCTGCCGTGCTGAATATACGTTCAGACAAAACGTTGGCCGCCGGGCAGGCCAGCACCTCCAAGGCATAAAATGCTAACTCTGGCCACGTGGACAATTTGGAGATCCAGAAGTTGAATGGGGCCGAACTATCAGTCAGTACGTGGAGAGGTGTGCAGACGTACTGTTCAACCATGTTAGTGAAATGCTGCCTCCTGCTAACACGTTCCGTATCAGGTGGTGGTGCAGTTAGCTGTTAACTTTTCCACATTTCTGCCATGCTAACCCTGCCCTCAATGGAGCTGGCCGTGACACAGCTGCGTTGGCAACCTCTTGCTCCTCCTCTGCCTTCATCTTGGTCTTCCACCTGTTCCTCTGTGACGTTTGGGAATGGAGCGCGTCTACCAGCGTGCACTTGATCTCGCGCATCTTCCTATCACACTCCAATGCAAGAAGTAAGGTGGCACATTGTCTTTGTACCGGGCATCTAGCAGGGTGGCAACCCAGTAGTCTGCACACCTTAAAATGTGGGCAACTCTGCTGTCATTGCGCAGGCACTGCAGCATGTAGTCGCTCATGTGTGCCAGGCTCCCCAGAGGTAAGAACAAACTGTCCTCTGTGGGAGGTGTATCGTCATCATCCTCCGTATCCCCCCAGCCACGCACCAGTGATGGGCCTGAGCTGTGAACCTGCATAATCCTCATCCTCCTCCACCTCCTCCTCATCCTCCAGTAGTGGGCCCTGGCTGGCTACATTTGTACCTGGCCTCTGCTGTTTCAAAAAACCTCCCTCTGAGCCACTCCTAACAGACTGGCCTGAAAGTGCTAAAAATGACCCCTCATCCTCCTCCTCCTCCTGGGCCACCTCCTCTTTCATCATTGCACTAAGCGTTTTCTCATGGAGACATAGAAAAGGTATTGTAACGCTGATAACGGTGTCATCGCCACTGGCCATGTTGGTGGAGTACTTGAAACAGCGCAACAGGGCACACAGGTCTCGCATGAAGGCCCAATCATTGGTGGTGAAGTGGTGCTGTTCCGCAGTGCGACTGATGCGTGCGTGCTGCAGCTGAAACTCCACTATGGCCTGCTGCTGCTCGCACAGTCTCTCCAGCATGTGCAAGGTGGAGTTCCACCTGGTGGGCACGTCGCATATGAGGTGGTGAGCGGGAAGGCCGAATTCCGCTGTAGCTCAGACAGGCGAGCAGCGACAGGATGTGAACGCCGGAAGTGCACACAGACGGCCCGCACTTTAGGCAGCAGCTCTGACATGTCGGGTTAGTTGTGAATGAACTTCTGCACCACCAAATTCAGCACATGCACCAGGCAAGAGATATGCATCAAACCGGCTAGTCCCATAGCTGCGACGAGATTTCGCCCATTATCGCACACCACCAGGTCGGGCTTGAGGCCCACCGGCAGAAACCACTCGTCGGTCTGTTGTTCAATACCCCGCCACAACTCCTGCGCCTGTCCCCCAAACATATGAGTTTCTGAATGGCCTGCTGATGTTTACTCCGGGCTGTGCTGAAGTTCGTGGTGAAGGTGTGTCGCTGACCGGATGAGCTGTAGGAAGCCGAGTAGGAGGAGTAGGCTACAGGAGGCAAAGAATGATGCCCTGCGATCTTTGGCGGCGGAAGGACGTGCGCCAAGGAACTCTCCGCCTGGGGCCCAGCCGCCACTACATTTACCCAGTGTGCAGTTAGGGAGATATAGTGTCCCTGGCCGTGCTTACTGGCCGGCATATCTGTGGTTAGGTAGACCTTGCCACAGATGGCGTTGCGCAGTGCACACTTGATTTTATTGGCTACTTAGTTGTGCAGGGAAGGACCGGCTGTCTTGGAGATGAAGTGGCGGCTAGGAACAACATACTGTGGGACAGCCATGGACATCAGCTGTTTGAAGCTTTCTGTGTCCACCAGCCTGAATGACTGCATTTCAAAGGCCAGTAGTTTAGAAATGCTGGCATTTAGGCCCAGGACTCGAGTGTGGCTAAGTGGGAATTTACGCTTTCTCTCCAAGGTTTGTGAGATGGAGAGCTGAACGCTGCCGTGTGACAAGGTGGAGATGCTTGGTGACGCAGGTGGTGTTGTCGGTGGCACATCCTCTGGCTGGTGGGCAGCAGGTGCTAACATTCCCCCCAAGGCGGAGGAAGAGGACGAGGCAGCAGCAGAAGAGGGAGCAGGGGGAGCAAGAATGAGTTCCTTGCTTTTAAGGTGTTTACTCCACTGCAGTTCATGCTTTGCATGTAGATGCCTGGTCATGCAGGTTGTGCTAAGTTTCAGAACGTTAATGCCTCGCTTCAGGCTCTGATGGCACAGCGTGCAAACCACTCGGGTTCTGTCGTCAGCACATTGTTTAAAGAAGTGCCATGCCAGGGAACTCATTGAAGCTGCCTTTGGGGTGCTCGGTCCCTGGTGGCGGTGGCCAGTAGCAGGCGAACTCTCTTGGCGGCGGCTGTTCTGCTTTTGCCCCCTGCTCCCTCTTTTGCTACGCTGTTGGCTTGGTCTCACCACTGCCTCATCCTCTGAACTTTGAAATTCAGTGGCACGACCTTCATTCCATGTGGGGTCTAGGACC
Source organism: Bufotes viridis (assembly GCA_033119425.1). Lineage (NCBI taxonomy): Eukaryota > Metazoa > Chordata > Amphibia > Anura > Bufonidae > Bufotes > Bufotes viridis. The sequence continues at coordinate 58,176,874 of CM065595.1, forward strand.
TCATCGTCCCCTGCATCGTCTTCCACACAGTCTTCCTCCCTGACCTCCTGTTCGGTCTGCACACTGCAGAAAGACGCAGCAGTTGGCACCTGTGTTTCGTCATCATCAGAGACGTGCGGACTCCGATGAAGTGGTAATCCCATGTCCTCATCATCAGGAAACATCAGTGGTTGTGCATTAGTGCATGTTATGTCTTCGACCACTGGGGAAGGGCTAGGTGGATTCCCTTGGGAAACCCTGCCAGCAGAGTCTTCAAACAACATAAGAGACTGCTGCATAACTTGAGGCTCAGACAGTTTCCCTTATATGCATGGGGATGATGTGACAGACTGATGGGCTTGGTTTTCAGGTGCCACCTGTGCGCTTTCTGCAGAAGACTGGTTGGGAGATAATGTTGTGAACGTGCTGGATCCACTGTCGGCCAATTGACTAGCGCCTGTACCTGCTCAGGCCTTACCATCCTTAGAACGGCATTGGGCCCCACCAAATATCGCTGTAAATTCTGGCGGGTACTGGAACCTGAGGTAGTTGGTTCACTAGGACTTGTGGCTGTGGCAGAATAGCCACGTCCTATCCCATTATGAGAGGGTCCACTAACACCACCACAACCGCTTCCGCGTCCCTTGCTAGATGTTTTCCTCATTGTTACCATTCGCCAAGCACCACAATAAGAAAAAAAATATTTGGCCCAATGTATTGATTTCAAATTCAGGCATTTTTTTTTCAGGCACCTAACACTATCTGCCTATTTATTTATGCAGCGTATTACACTAATCCAGGCACAGCAGTAACCACTGATTTAGGGGAATATCTCATTTAAGGCTAGTATTTAGGCCCTGGATGAAAGCTATCCTTTTATGGACAGATATACACTTGGAGATGCACAGTAGCGTGTGAAAAAATATGTAGGATTATGCCTTCAGAAATTGTATTTTAACACTTTGTGTAATATACCCTTTAACGGACCGAAATAAAATGAGAGATGCACGGTATTGTGTGAAGTTAGTGAGGATGACCCTCTCAGCATTTGTATATACACCTTGAGTGTAATATACCCTTTTACGGACAGATTAACACTTGGCCTGCAACAGTTCGAACACCAGATTTAGGGTAGTGCTATATTGGCAAGTGAATTTCACCCCAGAACAAAATATATGTTTTGGCGGACACTATTATACTTTGCCAGCCAGTGCTGGGACACCAGATTAAGGGTATTGCTATTTTGGCAATTGAATTTCACCCCAGAAAAAAATATATGTTTTGGCGGACACTATTATACTTTGTCAGAAAAAAAGCGTATACACACAGTGGCTCCACCTAGGCTTCCACTCTGACGAGGGTGCTCTTCCCCGGCAAACCCCAAAAGCCATATAAATAAAAAAAGTAATATTGATCAAAGAGGGGAGGCACTCAACTAACACTAGAGCATATGGAGGCCAGTAGTACTAAAAATTGTTCGATTAAAATTTTTTTTATTTTATTTTGGACTGTATATTCATGACACTTCTAGTATGTATACTAAAAACAAAATTATGGACAAATTTATAAACAATAAAATAATAAAATAATCTTACACCGTATTCAATGTGTTCCCCTGTATAGGGATAACACAAGCCTCTAGTATTTCAACCGCTACCTTGTTCCACCTTAACATGCGGTTTTTATATGTTACTCTTAATCATAAACCAAAATAAAACCAAGGTAGATGTGTCCCGATTTAGATAAGCAGCTGGTTAGTTCTATAGTATAACCATGGGGTGGACGTACTCCCCATGTGGTTCCAGACTTCAGACCCTCCGATCCTAATAACACACCGCCCTGTATCGCGGTTTTTACGTAGATAGTTCAGGAGGATAGGGGATCGTAGTCTGATACGTGAATCGGCGATCTGGACACTGTACTCCACCGCTCAATACTGCAGTTCTTAGTTCGATAATCTTAATAAATGAATAAAGTGTTGCGGTACAGATCTCACAGGCGGGGTTAATTATAAGTGACTCAAATCATTTATAGAGTACATTACCGTTCACAAGGTTCTTCTCCTCCCGACCTCCGTTCACTTGACTTTGTGTACTGTGATCTGCCAGGACCTAGCGTGGCGTCCCACGTGGTCACTGCCGTCATCCAATGGCGTCCCACGTGACGGCGGCTGAGGTCTTTTATTGATGGTTCGTTTCTTCGCTGTACAGCCTTGAAAAACGGGGAAGAAAGTTTTTTAACAAGCCCAGAATGATCTGATCCAGCTTTGGGCCAAATATGTCCGCCAAGAGGCTTGTGTTATCCCTATACAGGGGAACACATTGAATACGGTGTAAGATTATTTTATTGTTTATAAATTTGTCCATAATTTTGTTTTTGTATACATACTAGAAGTGTTGTGGATATACAGTCCAAAATAAAATAAAAAAAATTTATTCAAACAATTTTTAGTACTACTGGCCTCCATATGCTCTAGTGTTAGTTGAGTGCCTCCCCTCTTTGATCAATATTACTATTATACTTTGACAGCCAGTGCTGGGACACCAGATTAGGGTATTGCTATTTTGGCAATTGAATTTCACCCCAGAACAAATTATATATTTTAAAGGACACTATTATACTTTCCAAGCCACTGCTGGGACACCAGATTCTGGGTATTGATATTTTGGCAACTGAATTTCAACCCATTACAAAATATATGTATTATACTTTCCCAGCCAATGCTGGGACACCAGATTAAGGGTATCGCTATTTTGGCAATTGAATTTCACCCTAGAACAAAATATATGTTTTGGCGGAGACTATTATACTTTGCCAGCCAGTGCTGGGACACCAGATTCAGGGTATTGCTATTTTGGCAATTGAATTTCACCCCAGAACAAATTATATGTTTTGGCTGACACTATTATACTTTCCCAGCCACTGCTGGGACACTAGATTCAGGGTATTGCTATCTTGGCAATTGGATTTCACCCCAGAACAAAATATATCCTGTTACGGACAGATTTAAACTAGGCCTGCAACTGCTCGAACACCAGATCCAGAGTATTGCTATTTTGGCAATTGAATTTCACCCCAGAACAAAATATATGTTTTGGTGGACACTATTATACTTTGCCAGCCAGTGCTGGGACACCAGAATCAGGGTATTGCTATTTTGGCAATTGAATTTCAACCCAGAACAAAATATATGTTTTGGCGGACACTATTATACTTTGCCAGCCAGTGCTGGGACACCAGATTCAGGGTATTGCTATTTTGGCAATTGAATTTCACCCCAGAACAAAATATATGTTTTGGCAGACACTATTATACTTTGCCAGCCAGTGCTGGGACACCAGATTAAGGGTATTGCTATTTTGGCAATTGAATTTCACCCCAGAACAAATTATATATTTTGGTGGACACTATTAAACTTTCCAAGCCACTGCTGGGACACCAGATTCTGGGTATTGATATTTTGGCAACTGAATTTCAACCCATAACAAAATATATGTTTTGGAGTAAACTATTATACTTTGCCAGCCAGTGCTGGGACACCAGATTAAGGGTATTGCTATTTTGGCAATTGAATTTCACCCTAGAACAAAATATATGTTTTGGCGGACACTATTATACTTTGCCAGCCAGTGCTGGGACACCAGATTAAAGGTATTGCTATTTTGGCAATTGGATTTCACCCCAGAACAAAATATATCCTGTTACTGACAGATTTAAACTAGGCCTGCAACTGCTCGAACACCAGATTCAGAATATTGCTATTTTGGCAATTAAATTTCACCCCAGAACAAAATATATGTTTTGGCCAACACTATTATACTTTATCAGCCAGTGCTGGGACACCAGATTCAGGGTATTGCTATTTTGGCAATTAAATTTCACCCCAGAACAAAATATATGTTTTGGCGGACACTATTATACTTTGCCAGCCAGTGCTGGGACACCAGATTAAGGGTATTGCTATTTTGGCAATTGAATTTCACCCCAGAACAAAATATGTGTTTTGGCGGACACTATTATACTTTGCCAGCCAGTGCTGGGACACCAGATTCAGGGTATTGCTATTTTGGCAATTGAATTTCACCCCAGAACAAAATATATGTTTTGGCAGACACTATTATACTTTGCCAGCCAGTGCTGGGACACCAGATTAAGGGTATTGCTATTTTGGCAATTGAATTTCACCCCAGAACAAATTATATATTTTGGCGGACACTATTATACTTTCCAAGCCACTGCTGGGACACCAGATTCTGGGTATTGATATTTTGGCAACTGAATTTCAACCCATTACAAAATATATGTTTTGGAGTACACTATTATACTTTGCCAGCCAGTGCTGGGACACCAGATTAAGGGTATTGCTATTTTGGCAATTGAATTTCACCCTAGAACAAAATATATGTTTTGGCGGACACTATTATACTTTGCCAGCCAGTGCTGGGACACCAGATTCAGGGTATTGCTATTTTGGCAATTGAATTTCACCCCAGAACAAAATATATCCTGTTACTGACAGATTTAAACTATGCCTGCAACTGCTCGAACACCAGATTCAGAGTATTGCTATTTTGGCAATTGAATTTCACCCCAGAACAAAATATATGTTTTGGCGGACACTATTATACTTTGCCAGCCAGTGCTGGGACACCAGATTCAGGTTATTGCTATTTTGGCAATTGAATTTCACCCCAGAACAAAATAAATATTTTGCCGGACACTATGATACTTTGCCAGCCACAGCTGAAACCACTGATTTACGGTATTGCTATTTTGGCTATTGAATTTCACCCCAGAACAAAATATATCCTTTGCCGAACACTATTATACTTTGCCAGCCAGTTCTGGGACACCAGATTATTGGTATTGCTATTTTGGCAATTGAATTTCACTCCAGAACAAATTATATGTTTTGGCGGACACTATTATACTTTCCCAGCCAGAGCTGGGACACCAGATTCAGGGTATTGCTATTTTGGCAATTGAATTTCACCCTAGAACTAATTATATGTTTTGGCAAACACTATTATACTTTCCCAGCCAATGCTGGGACACCAGATTCAGGGTATTGCTATTTTGGCAATTGAATTTCACCTTAGAACAAAATATATGTTTTGGCGGACACTATTATACTTTGCCAGCCAGTGCTGGGACACCAGATTCACGGTATTGCTTTTTTGGCAATTGGATTTCACCCCAGAACAAAATATATCCTGTTACGGACTGATTTAAACTAGACCTGCAACTGCTCGAACACCAGATTCAGATTATTGCTATTTTGGCAATTGAATTTCACCCCAGAACAAAATATATGTTTTGGCGGATACTATTATACTTTGCCAGCCAGAGCTGGGACCCCAGATTCAGGGTATTGCTATTTTGGCAATTGAATTTCAACCCAGATCAAATTATATGTTTTGGCTGACACTATTATACTTTCCCAGCCACTGCTGGGACACCAGATTCAGGGTATTGATATTTTGGCAACTGAATTTCAACCCATAACAAAATATATGTTTTGGAGTAAACTATTATACTTTGCCAGCCAGTGCTGGGACACCAGATTAAGGGTATTGCTATTTTGGCAATTGAATTTCACCCTAGAACAAAATATATGTTTTGGCGGACACTATTATACTTTGCCAGCCAGTGCTGGGACACCAGATTAAGGGTATTGCTATTTTGTCAATTGGATTTCACCCCAGAACAAAATATATCCTGTTACTGACAGATTTAAACTAGGCCTGCAACTGCTCGAACACCAGATTCAGAATATTGCTATTTTGGCAATTAAATTTCACCCCAGAACAAAATATATGTTTTGGCCGACACTATTATACTTTATCAGCCAGTGCTGGGACACCAGATTCAGGGTATTGCTATTTTGGCAATTAAATTTCACCCCAGAACAAAATATATGTTTTGGCGGACACTATTATACTTTGCCAGCCAGTGCTGGGACACCAGATTAAGGGTATTGCTATTTTGGCAATTGAATTTCACCCCAGAACAAAATATGTGTTTTGGCGGACACTATTATACTTTGCCAGCCAGTGCTGGGACACCAGATTCAGGGTATTGCTATTTTGGCAATTGAATTTCACCCCAGAACAAAATATATGTTTTGGCAGACACTATTATACTTTGCCAGCCAGTGCTGGGACACCAGATTAAGGGTATTGCTATTTTGGCAATTGAATTTCACCCCAGAACAAATTATATATTTTGGCGGACACTATTATACTTTCCAAGCCACTGCTGGGACACCAGATTCTGGGTATTGATATTTTGGCAACTGAATTTCAACCCATAACAAAATATATGTTTTGGAGTACACTATTATACTTTGCCAGCCAGTGCTGGGACACCAGATTAAGGGTATTGCTATTTTAGCAATTGAATTTCACCCTAGAACAAAATATATGTTTTGGCGGACACTATTATACTTTGCCAGCCAGTGCTGGGACACCAGATTCAGGGTATTGCTATTTTGGCAATTGGATTTCACCCCAGAACAAAATATATCCTGTTACTAACAGATTTAAACTAGGCCTGCAACTGCTCGAACACCAGATTCAGAATATTGCTATTTTGGCAATTAAATTTCACCCCAGAACAAAATATATGTTTTGGCGGACACTACTATACTTTATCAGCCAGTGCTGGGACACCAGATTCAGGGTATTGCTATTTTGGCAATTGAATTTCACCCCAGAACAAAATATATGTTTTGGCGGACACTATTATACTTTGCCAGCCAGTGCTGGGACACCAGATTAAGGGTATTGCTATTTTGGCAATTGAATTTCACCCCAGAACAAAATATGTGTTTTGGCGGACACTATTATACTTTGCCAGCCAGTGCTGGGACACCAGAATCAGGGTATTGCTATTTTGGCAATTGAATTTTAACCCAGAATAAAATATATGTTTTGGTGGACACTATTATACTTTGCCAGCCAGAGCTGGGACACCAGATTCAGGGTATTGCTCTTTTGGCAATTGAATTTCACCCTAGAACTAATCGTATGTTTTGGCGAACACTATTATACTTTCCCAGCCAATGCTGGGACACCAGATTCAGGGTATTACTATTTTGGCAATTAAATTTCACCTTAGAACAAAATATATGTTTTGGCGGACACTATTATACTTTGCCAGCCAGTGCTGGCACACCAGATTCAGGGTATTGCTTTTTTGGCAATTGGATTTCACCCCAGAACAAAATATATCCTTTTACGGACTGATTTAAACTAGACCTGCAACTGCTCGAACACCAGATTCAGATTATTGCTATTTTGGCAATTGAATTTCACCCCAGAACAAAATATATGTTTTGGCGGACACTATTATACTTTGCCAGCCAGTGCTGGGACACCAGATTAAGGGTTTTGCTATTTTGGCAATTGAATTTCACCCCAGAACAAAATATATGTTTTGGCGGACACTATTATACTTTGCCAGCCAGTGCTGGGACACCAGATTCACGGTATTGCTATTTTGGCAATTGAATTTCACCCCAGAACAAAATATATGTTTTGGCGGACACAATTATACTTTGCCAGCCAGTGCTGTTACGCCAGATTCAGTTATTGCTATTTTGGCAATTGAATTTCACCCCAGAACAAAATAAATATTTTGCCGGACACTATGATACTTTGCCAGCCACAGCTGAAACCACTGATTTACGGTATTGCTATTTTGGCTATTGAATTTCACCCCAGAACAAAATATATCCTTTGCCGAACACTATTATACTTTGCCAGCCAGTTCTGGGACACCAGATTATTGGTATTGCTATTTTGGCAATTGAATTTCACTCCAGAACAAATTATATGTTTTGGCGGACACTATTATACTTTCCCAGCCAGAGCTGGGACACCAGATTCAGGGTATTGCTATTTTGGCAATTGAATTTCACCCTAGAACTAATTATATGTTTTGGCAAACACTATTATACTTTGCCAGCCAGTGCTGGGACACCAGATTCACGGTATTGCTTTTTTGGCAATTGGATTTCACCCCAGAACAAAATATATCCTGTTACGGACTGATTTAAACTAGACCTGCAACTGCTCGAACACCAGATTCAGATTATTGCTATTTTGGCAATTGAATTTCACCCCAGAACAAAATATATGTTTTGGCGGATACTATTATACTTTGCCAGCCAGAGCTGGGACCCCAGATTCAGGGTATTGCTATTTTGGCAATTGAATTTCAACCCAGATCAAATTATATGTTTTGGCTGACACTATTATACTTTCCCAGCCACTGCTGGGACACCAGATTCAGGGTATTGATATTTTGGCAATTGGATTTCACCCCAGAACAAAATATATCCTCTTTACGGACAGATTCAAACTAGGCCTGCAACTGCTCGAACACCAGATCCAGAGTATTGCTATTTTGGCAATTGAATTTCACCCCAGAACAAAATATATGTTTTGGCGGACACTATTATACTTTGCTAGCCAGTGCTGGGACACCAGATTCAGGGTATTGCTATTTTGGCAATTGAATTTCACCCCAGAACAAAATATATGTTTTGGCGGACACTATTATACTTTGCCAGCCAGTGCTGTTACACCAGATTCAGGGTATTGCTATTTTGGCAATTGAATTTCACTCCAGAACAAAATATATGTTTTGGCAGACACTATTATACTTTGCCAGCCACTGCTGGGACACCAGATTCAGGGTATTGCTATTTTGGCAATTGAATTTCACCCCAGAACAAAATGTATATTTTGCCGAACACCATTATATTTTGCCAGCCACAGCTGAAAACCACTGATTTACGGTATTGCTATTTTGGCTATTGAATTTCACCCCAGAACAAAATATATCCTTTGCCGGACACTATTATACTTTGCCAGCCACTGCTGGGACCCCAGATTTAGGGGATTGCTATTTTGGCAATTGAATTTTTCCACAGAAAATAATCTATCCTTTGCCAGACAGCAGACAGTATTACACTTGGCTAGCCAAAGCTTAGGGGATTGGTATTTGGGCAATTGTATTTAACCCCTTAATAAAATATTGAAATTGCTATCCTGAGTTTCTAGGGGTGACAATAAGCACAGCCAAGCCCCTGATGTAGGATATAGCAAAAAAAAAACTAGTATTGATGGATTGATGGACTTTGTGGCAGCTTGTTCTGGTGCACCACAAGTCACAAAAGGGCCGCCGATCACCCCAGAAAAAAGTTACGGAAAAACGCTCTGTGCAGTCTAAAAACCAGTGAGCAATTAACTAGCAAAAGTTGAATCATTCACAGCTGTTGATCGATCAGTTCATTAGGTGCTGTTGCTGACTTTTCCCTGCCTAATCTCGCCCTCACAGAAGCTGTGTCCTCTCCCTACACTAATCAGAGCAGTGTGACGTGCGGCGCTACTTGACTCAAGCTTAAATAGAGGCTGGGTCCCATGCTGCACTTGGCCAATCACAGCCATGCCATTAGTAGGCATGGCTGTGATTGCTTCTTAGGGCAAGAAGTAAAACGCTAGCCGATTGGCTGCTGTGCAGCCCTTCAGAAAGCGGGAAGAAATCGCCGAACAACGGACCCAAACCTGAACTTTTTTGAAAATGTTCGGGTCCGGGTCCGTGTCACAAACACCCAAAATCTGGTACGAACCCGAACTATGCTCTAACTGTTCGCTCAACACTATCCATAATCTGTGGTGTTCTGTAACCAATAGTGTAGAACATCTGGAAACAATGTCTGCATACAAATTCCAATAATCTGGGCCACATCTAGTGTCCATAGTGTATGGCTTTGTGTAAAAAATATTGAGCAACATCTGCAAACAGTGTCTGTATTACACATTCCAATAATCTGGGCCTCACCTAGTGTCCATGATCTGTGTTGTTCTGTAAACAATAGTGTAGAACCGACATGGCCAACCTGCGGCTCTCCAGCTGTTGTAAAACTACAAGTCCCACCATGCCCTGCTGTAGGCTGACAGCTGTACGTAGTCTGGGCATGCTGGGAGTTGTAGTTTTGAAACAGCTGGAGAGCCTTGGTTGGCCAGCCCTGGTGTAGAACATCTACAAACAGTTTCTGTATTACAAATTCCAATAATCTGGGCCACATCTAGTGTCCATAGTGTGTGGCTTTGTGTAAAAAATACTGAACAACATTTGCAAACAGTGTCTGTATTACAAATTCCAATAATCTGGGCCACATCTAGTGTCCATAATATGTGGTGTTCTGTAACCAATAGTGTAGAACATCTGCAAACAGTGTCTGTATACAAATTCAAATATCTTGGCCACATCTAGTGCCCATAGTGTGTGGCTGTAACAATGGCAGTTGGCAGCCGCCAGCGTGCAGCGGACCCTGCTACGTACTTCAATTGAACTGCACGCAAGGCTCCTCCTCTCCGCTGCAGGCTCCGGACCCGCTTTCCTGCACCGTCACAGGCGGCGACATCTTCTGTTGCACCTTGTAGGAGCCACAGGTGTCCTGGTTGCTTAAGGGTTCGTGCACGCCCCTGATTCCGCCCTCTCTCCAATCCCGGCCAGTGCTTCCCCCTTCCTGCAATGTCTGAGCAATATTGTAGTTTTCTACAGCAAAGGTTTCTGTTTGTTCCTGCATTGATATCCTGTTACCGACCTCAGCCTGTTTCCTGACTTTGTCTCTGCTTGATCCTCCTGGACCTCGCTGCTCTCAAGTTTAAGACCCGGACTGTCGACCACGCCTCTGTCTGCTGTGCAGATCATCACTCCTGCTGCACCTGGGCTAACCCAGCCTGCTGTTCTCACAGTTCTAGCTCTGCTAAACCACTTGCTCAGCTCATCTTTATCCAGCAGCTGTCTGCTCTACTTGCCTGTTTCCCCGATGCTTGCATTGGAGCTTTCTGGCCTGCCCTGCCAGCTGCCACTTAACGGGGACCACTCTTGTAGTGGCGACCTGGTGTCTCCCCTGCAGCTGAGACCAGCTTCTGCATCAGGAGCGGGATAAAGGGTGAAGACCAAGGGAATACTTAGACTCCGTTCCCAAGTTTGGCCCAAAGCCCAACCGGTAAGTGGCACAGTGGGTCCACACGCATTGAAGCATTACAATTTGCTCAGGCCATGGACCCCGTTGGCAAGCCCAAGCCTGTGGTACACAATTTATACCAAGAGCTGCAATGCCAGAGTGGACGCCAAAATGTTCTGCTGCAGTGTCTGAACGCAATTTCTGCACGCCTGGACGCTCTACCCGCTTCTACTCCTGCCGCACTGCAGGTCCCAGCAACTCCTTCAAATCCTGTTGCATCGTTTGCACACCAGAGCACGACTATTGTCCAACTACCCTTGCCTCCACATTCCAGCGGCGAGCCAAAAGCCTGCAGAGGGTTCCTGAATCAATGTCTGATCCACTTTGAGCTACATGGAGACAAGTTCCGGTCCAACCGAGCGAAAGTGGCGTTCATTGTCTCTCTGCTCTCTAGAGAAGCTCTAGCCTGGGCTAATCCGATATGGGAGCGAAGCAGGCCCGAGACTGTAAACCTCCAGATCTTCCTAACTGTTTCCGTACTGTGTTTAAGGAACCTGGTTGTGCCTCGTCTGCAACCTCTGCTCTCCTTCGTCTGCATCAAGGCTCTAGGACAGTGGGCCAATACGCAATCCAGTTCCGTACTCTGGCCGCAGAAGTGTCCTGGAATGATGAAGCCCAATGAGCCGTATTCTGGGAGGGTCTAAGTGACCGCATTAAAGACGAACTTGTGGGAAGGGACCTCCCTGGCTCTCTGGACGCTTTGATCACATTGGCCACACATATAGACGTGCAATTTCGTGAACGTTTCTCTCAAGCTGCAAGGGTGAAGCAGACATCTACACTCGCACCTGTCTTCCAGAGGACTGTACAGACTCCTGCCGCGGTTCCTCCCGAAGAGCCTCTGCAGGTGGATCGCCTGAAGCTCTCTGACCAGGAGCGCCAGCCGCGGCGAGCAGAGAACTTGTGCGTCTACTGTGGCAGGAAAGGACCACGTTGTTCGTACCTGCCCCCAGAAGGTGGAAAACTTCTGCACCTAGGCTCATTGGGAGAAGTGACCCTAGGCGAAAAAGACAATTCTCTCAAACTTCTTATCCCTGTAGTCGTGTCTCGCCGGTAAAACCAGAATTTCTGTACCTACCTTCCTGGATTCATGCGCTGCTGGAAATTTTGTTACTCAAGCCCTGGTGACCCAATGCCAGTTATCCACTACCTGTCTGGCAAAGCCTCTGGTGGCTACGATTGTAAATGGACAAACCCTGCATAGACCTATTCAGCTCATAACTGCTCCTGTGAAACTTCATGTCGGGGTGCTACATTCTGAAGAAATATTTTTTTTGTCCTGCCTGATTCCACGGACTCAGTGATTCTGGGATTGCCCTGGCTACAGCAGCATTCTCCCGTCCTAGACTAGCGTACAAGGGATATTCTCAGCTGGGGACCTCAGTGCCAAACTTCCTGCCTGTCGGTTGTTCGCCCAATGTCTCTTTGTCCGGTCCCTATGAACCTACCGGGTCTGCCTCAGCAATATGCATCTTACGGGGACGTTTTCTGTAATAAGAGGGCTGAGACTTTACCACCTCATCTGACTTATGACGGCCCGATCGATTTTCTACCTGGGACTTCTCCTCCTAGTGGAAGGTTTTATCATTTATTTCTGCCGGAGACTCAGGCTATGGCCGAGTATATTAAGGAAAACCTCGAGAGGGGATTTATCCGGAAGTCTACCTCGCCGGCTGGAGCCGATTTTTTTTTCATGGCCAAGAAAGACGGGTCACTCTGTCCGTGCATATATTATCGTGGGCTGAACAACATCACTGTCAAGAACAAGTACCCTTTGCCCCTGATTTCTGAATTGTTTGACCGTATTCTAGGCGCTCAGATATTTTCTAAGTTGGATCTACGTGGTTCATATAACCTGATCCGAATCCGTGAAGGTGACGAGTGGAAGATGGCGTTCAATACCCGTGATGGCCACTATGAGTACCTGGTCATGCCATTGCAACGCTCCTGCAGCCTTTCAAGAATTTGTAAATGACATCTTCCGGGACCTGTCATACAAGTGTGTAGTGGTGTATCTCAACGATATTCTCATCTATTCAACCGACTTGACCACTCGACGGAAACAAGTGCACCTGGTTCTGCAGTGATTAAGGGAGAATGGTCAGTATGCCAAGCTCGAAAAGTGTGTCTTTGAGCAGTCCTCCTTACCCTTCCTGGGATACATTGTTTCCCGCACTGGTCTTCAAATGGACCCCGACAAGGTCTTAGCCATCCTGAAATCGCCTCGTTCTCAAGGTCTCTTTGCCATTCAAAGATTCTTGGGGTTGCCAACTTCTATAGGCAGTTCATCCCAAACTTCTCTTCCCTCACAGCCCTTATTTCTGCTCTGACGAAGAAAGGGGCGGATGCAAAGAAGTGGACCCCTGTAGCTGAGTCTGCTTTCCGGCAACTCAAAGACTGCTTTGCCGCTTCTCCTGTCCTCCATCATCCGGATACCTCCAGTTCTTCCTAAAAGTAGATACTTCTTCTATTGGTGCCGTCCTGCTACAGAAGAACTCCAAAGGGAAATTTGTCTTGTGTGGTTTCTTATCCAAACTCTTCTGCGGAAAGAAACTATTCCATCGGTGATCGAGAGCTGCTTGCTATCAAGTTGGCCTTGGAGGAATGGAGATACCTTCTGGAGGGGGCTCTGCATCCTGTGGTGATATACACTGACCACAAGAATCTGACTTATCTGCAGTCTGCATAGCGTCTAAATCCACGTCAGGCTCGATCGGCACTTTTCTTTGCTCGATTCAATTTCCTTTTTCATTTCCGAACAGCGGATAAAAATGTAAGGACTGATGCACTTTCCTATTCCTTCAACCCAGCAGATCAGATTGAGGAACCTCAACATATCATAGATCCGTCTTGCTTGGTTTCAGTGGTGCCAGTCTGTGTGACAGATATTCCTCCGGGGAAGATCTTTGTACCGCAAGCAAAGAAGAGGAAAATTATTTTCTGGGGACATTGCTCCAAATATGCTGGTCACCCTGGGGTGCGTAAGACCCTTGATTTGCTGTCCCGTCACTATTGATGGCCGACCCTACCCAAAGATGTCCGGGAGTTTGTGTCTGCCTGTACCTACTGTGCCTGCAACAAGGCTTGCGGCTTGCTACTACCGTTACCCATTCTGGAAGTCAGCTGGCAGCACATCGATATGGACTTTATCACAGATCTCCCGTTCTCTGTGGTCCTGAGGAACGCTCCTGGGAGCCGGGGGAGAATGTACATACTCCGAATCTTCTCAGAACATTTTTTCAGTGCATCAGGACAAAGAAGAAGGGGCGTGAGAGGGGGGAAACTGTAACAATGACAGTTGGCAGCCGCCAGCGTGCAGCGCACCCTACTACGTACCTCAGTCGAACTTCATGCAAGGCTCCTCATCTCCTCATCTCAGGCTCCGGACCGATTTCCTGCACTGTCGCAGGCGGCTACAGCTTCTGTTACACCTTGTAGGAGCCGCAGGCCTCTTGGTTCCTTAATGGTTCATGCACGCCCCTGATTCCACCCTCTTTACAATCCCTGGCAGGCACCACCTTTATAAGGGTGCTTCCCCCTTCCTGCAATGCCTGAGCAATATTGTAGTTTTCTACAGCAAAGGTTTCTGCTTGTTTCTGCGTAGATATCCTGTTACCAACCTCAGCCTGAATCCTGACTTCGTCTCTGCTTGATTCTCTTGTACCTCGCTGCTCTCAAGTTTAAGACGCAGCCTCTCGACCATGCCTCTGTCTGCTGTGCAGATCATGACTCATGCTGCACCTGGGCTAACTCAGCTCTGCTGTTCTCACAGCTCTAGCTCTGCTAAACCACTTGCTCAGCTCAACTTTATCCAGTGGCTGTCTGCTCTGCATCGGGGATTTCTGGCCTGCCTGGCCAGCTGCCACTTAACCGAGACCACTCTTGCGGTGGCGACCTGGTGTCTCCCCTGCAGATGAGACCAGCTTCCACATCCAGGAGCGGGATAAAGGGTGAAGACCAGGGGGACACTTAGACTCCGCTCCCAAGTTTGTCCCAAAGCCAAACCGGTAAGTGGCACAACGGGTCCACACCCGTTGAAGCGTTACAGTGGCTTTGTGTAAACAGTGTCTGTATTACAAATTCCAATAATCTGGGCCACATCTAGTGTCCATAATCTGTAGTGTTCTGTAACCAATAGTGTAGATTATCTGCAAACAGTGTCTGTATTACAAATTCTAATAATCTAGGCCACATCTAGTGTCCATAATCTGTGGTGTTCTGTAACCAGTAGTGTAGAACATCTGCAAACAGTGTCTGTCTTACAAATTCCAATAATCTGGGCCTAATATAGTGTCCATTTTCTGTAGGTTTCTGTGACATATACTGTCCTGCACCCGAAAACTGTGTCTTTAGCGGACAGTAAAACAATCTGCACCACATCTAGTAACAAAACCATTAATATGAAGAAGGCAAGCACTAAGGGACAGGAAAGTGCACGTGATGCTGATAGTGCAAACAGAGGCCGTGGCCCTGGGCGCAATGAAACTGTGAGTGCTTCCAGTGCACCAGAAAAAAAAAAAAAATCATCCACCGTACCCAGATTCATGTCCAAATTTGCTGAGCAGAAGGCAAGCACAAATACCTACCCATCCCCCCACAGGCCATAGCACTATTGTAAATGCGCAAGTTTCGAAATTACTGGCCCTTGAAATGTTGCCATTTAGGCTTGTGGACACTGAGGCCTTCCGCAGTCTGATGTCAGCGGCCGTCCCTCGGTACGCAGTACCCAGCCGCCACTATTTCACGGTGCGCCGTGCCCGCCTTACACCAGAATACGGGGAAGGTCCACTTCACCACGGACACATGGACAAGTGCTGGTAGCTAGGGACGCTAAATTTCCCTGACCGCACACCGGGTGAATGTTGTGGATGCTGGGAGTGAGTCGTACCCTGGGAATGCACAGGTGCTACCCAAGCCCAGAATTGCGGGCCCTACATCCATTAGGGTCTCCGCCAGCAGCTATGTTACTTGCTCCAACCCCCACTTTTTCTCCTCTGCCACCTCCTCTTCCTCCACTTCCACCTCCAGCAGCAGTCACCCATCAGTCGCTAGCTGGAATCGGTGTAGCACTGCAGTAGGTAAGCGTCAACAGGCTGTGCTGGCTGATCTGCTTAGGGGACAAACAGCACACTGCCGCAGAGTTGTTGCAGGGTATAAGGGACCAGACTGAGCTGTGGCTCTAGCCACTCAAACTACAACCAGGCATGGTTGTGTCTGACTATGGGCGTAACTTGGTGGCGGCTTTGGAGCTCGGCAACCTGACACACATCCCATGCCTGGCCCATGTCTAAAACTTAGTGGTTCAGCGGTTTATCAAAACCTACCCCAATTAGCAAGAGCTACTAGTGAAGGCGTGCTGCGTGTGTGCCCATTTCCGCAAGTCGTCCACAGCTTCAGCCGGTCTGTCAACGCTGCAACCACGCTTGAAATTGCCAGCTCACCAGCTGTTGTGCAACGTGAGCACGTGCTGGAACTCTACGTTCTACATGTTGGCAGCAGAGGGCAGTTGTGGAATACCAGCTGCAACATGGTAGTCGCCTTTTGAGTCAATAGCCACTATTTACAAGTGAGGGGTGTCTGGTTGTCCCCCATTGACTCCATTATACTCGGGTGCTCGGCTGAGCACACGAATATAGCAATGTGTTCGGGCCAAACACCCGAACACCCAAATACTTTGGTGCTTGATCATCACTAATGCTTTGGTGTCCACTGTTTTGTGAACCTGCGAGAGCAGTCCACATTTTCCATCATGTTAGAGTACAAGGCAGGGATGGCTTTTTGGGAGAAATAATGGTGGCTAGGTATCTTGCAGTGAGGCTGAATGCACACTATCAGCTCCCTGAAGGCATCAGACTTGACTAAATGGTACGGCAGTAACTGCAATGCTAGCAACTTGGCCAGGTAGGATTAAGCTTGCGCATCAACAGCTTACTGGGAATGTACCATTGTTTCCTGGCCACACATTCTGTTATCAACAGCTGACAATAAAGTGGAGGAAAAGGAGTTTAAGCGGGAGTCAATGTCATGAAGAGTTCAGCCAAGGAGCTTTCACCCCTCTCTCTCTCTCTCTCTCTCTCTCTCTCTCTGCCCATGGTAAATACAGCCTTGGCTTGCTATGTAGCTCTATTTCCATCATCCTCATTAGGAGAATCAGTCATAATGAGCCTGTCTGTGAGCATTTGCATCATTCTTTCACCTCCTTCTCCTGCATGGTTTGGCTTTGTCTGCACCAGAATTCATTGTTTACTCTGCTCATGTGACGTATGGCCACATGCGCAGTACAATATTTTTTAAAATCCAGGTTGCGCACCTATTCCTCTCTATATTCATCTCTAAATCATCTCTAAATCATCCAGAGTCTAATCCAAAAAGCTGTCAACCCTCTAAGTCTCAGCCCATTTTCTGCTATTACCCCCCCCCCCCCCAAGGAATGAGTCTGGTGGACACATGTGGCCTGTGTGCCTACTCTCCACCCATCAAAGTAATACTTGTGTATAGGTCAGACACATCTAGTGAACATATTACCAACATTTATAGTGACGTCAAAAATGCTGATAATTACTATCAAAGTGACCTGTTCAAGTATCACCAGCATAATTTATTTTTTATTTTTTTATGAACACTGGAAAAAGTCCCTGGTTTTTATGGAAAATCCAGGAATTTCCGTATTGTTGGCAACCCTGGTGCTGAGTCAAGCATTATAAAGATCTCTACTTACAATTACACATAGCTCCAGTCTCAACCTGTAACATCTGTCTGTTTTCACCAACATACATAGAAAAATCTGTAAATTCTGTACGCTGGTGCCTCCACACTAGACCTTCAGTGCCTTGTGGTGAATATGACCCTGCGTATCACAGAATGTGACATAGGACATGGTCTTCTGAAAAGAGCAATGCAATAACAGGATCTGTAAAATTTTAATTATGCAATCAGCAAAAATAAATGAAATGTATAAAAGACAATATTACATAGTTTTACTTAATCTGCACTTACTGGTGTATACCACACAACCTATGTATTGGTTTTCAACTAAATTCACAAACTTTACTGCAGTCAGTTCCCAGGTAATCAAACCAAATTACATTACTGTTGGGAAAAATAGAATGTAAATTCTTCTGCAAACGAAATAATAAACAGCTGCTTCATGTGAAAGATAACAATAAACATTAATAAGTAGTGAAATTAAGTTACTATCATCTGTCCATATTTCATCCAAACCATTTCTTCTAAATCTCATTACAAAACAAAATATGCTAGATTTGTTTTTTTAGATAAACTTCAGATAAAGTGTCTGATGAACTGGAGAACTAGAAGAAATCTAGGCATGATTCTCCAGGGGAAACTAATCAAAGTTGAAAATAAAAATCATATTCTGTAACCTCTCAATTAAAATTAACTACAGCATGTATTGTTTAATCCTTTTTTTTCTTAAAGGGACAATATGATCAGGTTACATATATATTTTGTGTTTTTCGGTGGTTTTGGTGAACTTAAGTATTTGGCAGTATCAATATCTAAGGGTACTTTCACACTTGCGTTAGTGTGATCCGGCAGGCAGTTCCATTGTCGGAGCTGCCTGCCAGATCAGCCGATCAGTGTGACAACTGACAGCATTTGTAGACGGATCCAGGGGGCGGATCCGTCTAAAAATGCATTGCAAGAACGGATCCTTGTCATGCGGATGGACGGATCCGTCTTGCGCAGACCAGTAGGACGGATCCGTCCTTCAATTGTTTCGCAATGCCGGATCCAGCACTAATGCAAGTCAATGGGCATTAATGCCAGATCTGGCATTCCGGTGACCGATCAGGCATTTTGGACGGACATAATACCGCAGCATGCTGCGGTATTATGTCCGCCCAAAATGCCTGACAGTGACTGAACGGAAGGCATACTGATGCAAACTGAATGGATTTCTATCCATTCAGAATGCATTGGGAAATGCCTGATCAGTTCTTTTCCGACATAGAGCCCTTTTGACAGAACTCTATGCCGGAAATGAATAAGACAAGTGTGAAAGTACCGTAACAGCTCCACATGGTTTTAAACTAGCTGTTTCAGGACCTGGAAAGGCAAATGTGCTTACACTATTAACCACTTCAGCCCCCCTAGCTTAAACCCCCTTAATGACCAGAAAACTTTTTACAATTCTGCACTACTACTTTCACGGTTTTTTGCTCGGTCATGCAACTTACCACCCAAACGAATTTTACCTCCTTTTGTTCTCACAAATACAGCTTTCTTTTGGTGGTATTTGATTGCTGCTGAGATGTTTCGTTTTTCTGATATTAATCAAAAAAGACCGCAATTTTCAAAATTGTTCAAATATAATTACATTTCTATACAAGTTTGTGTCAGAATTCATTGTGCTACATGTCTTTGATTTAAAAAAAAGTGTATATTTATTGGTTTGCGCAAAAGTTATAGCGTTTAAAAACTATGGTACAAAAAAGTGAATTTCCGCATTTTGAAGCAGCTCTGACTTTCTGAGCACCTGTCATGTTTCTTGAGGTGCTAGAATGCCAGGATAGTATAAATACCCCCCAAATGACACCATTTTGGAAAGAAGACACCCCAAAGTATTCACGGAGGGGCATGGTGAGTTCATGTATCATTTCATTTCTCACAATCAGTATGGGTATATGTAAAAATACACCCCAAAACACATTGCCCTACTTCTTATGAGTACGGCGATACCACATGAGTGACACTTTTTTTCAACCAAGATGCGCAAAGGGGCCCAAATTCCAATGAGTACCTTTAGGATTTCACAGGGCATTTTTAGTATTTGGATTCCAAACTACTTCTCACGCTTTAGGGGCCCCTGAAATGCCAGGGCAGTATAAATACCCCACAAGTGACCCCATTTTAGAAAGAAGACACCCCAAGGTATTCCGCTAACTTTTACCCAAAAAAAAAAAATCTTCTATGAATTCGCCATGTGACTCTAATAAATTAGTCTCATAAAATTATATATGTGTATGTGCAAGGTGAGTATCTCATACACGAGCTGGTCACCTAGCACGTGGCAGATCTGACTTCTCAGGTCTAGACCAGTGGCCAGCACGTGACAATTCCAATCTAAAATATGATAGCATCGCTATCAGTGTATATCATTTCCAGCAGCTATAGGATATGGAAATGTTGGACGTATCCGGTGATTACCAGTCAACAGTTGCCCACGAGTAGTGATTGGTAGGGAAGATGCACACTTGTTGTTAATACATTTGTGACACCTACCATATATACAAAACTGGTGGGCCTATAAGCCAACATACCATAACTGCATGTAAATAATACCTTACCGCATCCAGGTGTGAGAGTCGGAAACGGTGTACCATGCGGACTGACTTCTGCATAAAGTCAAAAATTATGTCTGCCGCATGCTAATTGACAGATGTCCGTATCAGTGGCAGGTGAGTCTCCTAAATGACCCTACATTGAAGTCCTACCTGGTAGTGGGAAGGGTCTAATCTTACCCCTGCCTACTGACACAGAGCACCCGCCCCGACAGGGGCGACCCCATACGGATCCTGTCCCTGTGTGGGGCCTAAAGGACTAAACTCCCCCTTATTCTTATTTAGTCCGTGTTTTTGTGTCTGAATAGAGCCTTACAGGGGGGGGATCAATGACAGGGGGGGGGGGGTGATCAGGGAGTCTATATGGGGTGATCAGGGGTTAAAAGGGGTTAATAAGTGACAGGGGGGGGGCGGTGTAGTGTAGTGTAGTGCTTAGTGCTACTCACAGAGCTGCCTGAGTCCTCTGGTGGTCGATCCAAGTAAATGGGACCACCAGAGGACCAGGAAGCAGGTAACAAAACAGCGTCTGATATACCTCTTTGATGCTTTTTATTTTACATCAATAGCCTGCCAGCGAATGATCATCGCTGGCAGGCTGTAGTATACCTTCACAGCCGGACGCAGCTGTGAACTCGCGCGCATACCTCCTGTATAACGTTTGTGCATCCTAAATATTAGTGTCATTCATTCAGTGTAATTTTTTATTAGCCGGTGGTGACAGCGACATTACTTGCGCTATACCTCATGTATAACGTTTGTACATCCTAAATATCAGTGACATTCATTCAGTGTAATTTTTTATTAGCCGGTGGTGACAGCGTCACCGATTACTGGTTGTTCACCCTTCTCGACCCCAGCTACAAAGAGAACATCTCAGCTCTCATTCCTGTGGTGCAGAGGCCGAGCAAAATGGTGCAATAACAGAAGGTCCTTGTGGAAAAATTGCTCCAAAAATTTCCAGCTGACAATGCTGGCTGCAGAGTACGAAGTTCCTTGGCCAACCGAGGATGGGAGACGAGGGGAAAACACAGCAGTTCCAACAGAGGCAGGGCAACACTCTCAAAGGCCTGGGATAGTTTTAGGATAACCTCACCAACACCCTCAACCTGATGCATGGCCTAGTGTCACAAGGAGGGAAACATTTTGGAAGATGGTGAAGGAGTATGTAGCAGACCGTGTCAGCATCCTCAGTGATCCCCCAACTATTGGGTTGCCAAGCTGGACAAGTGGCACAAACTGGCGCTCTACGCCTTGGAGGTGCTGGCCTGCCCCGCCACCAGCGTTTTGTCAGAGCGTGTATTCAGTGCTGCTGGGGGCATAATAACTGATAAGCACATCGGCCTGTCAACTGAAAATGCTGACCGGGTGACTCTCATAAAAATGAACAAGGCCTGGATTGCCACTGATTTCTCTACTCCACCAGAGGAAAGCGGCTGAACATAAAGGCACCCTAAATGTTGCTTTTATGGTGTATTGAATACACTGTATTCCCATGCACCCCTTCCACCACTAAAAAGGGTAAATGGTTCAATCTCCCTTTTCTCGTCCTCCTCCTCCATCATATCAACATGCTTATTAGGCTGCCCCCGCTCTAATGTTTTAGATGATCAGCATAGCAGCGGGCCCTCACCCATAATGTTTTAGAGGGTCACCAGCAGGCCCTCACCCATAATGTTTTTGAGGGTCACCAAAAACATCGCCCTTGAATGACAATTTAAAAATAATTAATTTGTCCTCCCGCATCCTAAAGGAGACAGAGATCATTTTCCGTCATAAAGGACTTTCATTTGTACCTACAGTATTACAAGATTTAATAAGTGATGAGCGAGCATGTTCGGCTGAATATCAGTTCGGCTCGAGCATCGCTATGCTCGGCACATGGGGGTACTCGACCGAGTACCGCATGTGCTTGAGCGTAAAAGTTCGGATTCAGGTTCATTATTCGGCTATTATTGCCTACTATTGGCATGGCTGTTATTGGTTAAGTGCAGCATGTGACCCAGCCTCTATATAAGCTGGAGTCATGTAGCGCCGCACGCCACTCTGCTGCTCTTAGTGTAGGGACTGGTTGATGCTGATGCGAGAGGGAGAGATTAGGGAAGAAATCTGTTGAACTTGGTGGTGTTAAATCTTGAAACTACAGCAATTAATGAGGGTGCTATGCTACATATTTATACCCAGCCTTGAGCCCAGTGATAATGCAAAATAATTTTTAATCCATCTATTACTGAGTTGGAGGTCGACAGCCATTTTAGAAACTGCAGTGTCCTTGGAACTGCATGTGACCTGCATGTGTGCCAGCCTGCCAGGGACATCAGTGGAGGAAAAATTCATTTTTTCTGGCAGGTCAAGTCCCCCTACATTACCTATTTTATAATTTTGGGGTGACATAGTGCATTTCTGAAGTTGGTGGAATAAACCCGTACTGTCGTACCACAGAGCACGTTGGCATAAACCTCTGAAAAACCTATTTTAAAATGTTGCGGTGACATAGTGCATTTCTGTAGTTGGTGGAATACACCCGTACTATCGTACCACAGATTCCGTTTGCAAACACCGCTGTGCTGCTCATATTGTTTTGTAATGTTCTATAATTACTGTATTAATATGTTTGATGTTGCTGCCATCTAGTGGTCAGAAATAATATTGCATATAAAGTTCAGATCAGCTTTAACAGGAAGTTGTAATATTCTTATGAGACAGTGACCTTCAACCTGGAACTTCTTGTCCTCCATTTCATAAGGGAGCCTGGACCAGCAAGCAGCACACAGTGGTGCTCTGAAACATTTCAGGACTTATGGTGGAATTGTCTGTAAGTTTTTTCATTGATGGTAGGAAGCTGTTACCTAAAGTTTAATGTACTGACATGTATGTTATGATTATGTTTATGTTGTAGTTTTACAAAGTTATTCAGAAAGAAGAATACATACAGATTTGATGTCTCACGTTTCTTGACTTCTGAATTATTGTTAAGCTGTCTGAATAGCGTTATACAATAGTCAATAGCGCGAAGCAGAACAGTAAAAGGACAACCACGTGGCGGTCTGGAATAAACAGAGACGCTATTACTGCAGCATGAGTCTAAGATCAGGAACAAAGTACCAGGCTGAAGACATGCTACCGCTGACACAGCAAGGCAGGGAGAACATCCCTAATGTCCAGCAAGACGATGCACAGTCACATATGTCCAGATCTTCACAAGCTAGCAAGATGTCCTCAGCAAGTTCCTCAGCAGTTAGAGCTCGTGCCAAGTCAGAAGCTGCCCGTGTTCAGCTACAGTACGCAGAAAAATAAGCCATAATGATGCAAGAGATAGCAGCCAAGAAAGCTGCCATTTCACAAGAGAGAACAGCCAAGGAAGCTGCCATAGCACAAGAGAACAGCCAAGGAAGCGCCCATAGCAAAAGAAGAAGCAGAATTAGAGTCAAAATTGCTCATCCTGCAGCGACAGACTGCAGTCGCAGTTGCTGAAGCGGAGGCCGCTGCCTACATGGGAACAAGTCGTCAGAAAGTGAAAAATCATATAAAGACCCAAAGATTCCAGAAAAACCTCTATCCTTCGCAGATCGTGCGCGTGAGTGTGTCAAGAACCTTACTGATCTGCATACAAAGGAACGGTCTCTCAAACTTAAAGCAACAGAATTCAGACCGAGACGGACAGACCTCCTATGCAGGTCCGATCAACCATATGAGATTAGCAGCTGCCAGCAAAGCAAGGATAAAGTGCCAGAACCCCCAAGAATCAAAAAAACAAGTGTTTCTACCATCTCAACCTAAAGATTACATGTGTGAACATCAATGTGCAACAGATGTCACCAAATATCTCATCCGCAAAAAACTGGTGAGCTTAGGCTTTCTACAATTTGATGACCGTCCTGAAAACTATTGGGCATGGAAATCTTCCTTTCTGAATGCCACTGGAAGCCTAAACTTATCACCAGCAGAGGCGCTTGATTTAAGGATAAAATGGCTTGGTACCGAGTCAGCAGAGCATGCAAAGAGGATGAGAAGAGCGAACCTGTTCAACCCTGCAGTAGGACTCAACATGACCTGGAAAAGACTAGAAGAAACGTATGGATCCCCAGAAGCGATTGAAGGAGCACTGTTGAAAAAGCTTGAAGCCTTTCCAAAGGTGAACTACAGAGACAACGTGTGGCTACAAGAACTGAGTGACCTTCTGCTAGAGATAGAATATGCCAAAGAGGATGGCTATTTGCCAGGACTTTCATACCTAGATACAGCCAGAGGCACTAATCCCATAGTAGAGAAGCTACCTTCCAATCTGCAAGACAAGTGGATGTCTGTGGGAGGCAAATTCAAAGAAGACTATGGAGTTGCTTTCCCCCCTTTCTCTGTGTTTTCATGGTTTGTCCGACAGCAAGCAAAGATCCGGAGCAATCCCAGTTTCGCCTTCACCACTAACAGCAATCAATCGCACAGACCTGAAAGGCCTCACAGACCTTATGGTAAGACCTCTGTATCCACACACAAAACAGCTGTACCTTCAGAAGTCACCGACTGTCAAAGTACCCACAAGGTACAGACCATAGAAAACCCTGATAGACATTGCCCTATACACAAAAAACCACATCCACTAAAGAAATGCAAAAGCTTTAGAAGCAAACCCATTGCTGAGCGGATGTCCTTCCTTAAACAAAATGGCATCTGTTTTACGTGCTGTGGTTCCACTTATCACATTGCGAAGGACTGTAAAATGTCAGTAGAATGTTCCGAATGTGGCAGTGAGAAACATATTGCAGCTTTGCACCCTGGGCCTGCTGCTACACCACTAGAAACTGTAGAACCCGTTAAAGATCAGGGCAGGGAGCAATAAGAGACCCCACTCTCCTCAGTAATGTCTAACTGCACAGAAGTATGTGGCCCAGGCAAGAGTGCCCGATCATGCTCTAAAATCTGTTTAGTGACTGCGTATCCCACTGGTAAGAGAGAAAGGGCAGTGAAAATGTATGCAGTGCTAGACGAACAGAGCAACAGATCCCTTGCAAAGCCAGACTTCTTTGATATCTTTAACCTTAAGGCAAGTGCAGTTCCATACACTCTAAGGACATGTGCGGGGGCAATTGAAACACAGGGAGAAGAGCTACTGGCTTTACCATTGAATCCCTCAATAAGAAAGTGCAGTTCTCACTTCCTACCCTTATAGATGTGGCATGATACCTGATGACAAAACAGAGATTCCCTCTCCAGAAGTAGCCCATCATCACCCTCATCTCTGCTCAATTGCACACCTTATCCCAGCTGTTGAGTCACATGTTTCTATCCTTCTACTTCTGGGAAGAGACATTCTTCAGGTACACAAGGTATGTCAGCAAATTAATGGACCTTACAACGCCCCCTATGCACAGAGACTAGACCTGGGGTGGGTTATTGTAGGAGAAGTTTGCCTGGGGAAGTTCACCAGCCTGACATCGTTAGTAGTTTGAAGACATCTGTGTTAACAAATGGACGCACGTCCCTTCTCAGTCCCTGTCACAACAGCTTTGTAGTAAAAGAAAGCTTTGGCAAGCCAGCACAACACTGGGACTCTCCTATGCTACATTGCAAAGGAGAAGTCAATTCCAACATTGAGACAGACAGT
Source organism: Bufotes viridis (assembly GCA_033119425.1). Classification (NCBI taxonomy): domain Eukaryota; kingdom Metazoa; phylum Chordata; class Amphibia; order Anura; family Bufonidae; genus Bufotes; species Bufotes viridis. The sequence continues at coordinate 58,202,798 of CM065595.1, forward strand.
CTAGGGATTACAGTGTTCCAGAAAACTAAAGATGATGATAAACAGGCCCTGTCTATAGAGGATCAGACCTTCTTGCAGATCATGGACAGAGAGATCTACCAAGACGACAATCACAGTTGGGTGGCCCCTCTCCCCTTTCGCACACCCAGACGTGTTTTGCCTTGTAACAGGGATCAAGCCTTGAAGCATTTGCATTCACTCAGCAAAACACTACAGAGAAAGCCAGAAGTGAAAAGAGATTTCACTGAATTCATTAAAAATATGCTAGACAATTATCACGCTGAAGTAGCAAGTCCCCTTGAGACAGATAGGGAGCACTGGTATCTACCAATGTTTGGTGTCTACCATCCACACAAACCTAACCAAATCAGAATAGTTTTTGATTCCAGCACAGAGTATGAAGGAGTTTCGTTAAATGACGTACTGTTAAAGAGAACCTGTCACCAGGAAATTCACTGATAAAGCAGGCATGCTGCCTTGTAGGGCTCACTCTGCTGAATATAATGACACCTTTCACTTGGTGATCTGTTGCTTTATTGTGGAGAAAAAGTACTTTTAATCCATATGCTAATGAGCTGATTGGAGTCCAGCAGTTGATATGAGTCCAGCGTTTTTTCTATTCAGAGCTGTAGCCCCTCCCCTATTCACGTCTTCAGTTGTAAAAGGGCGTGGTTTATTTATTTATTGATCTATAGAAGTGAATAGGGGAGGGGCTACAGCTCTGAATAGGAAAAACACGCTGGACTCGTATCAACTGCTGGACTCAATCAGCTCATTAGCATATGGATTAAAAGTACTTTTTTTCCACAATAAAGCAACAGATCACCAAGTGAAAGGTATCATTATATTCAGCAGAGTGAGCCCTACAATGCAGTGTGCCTGGTTTATCAGTGAATTTCCTGGTGACAGGTTCTCTTTAAGTGGCCCTGACCTAAACAACACCTTGCTAGGTGTCCTTATGCGCTTCAGAAAAGAGCCCATTGCCTTCACAGCAGATGTACAGCAAATGTTTTATTGCTTTCTCGTCAGAAAAGACCATAGAGACTTTTTACGCTTTCTCTGGTACAAAGACAATGACATAGACAAGGAAATTATTGAGTATAGAATATTTGGCAACAGGCCCTCTCCTGCTGTCGCTATATACTGCATGCAAAAGGCAGCCCAGAAATATGCAGAGTGCTATGGACAGGACGCCAAACACTTTGTATTGAGGCATTTCTATGTAGATGAAGGACTCGCTTCTGCTAGCACTCCAGAAGACACAATTTCCATCCTCAGTAAAGCAGATGCTGGCAGAATCCAATCTGCGTCTTCATAAAATCGCTTCCAACAGCCAAAAAGTCATGGAAGCTTTCCTTGTGGCAGACAGAGCCAAGGACCTTAAAGATCTTTGCCTAGGTACAGACACCCTTCCCCTGCAGAGAAGCCTAGGCCTAAGTTGGGATCTAGATGCAGACAGTTTTGTTTTCCAAGTTTCCTCAGAGGAAAAGCCCTTTACACGTAGGGGAATTCTATCCACCTTAAATAGCCTCTATGATCCCCTAGGGTTTGTATCCCCTGTGACAATAAGAGGTAAGGCCTTAGTTCGTGAACTGTCATCTGGGAAAAGTAAATGGGATGCATTGCTTCCTCAAGAAAGACTGAGTGAGTGGGTTCAATGGACAGAATCCTTGCTAGCGTTAGAGCACCTAAAGATAGACAGATGCTATGTTCCCGTCTCTCTATCATCGGCCTGCAGGAAAGAACTGTGCATTTTCTCAGACGCCTCCACCACAGCGATAGGTGCAGTAGCTTACTTGAAAGTAATTGATGCAGAAAACATGTGTCATGTTGGATTGATTATGGGAAAGTCCAAATTAAGCCCTAAACCAGCCAATACTATTCCTTGTTTAGAGTTGTGTGCTGCTGTACTTGCAGTCGAGATGTCTGAGCTAATTACAGATGAACTAGACACTGACTTTGATGCTGTGAAATTCTTCACTGATAGCAAGACTGTTCTAGGGTACATTTGCAATACCACAAGGAGATTCTCTCTGTATTTCTCAAACAGGATTAACAGAATCAGGCAATCTACACACCCAGATCAGTGGTTCTATGTATCCACAGAGCAAAACCCTGCAGATTATGCCACTAGACCTACTCAAGCAGCATGCCTTCAGAACTCTATATGGTTCTCAGGATCCTTTCTGTACCAACCACACTGTGAGGACATAGACACTGCCAGTACTTATCCTCTCGTAGAGCCTGAAGCTGACCCTGAAATCAGATCAGAAATTACAAGCTTCAGTACCAAAGCTTCTGAAGTCACACTTCACTCACATTGCTTTGAGAGATTTTCTTCCTGGAAGATTCTAGTTAAGACCTTAGCCAGACTTATCCACGTCGCTAAAACCTTCCGAAGAGAAACCAATAACGATCAGGTCAGAAGGTGGGAAAGTTTCCATGAACGGGTCAGTCTGGAAGAGCTTTCACAGGCACAATCTGTTATAATTTCTTCCGTTCAAAGCAAACATTTCCAGAAAGAAATTGACTGTATCACAAAACAACAGCCCCTCCCAAAGCATAGCCGTCTTAGGAAACTTAGCCCCTTTGTAGACAAGAATGGGTTGTTAAAAGTAGGTGGACGTTTGTCTCTTGCTGAACTTTCTGAAGAAGAGAAACAGCCTGTCATTATACCCCATGATAAACACATCGCCACACTGCTTGTTAGATACTGTCATGAACAAGTGGTTCGCCAAGGTCGACACATCACAGAGGGTGCAATTCGATCCGCTGGTTTCTGGATTCTTGATGGTAAACGGTTAGTATCAGCGGTTATACACAAATGTGTCACCTGTCGAAGGCTGCGAGGGAGATTACAAAGCCAAAAAATGGCAGAGCTACCAGACAGAGTAGTTGTTGGACCACCTTTCACCAATGTGGGTTTAGATGTGTTTGGTCCATGGTCAGTCTTAACCCGTCGCACTAGGGGAGGCAGCGCGGATAACAAACGATGGGCAGTCATTTTCACTTGTTTGTCCACCCGAGCTGTACACATAGAGCTACTTGAAGCCATGTCAACATCAAGCTTTATTAATACCTTGAGGAGATTCTTCTCAATTCGTGGTCCAGCAAAACGTCTCCATTCTGACAGAGGAACAAACTTTGTGGGAGCCTGCAAGGAACTTAGCATTTGTGTCAGCGACTCAAAATTGCAAGACTTTCTCCAAGACAGAGGATGTATTTGGGCCTTTAATCCTCCACACTCCTCACACATGGGTGGTGTCTGGGAAAGACTTATAGGTATAGCCAGGCGGATCTTGGATGCTATGTTGCTACAAACTAAACCTGCTTATTTGACCCATTAGACTTTGAGCACCTTTATGGCCGAAGTTACAGCTATTATGAATGCTAGACCTTTAGTTCCTGTATCTTCAGATCCAGATACACCTATGGTTCTTACTCCAGCAATGTTGTTGACTCAAAAAGTGAACCCTTTGTCTGCTCCACCTGTAAATCTGAGTACCCTTCAAGTTCATGCTAAGCAATGGAAGCAAGTGCAATGCTTGGCAGACACTTTTTGAAAAGATGGAAGAGAGAGTATCTGTCAACCTTGCAGCCCCGTAGGAAGTGGACTGAAGATCGCCTGAATGTAAGAGTGGGTCAGGTTGTTCTGTTAAAGGACGGCCAAGAAGCCAGGAATGAATGGCCCATAGGACTTGTTGTCAATGCACTACCACTACCAAGTAGAGATGGTAAAGTTAGAAAAGTGGAGGTCAAGATTGTAAAAAAATGGGTCTTCCAAAATTTATCTTAGGCCTTTAACTGACATTATTGTTCTAGTCCCAGATTAGCTAGGATTATCTTCTCAGGTTTATGTGTTTTTGATGCAATGCAGTAATTATATAGGTAGTGACATAATAAATTATGTCAGGCAGGGAGTGTGCTGCTCATATTGTTTTGTAATGTTCTATAATTACTGTATTAATATGTTTGATGTTGCTTCCATCTAGTAGTCAGAAATAATATTGCATAGTAAGTTCAGATCAGCTTTAACAGGAAGTTGTAATATTCTTATGAGAGACAGTGACCTTCAACCTGGAACTTCTTGTTCTCCATTTCATGAGTGAGCCTGGACCAGCAAGCAGCACACAGTGGTGCTCTGAAACATTTCAGGACTTATGGTGGAATTGTCCGTAAGTTTTTTTCATTGATGGTAGGAAGCTGTTACACAATGTTTAATGTACTGACATGTATGTTATGATTATGTTTATGTTTTAGTTTTACAAAGTTATTTAGAAAGAAGAATACATACAGATTTGATGGCTCACGTTTCTTGACTTCTGAATTATTGTTAAGCTGTCTGAATAGCGTTATACAATAGTCAATAGCGCGAAGCAGAACAACCGCTGAAAAAACGGCAGAGTTGCGGTGACATAGTGAATTTCTGTAGTTTGTGGAATAAACCCCTACTGCTCGCCTGTTTGCGCTGAAGCCTAACTTCAGCCTTCCCGTTCACCACCTCATATGCGACGTGCCCACCAGGTGGAACTCCACCTTGCATATGTTGGTGAGACTGCGTGAGCAGCCGCAGTCGATAGTGGAGTTTCAGCTGCAGCACGCACGGGTCAGTCGCTCTGCGGAACAGCACCACTTCACCACCAATGACACCGTTCCCTTCCTCTGTGTTACCACTTCTATGTCTCCTTGAAAAAAACTTAGGGAGATAATGGAAGAGGATGTGGCACCGGAGTAAGAGGAGGAGGAAGAGGGGGCATTTCACATGGTTTCAGGCTAGTCATTCAGAAGTGGCTCAGATGGTGGGTTCCTGCACCAGCAGAGGCCAGGTACACATGTGGCCAACCAGGGCACAATTCTGGAGGACGAGGAGGATGAGATAGAGGAGGAGGAACCGGGTTCACAGCAGGGTGGCACCCAATGCAGCTCATGGCCATCACTTGAGCGTGACTGGGGGGATACCGAGGACACAGACGATGCACCACCTACAAAGGACAGCTTATCCTTACCTCTGGGCAGCCTGGCACACATGAGTGACTACATGCTGCAGTGCCTGCACAACGACTGCAGAGTTGCCCACATTTTAACTTGTGCTGACTACTGGGTTGCCACCCTGCTGAATCCCTATTACAAAGACAACGTGCCGTCTTTAATTCCCTCACTGGAGCGTGATAGGAAGATGCAAGACTACAAGCGCACGCTGGTAGACGCGCTCCTAAGAGCATTCCCAACTGAACCCGGGGGACAAGTGGAAGCACAAGGCGAAGTCAGAGGAGGAGGAGGAGGAGGAGGAAGAGGTCACCAACGCAGCTTGGCCAGCACCTCATAAGGGTTAGCATGGCCGACATGTAGAAAAGCTTTGTCACCACACCACAGCAACTGGCACCAACAGCTGATATGGAACAATTTAGCAGCAGGCAGCATTTGAACAACATGGTGGAACAGTACGTGTGCACATGCCTACACGTAATTACTGATGTTTCTGCCCCATTCAACTTCTGGCTCTCGAAATTGTCCACATGGCCTGAGATTGCCTGGCCTGCCCTGCAGCCAGTGTATTTTCTGAACGTGTATTTAGTACGACAGGGGGCGTCATTACAGACAAACGCAGCAACAGTCCACAGCCAACGTGGACAAGCTCACTTTCATTAAAATGAACCAGGCTTGGATCGCACAAGACTTGTCTATACCTTGATGCAGAATAGTCATTTATACCCGCCTCAACCATCCATTCTTGTACTGAAGTAAACTTTTCCTTTTTTTATTTTTTTTATTTGTCCCATTAGTTTGGGGGCTACCCCAATAAAATAAAAAAAAAACATTGTTAGCTGGCTAACTCCTTCTCCATCACCGCTTCCACCTACAACACCACATTCACCGCCTCCTCAACCTCCGGCTCCATATCCACCTGCAGGTTAATAATTTTTAATTTTTATTTATTTTATTTTAAGTTATTTCCCTATCCAAATTTGTTTGCAGGGCACTTACACACATTTTGCTGCCTTTTGCAGCCTTCTAGCCCTTTCCAGGACTTTTGTAAATGCCATTTTAGTGCCCAAAAGTTTGGGTCCCTATTGACTTCTATGGGGTTCTGGTTAAAGTCCGGGTCAAGTTCAGGTCCCAAACCCAAACATTTTTGTGAAGTTCAGCTGAACCCGTCGAACCCGAACTTCCAGGTGTCCGCTCAACTCTATCTGTAACCAATGCTGTAGAACATCTGCAAACAGTGTCTGTATTACAAATTCCAATAATCTTGGCCTAATATAGTGTCCATATTTTGTGGGTTTCCGTGACATATACTGTCCTACATCCGAAAACTGTGTCTTTAGCGGACAGTAAAGCAATCTGCACCACATCTAGTGACAAAATCACTAATATGAAGAAGGCGAGCACTAACAGATGGGGAAGTGTGCGTGATGCTGATGGTGCACGCAGAGGCCGTGGCCCTGGGCGCAAAGAATCTGTGCCTGATGCCAGTGCACCAGAAAAAAAATAACATCCACCGTACCCAGCTTCATGTCCAACTTTGGGCGGCGCAGTACAACACTGTCCAAGTAGGAAAAGTGCCAACAGTTGATCGGTTGGATTGCAGAAGATAATGCTTCCAGTCGGTTAAGCACCACCCTCTCTTCCACTAAGTCCAGTCTCTGTAGCCAAGAGTCTGGTCAAGCGAATCCTCACTCTGATCATCCTTTCTCCCACAATGGAGAGGCTTGCAAAACAAGTGATCCCACACTTGGATATTCCAAGGAGCTCTTTCCAGCGTCACTATTAGATTACATCCAGCCCGCTTGAAGAGGGACCTGAGATATCGTGCCCTGTTTCCCAACCTCTTGAGACTTCACAGTCCCAAAAAGATGACGGTGGCGAACGGCAGTCATTCGTTCACGAGGTGGATGATGATGAGACATAGTTGTCAATCACTGAGGTTGTGGTTAGGTCAAGTCAGGAGGATGAGCAGAGTGAGGAAGTGGAAGAGAAGGTTGTGGACGATGAGGTCACTGACCCAACATGGGAAGCTGAAAAGCCGAGCGAGGACATCAGTACAGAGGGGGAAGGATCTGCAGCACCGCAACAGTCTGGAAGAGGCAGTGGGGTTGCAAAAGGGAGAAGTCGGCCCACACCAAACAGGCCCGCAACCGTTACACCGAGCACCCCAATGCGTAAATCTACCTTGCGAAGGGGTAGGTGTTCCGCAGTATGGCGCTTTTTTTTAGGAAAGCGCAGATGACAAAAGAGTGGTAGTTTGCAACCTGTGCCCTACCAAAATGAGCCGGGGCATGAAAACTAGCACCCTTACATGGCATCCAAGCACCCTAATAATTGGGCCGAGCGCCTTGGTCCACAATCTGGGTCTGCAGGTCACACCACTGCCTCCTCTTCCCCTGTGTTACGCTCTGCTGGCCTATCCCCTGTCGAAGGCGCAGACTCGGATGCCCCTCGTCCTGCACCTGGACCTACGCATGAACCATCAGCAACAACATCCACACAGGCATTTGAACGCAAGTGCAAATGTCCACCCACCCACCCACAGGCCATAGCACTAAATGCGCAAGTTTCGAAATTACTGGCCCTTGAAATGTTGACATTTAGGCTTGTGGACACTGAGGCCTTCCTAGTCGCCACTATTTTTCACGGTGTACCGTGCCCGCCTTACATGTCCCAGAACATCACCCGCGCCCTGACCAGCGCACATACTGGGAAGGTCTACTTCACCACAGACACATGGACATGTGCTGGTAGCCAAGGACGCTATATTTTCCTGACCGCACACTGGGTGAATGTTGTGGAGGCCGGGAGTGAGTCGTACCCTGGGATGGCACAGGTTCTACCCACGCCCAGGATTGCAGGCCCTACGTCCATCAGGGTCTCTGCTAGCAGCTATGTTACTGGCTCCAACCCCCAATTCTCCTCCGCCGCCTCCTTCTCCAATTCCACCTCCAACAGCAGTCAGCTGGAAGCAGTGCTGTGGGTAAGAGTCAACAGGCTGTGTTGAAGCTGATCTGCTTAGGGGACAGCACACCGCCGCAGAGCTGTGGCGGGGTATAAGGGACCAGACCGAGCTGTGGCTCTCGCCACTCAACCTACAACCAGGCATGGTTTTGTCTGACAATGGCCGTAACTTGGTGGCGGCTTTGGAGCTCGCCAACCTGACACAGATCCCATGCCTAGCCCATGTCATAATCTTAGTGGTTCAGCAGTTTATGAAAACCTACCCCAATTTACAAGAGCTACAAGTGAAGGCGCGCCACATGTGAGCCCATTTCCACAAGTCATCCAAAGTTTCAGCCGGTCTGTCAACGCTGCAGCAGCACTTGCGGCTTCCAGCTCACCGACTGTTGTGCGACGTGAGCTTGCGCTGGAACTCTATGTTCTACATGCTGGCCAGGCTTTGTGAGCAGCAGAGCGCAGTTATGGAATACCAGCTGCAACATGGCCATCGCCTTTCGAGTCAACTGCCACTATTTACAAGCGAGGAGTGGGCATTGATGTCAGACCTCTGTGAGGTTTTAAAAAACTTTGATGAATCCACACAGATGGTTAGTGGCGATAACGCTATTATCAGCCTAACCATCCTACTGCTGAGTCTACTCAAACGATCGCTGCTCTCAATTAAGGAGGACGCTCTAAATGTGGAAGACAAGGAAATGGGGTAGGACATTACATAGGGTGATAGCCAGACCACCCACAGTTCGTCTTCTCAGCGCAACTTAGACCATGAAGAGGAGGAGGAGGAGCTAGGGGCAGTTGCCTCTGCTACAAAGGGTAGTACCCATGGAACTTTAATTCCATCCGTTTAGCGTGGATTGGCAGAAAAGGAGGAAGAGGAGTAGGAGATGGAGAGTCATCCTGATGTCGACATCAACGTCCTGCCTGTTGGTACTCTGGCACACATGGCTGACTTGATATTAGGCTGCTTTTCCAGCGACCCTCACGTTATGCGCATTTTAGATAACACGGATTAATAGAACTTGTTGAGAGATTGCTCCAAAAAATTTCTCTGAATACACGGCCGGCAGAGTCCATACTTCCTTAGGCAACCGAGGAAGGGAGACAAGGGGAACACATGGCAGTTCCAACAAAGGCAGAGCAACACTCTCCAAGGCATGGGACACTTTCATGACACCCCACCCGCAACCTCACCCTGAAGCGTGGCCTAGTGGTACAAGGAGGAAACGTTTTGGAAGATGGTGAAGGAATACATAGAAGACCGTGTCAGCGTCCTAAATGATCCCTCAGTGCCTTACAACTACTGGGTGTCCAAGCTGAACACGTGGAACGAACTTTCGCTCCACACCTTGGAGGTAATGGCCTGCCCTGCCTCCAGAGTTTTGTCTGAGTGTGTATTTAGTGCTGCTGGTGGCATTGAGTTGAGCGAACCCGAACTGTATAGTTCAGGTTCGTACAGAATTTTGGGGTGTTTGTGACACGGACCAGAACCCGAACATTTATGTAAAAGTTTGGGTTCGGTTTTCAGCGATTTCTATGGCGCATTGGCGCTTTTTGAAAGGCTGCTGAGCAGCCAATCAACAAGCGTCATACTACTTGCCCCAAGAGGCCATCACAGCCATGCCTACTATTGGCATGGCTGTGATTGGCCAAGTGCAGCATGTAACCCAGCCTTTATTTAAGCTGGAGTCACGTGGCGCCCGTCACACTGCTCTGATTAGTATAGGGATAGGATACAGCAGCTGTGAGGGCGAGATTAGGCAGGGAAGACTTAGCAAAACCACTTAATCAAGTGATCGATCAACAGCTGTGAATCATTCAACTGCTGTTAGTTCAATGCTCACTGGTTTTTAGGCTGCCCAGAACGTTTTTATGTCACTTTTTTCTGGGGTGATCGGTGGCCATTTTGTGATCTTTTGTTGCACCAGCACGTGTTTTGAGCTGCCACCAAGTTCAACATACATTTTAGGGTTCAATGGTAGGCTTTTTTTTTTTTTTTTTTTTGCAATATCCTACATCAGGAGTTGTGCTTATCGTTACACCTTGAAACACAGGATAGAAATTGCTATATTTTATTGAGGGGTGAAATTCAAATGGCAAAATACCAACCCACTAAATCAGTGGTTTCAGTTGTTGCTGGCCAAGTGTAATACTGTCCGTAAAAGGATAGATTTATTTTCTGGGGTGAAATTCAATTGGCAAAATACCAATCCCCTAAATCAGTGGTTTCAGTTGTTGCTGGCCAAGTGTAATACTGTCCGTAAAAGAATAGATTGCTTTTCTGGGGTGAAATTCAATTGCCAAAATACCAACCCCTAAATCTGGGGTTTCAGCTGTTGCTGGCAAAGTTTAATACTGTCCGTCAAAGGATATATTTTTTTCTGGGGTGAAATTCAATTGCCAAAATACCAATCCCCTAAATCAGTAGTTTCAGCTGTTGTTGGCCAAGTGTAATACTGTCCATAAAAGGATGGATTTTTTTTCTGGGGTTATATACCATAGCCAAAATACCAATCCCCTAAATCAGTAGTATCAGCTGTTGCTGGCCAAGTCTAATACTGTCTGTCAAAGGATAGATTTTTTTTTTGTGGTGAAATTCAATTGCCAAAATACCAATCCCCTAAATCTGGGGTTCCAGCTGTGACTGGCTAAATCTAATACTATCCGTCAAAGGATAGTTTTTTTTCTTGGGTGAAATTCAATTGCCAAAATACCAATCCCCTAAATCTGGTGTTACAGCTGTGGCTGGCCAAGTGTAACACTGTCCGTCAAAGGATAGATTTTTGTTCTGGGGTGAAATTCAATTGCCAAGATACCAATCCTCTAAATCAGTGGTTTCAGCTTTTGCTGGCGAAGTGTAATACTGTCCGTCAAAGGATAGATTTTTTTCTGGGGTGAAATTCAATTATCAAAATACCAATCCCCTAAATATGGTGTTCCAGCTGTGGCTGGCAAAGTCTAATACTGTCCGTCAAAGGATAGATTTTTTTCTGGGGTGAAATTCAATTGAGAAAATACCAATCCCCTAAATCTGGTGTTCCAGCTGTGGCTTGCTAAGTTTAATAGTGTCCATCAAAGGATAGATTTTTTTCTGGGGTGAAATTCAATTGCGAAAATAGCAATCCCCAAAATGAGTGGTTTCAGCTGTTGCTGGCCAAGTGTAATACTGTCCGTAAAAGGATAGATTTTTTCTGGGGTGAAATTCAATTGCCAAAATACCAATCCCCTAAATCTGGTGATCCAGCAGTGGCTGGCTAAGTTTAATACTGTCCGTCAAAGGATAGATTTATTTCTGGGGTGAAATTCAATTGCCAAAATACCAATCCCCTAAATCTGGGGTTCTAGCTGTGACTGGCTAAATATAATACTATCCGTCAAAGGATAGTTTTTTTTCTGGGGTGAAATTCAATTGCCAAAATACCAATTTCCTAAATCTGGTGATCCAGCTGTGGCTGGCTAAGTTTAATACTGTCCGTCAAAGGATGGATTTTTTTCTGGGGTGAAATTCAATTGCGAAAATACCAATCCCCTAAATCTGGTGTTCCAGCTGTGGCTGGCTAAGTTTAACCACTACAGGACCGCCTAGCGCAGGGATGCGTCCTGCTGGCGGTCCTGTAGTTCTGAGACCACGCATCGGCGCGTCATCTCGCGAGACGCGAGACTTCCTGTGAAGCGCGTCTCAGGAGTTCTGCTACAGCCTGCCAGCGATAGTGTTGAGCGCGAATATTCGAAAAGCGAATTTTTTTAGCGAATATCGGCACTTCGCTAATTCGCGAATATTTCGAATATAGCGCTATAAATTCGCTATTTCGAATATTCGTTTTTTTTTTTTTTTTTTTTTTAGTTATATTTTTTTCTTTCCTACTTCCCAAAAGTAGTTCTTACCTGTCCTGAGGATTCCTGGCTTCCTGGCTGCTCTAGTCAGTGCCCGTTGCCGCTTCTGCCGACTTCCGTGCTCATGTGGAGCGTCCCCATCCATGGGAGAATCTCCATATACTAAAATGTACTGTCGGATTTGAGGAATTACGTTGAAATCGCAATGCGATTAATTCAAGTTATATTAACCGCATTGCGATTACAACTTAGCACTGCTATCTTACATAGGCTAGAATTAACGAATATGGAATATATAGATTAGCTATGCACTAGCAGTGCTAAGTTGAAATCGCAATGCGAATACTTTAAGTTAAATTAATCGCATTGCGATTTCAACTTAGCACTGCTGCTATATTCCATATTCGTTAACTTCGTTAATTCTATCAAGCTGACCCATTATAAACCCAGCTCTAAGTTGAAATCGCAATGCGATTAATATAACTTGAATTAATCGCATTGCGATTTCAACGTAATTCCTCAAATCCGACAGTACATTTTAGTATATGGAGACGTTCCCATGGTGATGGGGACGCTCCATGAGCACAGAAGTTATGGTTGGCTTGGTAGAATTAGCGAATAGCGAATATGACGAATGTATTCGTCATATTCCTCAAAACGAAGATAACGAAGTATTCTACATCTTCGTTTTAGCTACCTATTCGTCTCGTCATCATCAACTTCGCTATTCGCTAATTCTAGCAATCAAATAGGAAGGTTGACTTACCAGACAGCTGTGTTAAATTCGCTATGCGATTTTTTTTTTTTTTTTAATACAATAATTATATTACTTGATAAAATTATTATAAGTATTCTATTTATTAAAAAAAAAAAAAAAAAAAATCGCATAGCGAATTTAACACAGCTGTCTCTATAGTCAACCTTCCTATTTGATTGCTAGAATTAGCGAAGTTGACGAATAGGTTGCTAAAACGAAGATGTAGAATACTTCGTTATCTTCGTTTTGAGGAATAGACGAATACATTCGTCATATTCGCTATTCGCTAATTCTAGATATGAAACCAATAGGAAAGTAGCCTTAAGTACAAATCGCAATATGCGATTATTTAAATCGCATGTTAATCGCGATAACTAGAAAAAATGACGAATATTCGATTTCGACGAATATGAAACGAATATTCATTCGAATATTCGCGAATTTCGTCGAAATCGAATATGGCACCTGCCGCTCATCACTAGCCAGCGATGATCCATCAAAGAGCTATATCAGATGCTGTTTTGTGAACACAAAGTCTGCCCCCATAGAAATGAATGGGTCCGCAATTCCGTTCCGCAAACAGAATTGCGGACGTGTGAATGGGGCATAAGGGTCCCTCATCACCACCAGTTAGTTAGATACTTGTTAGGTAGCTAGCGCCCAGCCCACCGCACCGCAGTCACTGGTTTTGGCAGAGATTTTTTCATCCACATTGATCGATGCGAATGAAAAAATCTGTGCCGTTCATTTTTTTTTTTTCAGCCCAGAGGCTGAACGGAAAAAAAAAATCTCATTACCCGTATGCTCAATATACGGAGAATCGCAGAAACTCCTAATGCTGGCCATACGTGTAATGATTGCGGAGACCCTCAAATGCCAGGGCAGTACAAAAACCTCACAAGTGACCCCAGTTTAGAAAGCAGACACCCCAAGGTATTCCGTGAGGGGGGTATGGTGAGTTCATATAAAATTTTATTTTTTGTCACAAGTTAGTGGAATATGAGACTTTGTAAAAAAAAAAAAAATGTATCAATTTCCGCTAACTTGTGCCAGAATTTTTTTTTTCTGTGAACTCGCCATGCCCCTCATGGAATACCTTGGGGTGTCTTCTTTCCACAATGGGGTCACTTGTGGGGAATTTATACTGCCCTGGCATTTTAGGGGTCCTAAAGCGTGAGAATCCAAATGCGTAAAAATGGCCTGTGAAATCCTAAAGGTACTCATTGGTTTTAGGGCCCCTTTGCGCATCTTGGCTGCAAAAAAGTGGCACACATGTGGTATCGCCGTACTCAGGAGAAGTCGGGCAATGTGTTTTGCGGTGTATTTTTATATATACCCATACTTTGTGTGAGAAATATCGCTGTAAACGACAACTTTTTAAATTTTTTTATTCAAAGTTGTCAATTTACAGAGACATTTCTCTCACCCAGCATGGGTATATGTAAAAATACACCCCAAAACACATTGCCCTACTTCTCCTGAGTACAGCAATACCACATGTGTGACTCTTTTTTGCAGCCAAGATGCGCAAAGTGGCCCAAATTCTAATGAGTGCCTTTTAGGAGGGTATTTTTACGCATTTTTCTTCTCACGCTTTAGGGCCCCTAAAATGCCAGGGCAGTATAAATACCCCACATGTGACCCCATTTTGGAAAGAAGACACCCCAAGGTATTTTCTGAGGGGCATAGCGAGTCCGTCTGAGATTTTTTTTTTTGTTGCCAGAAGTTAGCAGAAATTGAAACTTTTTTTTTTTTCTCAGAAAGTGTCATTTTCCGCTAACTTGTGAAAAAAAATGAAATGATACATGAACTAACCATGCGCCTCCGCGAATACACCCCAAAACACATTGCCCTACTTCTCCTGCGTATGGCAATACCACGTGTGTGACACTTTTTTGCAGCCAAGATGCGCAAAGTGGCCCAAATTCTAATGAGTACCTTTTAGGAGGGTATTTTTACGCATTTTTCTTCTCACGCTTTAGGGCCCCTAAAATGCCAGGGCAGTATAAATACCCCACATGTGACCCCATTTTGGAAAGAAGACACCCCAAGGTATTTTCTGAGGGGCATAGTGAGTCCGTCTGAGATTTTTTTTTTTTGTTGCCAGAAGTTAGCAGAAATTGAAACTTTTTTTTTTTCTCAGAAAGTGTCATTTTCCGCTAACTTGTGAAAAAAAATGAAATGATACATGAACTAACCATGCCCCTCCGCGAATACTTTGGGGTGTCTTCTCTCTAAAATGGTGTCAATTGGGGGGTATTTATACTATCCTGACATTCTAGCACCTAACGAAACATGACAGGTGCTCAGAAAGTCAGAGCTGCTTCAAAATGCGGAAATTCACTTTTTAGCACCATAGTTTGCAAACGCTATAACTTTTACCCAAACCAATAAATATACACTTATTGGACTATTAGTGGTTTCAGCTTTTGCTGGCCAACTGTAATACTGTCCGTCAAAGGAGAGGTTTTTTTCTGGCGATAAATTCAATTATCAAAATACCAATACCCTAAATCTGGTGTTCCAGCTGTGGCTGGCTAAGTTTAATAGTGTCCGTCAATGATAGATTTTTTTCTGGGGTAAAATTCAATTGCCAAAATAGCAATCCCCTAAATGAGTGGTTTCAGCTGTTGCTGGCCAAGTGTAATACTGTCCGTAAAAGGATAGATTTTTTCTGGGGTGAAATTCAATTGCCAAAATACCAATCCCCTAAATCTGGTGATCCAGCTGTGGCTGGCCAAGTGTAATACTGTACATCAAAGGATAGATTTATTTTCTGGGGTGAAATTCAATTGCCAAGATACCAATCCCCTAAATTAGTGGTTTCAGCTTTTGCTGACCAAGTGTAATACTGTCCGTTAAAGGATAGATTTTTTTCTGGGGTGAAATTCAATTGCCAAAATAGCAATTCCCTAAATCTGGTTATCCAGCTGTGGCTGGCCAAGTGTAATACTGTCCGTTAAAGGATAGATTTATTTCTGGGGTGAAATTCAGTTGCAAAAATACCAATCCCCTTAATCTGGGGTTCCAGCTGTGACTGGCTAAATATAATACTATCCGTCAAAGTATAGGTTTTTTTCTGGGGTGAAATTCAATTGCCAAAATAACAATCCCCTAAATCTGGTATTCCAGCTATGGCTGGCCAAGTGTAATGCTGTACGTCAAAGGATAGATTTTTTTTCTGGGGTGAAATTCAATTGCAAAGATACCAATTCCCTAAATTAGTGATTTCAGCTTTTGCTGGCCAAGTGTAATACTGTCCGTCAAAGGATAGATTTTTTTCTTGGGTGAAATTCAATTATCAAAATACCAATCCCCTAAATCTGGTGTTCCAGCTGTGGCTGGCCAAGTGTAATATTGTCCGTCAAAGAATATATATTTTATCTGGGGTGAAATTTAATTGCCAAAATACCAATCCCCTAAATCTGGTGTTCCAGCTGTGGCTGACCAAGTGTAATACTGTCCATCAAAGGATAGATTTTTTTCTGGGGTGAAATTCAAGTGCCAAGATACCAATCCCCTAAAACAGTGGTTTCAGCTTATGCTGGCCAAGTGTAATACTGTCCGTCAAAGGATAGATTTTTTTTCTGGGGTGAAATTTAATTGCCAAAATACCAATCCCCTAAATCTGGGGTTCCAGCTCTGACTGGCTAAATATAATACTGTCCGTTAAAGGATAGATTTTTTCTGGGGTGAAATTCAATTGCCAAAATAGCAATTCCCTTAATCTGGTGATCCAGCTGTGGCTGGATAAGTTTAATACTGTCCGTCAAAGGAGAGGTTTTTTTCTGGCGATAAATTCAATTGCCAAAATACCAATCCCCTAAATCTGGTGTTCCAGCTGTAACTGGCTAAATATAATACTATCCGTCAAAGTATAGTTTTTTTTCTGGGGTGAAATTCAATTGCCAAAATAACA
The DNA here is from genome assembly GCA_033119425.1 of Bufotes viridis. Lineage (NCBI taxonomy): Eukaryota > Metazoa > Chordata > Amphibia > Anura > Bufonidae > Bufotes > Bufotes viridis. The sequence goes on from CM065595.1 coordinate 58,219,255, forward strand.
ATCCCCTAAATCAGGTATTCCAGCTATGGCTGGCCAAGTGTAATACTGTACATCAAAGGATAGATTTTTTTTCTGGGGTGAAATTCAATTGCCAAGATACCAATCCCCTAAATTAGTGGTTTCAGCTTTTGCTGGCCAACTGTAATACTGTAAGTGAAAGGATAGATTTTTTCCTGGGGTGAAATTCAATTGCCAAAATAGCAATCCGCTAAATCTGGTGTTCCAGCTGTGGCTGGCTAAGTTTAATACTGTCCGTGAAAGAATAGATTTTTTTCCTGGGGTGAAATTTAATTGCCAAAGTACCAATCCCCTAAATCAGTGGTTTCAGCTGTTGCTGGCCAAGTGTAATACTGTCCGTAAAAGGATAGATTTTTTTTCTGGGGTGAAATTAAATTGCCAAAATACCAATCCCCTAAATCTGGGTTTCCAGCTGTGGCTGGCCAAGTGTAATATTGTCCGTCAAAGAATAGATATTTTTCTGGGGTGAAATTCAATTGCCAAAATACCAATCTCCTAAATCTGGTGTTCCAGCTGTGGCTGGCTAAGTTTAATACTGTCCGTCAAAGGATAGATTTTTTTCTTGGGTGAAATTCAATTATCAAAATACCAATCCCCTAAATCTGGTATTCCAGCTGTGGCTGGCCAAGTGTAATATTGTCCGTCAAAGAATATATATTTTTTCTGGGGTGAAATTTAATTGCCAAAATACCAATCCCCTAAATCTGGTGTTCCAGCTATGGCTGGCTAAGTATAATACCTTCCGTCAAAGGACAGATTTTTTTCTGGGGTGAAATTCAATTACCAAAATACCAATCCCCAAAATCTGGTGTTCCAGCTGTGGCTGGCTAAGCTTAATACTGTCCGTCAAAGGATAGATTTTTTTCTGGGGTGAAATACAATTGCCAAAATACCAATCCCCTAAATCTGGTATTCCAGCTGTGGCTGGCCAAGTGTAATACTGTTCGTCAAAGGATAGATTTTTTTTCTGGGGTGAAATTTAATTGCCAAAATACCAATCCCCTAAATCTGGGGTTCCTGCTGTGGCTGGCTAAGTATAATACCTTCCGTCAAAGGACAGATTTTTTCTGGGGTGAAATTCAATTACCAAAATACCAATCCCCTAAATCTGGTGTTCCAGCTGTGGCTGGCTAAGCTTAATACTGTCCGTCAAAGGATAGATTTTTTTCTGGGGTGAAATTAATTTGCTAAAATACCAATCCCCTAAATCTGGGGTTCCTGCTGTGGCTGGCTAAGTATAATACCTTCCGTCAAAGGACAGATTTTTTTCTGGGGTGAAATTCAATTACTAAAATACCAATCCCCTAAATCTGGTGTTTCAGCTGTGGCTGGCCAAGTGTAATACTGTAAGTCAAAGGATAGATTTTTTCCTGGGGTGAAATTCAATTGCCAAAATAGCAATCCGCTAAATCTGGTGTTCCAGCTGTGGCTGGCTAAGTTTAATACTGTCCGTGAAAGAATAGATTTTTTTCCTGGGGTGAAATTTAATTGCCAAAGTACCAATCCCCTAAATCAGTGGTTTCAGCTGTTGCTGGCCAAGTGTAATACTGTCCGTAAAAGGATAGATTTTTTTTCTGGGGTGAAATTAAATTGCCAAAATACCAATCTCCTAAATCTGGTGTTCCAGCTGTGGCTGGCTAAGTTTAATACTGTCCGTCAAAGGATAGATTTTTTTCTTGGGTGAAATTCAATTATCAAAATACCAATCCCCTAAATCTGGTATTCCAGCTGTGGCTGGCCAAGTGTAATATTGTCCGTCAAAGAATATATATTTTTTCTGGGGTGAAATTTAATTGCCAAAATACCAATCCCCTAAATCTGGGGTTCCTGCTGTGGCTGGCTAAGTATAATACCTTCCGTCAAAGGACAGATTTTTTTCTGGGGTGAAATTCAATTACCAAAATACCAATCCCCAAAATCTGGTGTTCCAGCTGTGGCTGGCTAAGCTTAATACTGTCCGTCAAAGGATAGATTTTTTTCTGGGGTGAAATACAATTGCCAAAATACCAATCCCCTAAATCTGGTATTCCAGCTGTGGCTGGCCAAGTGTAATACTGTTCGTCAAAGGATAGATTTTTTTTTCTGGGGTGAAATTCAATTGCCAAGATACCAATCCCCTAAATTAGTGGTTTCAGCTTTTGCTTGCCAAGTGTAATACTGTCCGTCAAAGGATAGATTTTTTCTGGGGTGAAATTCAATTGCCAAAATACCAATCTCCTAAATCTGGTGTTCCAGCTGTGGCTGGCTAAGTTTAATACTGTCCGTCAAAGGATATAAAATAGATATCCTAAACATCTGTGCTTTCCGCTTTTCCTCTCCAATTGTAATTCTGTCCGTAATAGAGTATATTACACTTAGCGTGTCAGTGTCTAAACATAAGGCCTGAAAAATAAATCCTCTATATTTGCGCACGCTGCTGTGCATCTCCAAGTATATTTCTGTCCGTAAAAGGATACCTTTAAGCCAGGGCCTAAATACTAAGCCTAAAAATGATATTCCCCTAAATCTATGGTTTCTACTTTGCCTGTATTAGTGTAATACGGTACATAAATAGATAGCTAGATATTGTTAGGTGCATGTAAAAAAGGCCTTAATTTTAACTCTATACATTGGGCCAAATAAGTTTTTCCTTATTGTGGTGAACGGTAACAATGAGGAAAACATCTAATAAGGGAAGCGGACATGGTCGTGGTGGTGTTAGTGGACCCTCTGGTGCTGGGAGAGGACGTGGCCGTTCTGCCACAGCTACACGTCCTAGTGAACCAACTCCCTCAGGTCCCAGTAGCCGCCAGAATCTACAGCGATATTTGGTTTGGCCTAATGCCATTCTAAGGATGGTAAGGCCTGAGCAAGTACAGGCGCTAGTCAATTGGTTGGCCGACAGTGGATCCAACAGGTTCACATTATCTCCTACCCAGTCTTCTGCAGAAAGCGCACAGGTGGCACCTGAAACCCAAGCCCATCAGTCTGTCACATCACCCCCATGCATATCAGGGAACCTGTCTGAGACTCAAGTTATGGAGCAGTCTCTTATGCTGTTTGAAGACTCTGCAGGCAGGGTTTCCCAAGGGCATCCACCTAGCCCTTCCCCAGCGGTGGAAGACATAGAATGCACAACCACTGATGTTTCCTGATGAGGACATGGGAATACCACCTCAGCAGAGTTAGCACGTCTCTGATGATGCCGAAACACATGTGCCAACTACTGCGTCTTTCTGCAGTGTGCAGACCGAACAGGAGGTCAGGGAAGAAAACTGTGTGATAGACGATGCTGGGGATGATGAGGTCCTAGACCCCACATGGAATGAAGGTCGTGCCACTGACTTTCATAGTTCAGAGGAAGAGGCAGTGGTGAGACCGAGCCAACAGCGTAGCAAAAGAGGGAGCAGGGTGCAAAAGCAGAACAGCCGTCACCAAGAGAGTTCGCCTGCTACTGGCCACCGCCACCACTTTTTCACACAATGTGCTGACGACAAGACCTGAGTGGTTTTCACGCTGTGCCGTCAGAGCCTGAAGCGAGGCATTAACGTTCTGAACCTTAGCACAATCTGCATGACCAGGCATCTACATGCGAGACACGGGCTGCAGTGGAGTAAGCACCTTCAAAACCAAGAAAGTGCTCAGGCCCCTCCTGCTCCCTCTTCTGCTGCTTCCTCGGCCTCTTCCTCTGCCTCTAGAGGAATGTTGGCACCTGCCGCCCAGCAAACAGAAGATGTGCCACCAACACCACCACCTCCGTCACCAAGCATTTCCACTATGTCACATGGCAGCGTTCATCTCTCCATCTCAAAAACCTTGGAGAGAAAGCGTAAATTCCCACCTAGCCACCCTGGCCTGGCCCTGAATGCCAGCATTTATAAACTACTAGCCTTTGAAATGATTTCATTCAGGTTGGTGGACACGGACAGCTTCAAACAGCTGATGGCGGTGGCTGTCCCACAGTTTGTCGTTCCCAGCCGCCACTACTTCTTCAAGAGAGCCGTGCCTTTCCTGCACAACCAAGTATCGGATAAAATCAAGTGTGCACTGCGCAACGCCATCTGTGGAAAGGTCCACCTAACCACAGATATGTGGACCAGTAAGCACGGCCAGGGACGCTATATCTCCCTAACTGGCAGAAAGCTGTTTGGCGCACGTCCTTCCGCCGCCAAGGATCGCAGGGCATCATTCTTTGCCTCCTGTTGCCCAGGAGGAGGAGGAGAAAGAGGGGTCATTTCTCAACAGCAGACGCCAGGTACAAATTTGGCCAGGCAGGGACCACTACTGGAGGAGGATGAGGATGATGAGGAGGAGGAGGATGAGGATGAAGCATGTTCACAGCGTAGTGGCACCCAAAGCAGCTCGGGACCACTGGTGCATGGCTGGCGGGAAACGGAGGACCATGACGATACGCCTCCCACAGAGGACAGCTTGCCCTTACCTCTGGGCAGCCTGGCACACATGAGCGACTACATGCTGCAGTGCATGCGCAACGACAGCAGAGTTGCACACCTTTTAACGTGTGCTGACTACTGGGAGGCCACCCTGCTGGATCCCCAGTACAAAGACAACTTGCCCACCTTAATTTCCGCACTGGAGCGTGATAGTAAGATGCGTGAGTACAAGTGCGCGCTGGTAGACGCGCCCCAGAGAGCATTCCCAAATGACACGGGGGGACAAGTGGAATCACAAGGCGAAGGCAGGGGAGGAGCAAGAGGTCGCCAACACAGTTGTGTCAGCGCCTCAGAAGGCAGGGTTAGCATGGCCGACATGTGGAACAGCTTTGTCACCTCGCTGCAACAAACGGCCCCAACTGCTGATATGGAGCGTGTTAGCAGGAGGCAGCATTTGAACAACACGGTGGAACAGTACGTGTGCACACGCCTACACGTACTGACTGATGGTCCTGCCCCATTCAACTTCTTGGTCTCCAAATTGTCCACATGGCCAGAGCTTGCCCTGTATGCCTTGGAGGTGCTGGCCTGCCCTGCAGCCAGTGTACTCTCTGAACGTGTATTTAGCACTGCAGGAGGTGTCATTACAGACAGACGTAGCCGCCTGTCCACAGCCAACGTGGATAAGCTCACGTTCATTAAAATGAACCAGGCCTGGATCCCACAAGACTTGTCTGTACCTTGTGCAGAATAGACAGTTCTAACAGCCTCAACCATCCATCCTTGTACTCAAGTGCACTTATTCCTTTTTTTTTTTTTTATATGTCCCAATATTTTGGGGGAAACCCTTTTGTAAAAATGCTAAATAACACTCATCTGTGTTGTCTACTTATTCCTCCTTCGCCACCGCTTCCACCTAGACCGCCACGTGAGCCTACACCGCCACATCTACCCATTTACCGCCTCCTCAACCTCTTCCTCCTACATCATTCCTAATTTTTATTTTTTTTAAGGTCTTTTGTTTTTTAATTCATTTCCCTATCCACATTTGTTTGCAGAGCATTTGCCATGCTCTTAAGCACATTTTGCTGCCTTTTACAGCCCTCTAGCTCTTTCCAGGGCTATTTCTGAGCCATTTTAGTGGCCAAAAGTTTGGGTCTCCATTGACTTCGGGTGGGGTTCGGGTTTGGGGTCAAGTTCGGATCACGAACCCAAACTTTTTTGTGAAGTTCGGCCGAACCCGCCGAACCCGAACTTCCAGGTGTTCGCTCAACTCTAATTGCTATCTTTAGTAATTCTTGGGAAGATTTGATTGTCTGTGCAGTGATGGGTTGACATTAAAACCACGCAAATGCCATTTTTGCATGGCTTAGGTTAATTACTTGGCACATCAGGCTGTTTTTATTTCAAGTTCGGCCGAACCCCAACATCCAGGTGTTCGCTCAACTCTAATTATGCTGTACAGCCGCATCGACATTTTGGCAGCAGGCAGTCTGGCTGGAGGTTGGAGCTTGCTATCTGTTTGAACTTATCATTGGATATCAAAACCTATGGAGCTCCACCTCGGCTTTGCCTAATTTATTAGTGACTGCAACCAAGTAGGTCATTTTTACTTTATCCTATGTACCAGGACTATAATCAACTTCTCCCCAATTTTTCTTCCGGTGGTAATATCCTATCTAGGAAGCTGTGTTATTTGCATTATATTCCCCCTGAGGAGCCCGAAAGGGCAAAACGCGCCGGGGACAATACGGGGAATTATTTGTATTTGTGCCACTTTATACCTGTACTAATCATGCACTATGGTATAAGAGGGGCCGACGGTTTTTTTATGACCGAATAAGGGTGAGCATAGGGTGAAAACAGGTCAGGAACGGGGACAGGGAAATTCCACCACAAGGGATTGTCCTTGGGCTGAGACCTATTTAGGGCGGACTAGGGACAGATATTGCACTCTGCCCAGCCGGATATGCTACACCCTAATTTATACCTGTAAGTCACATTGTCTGCCACTAGGTGGCTATTTGTAATGTTGGCACAACTGTTTATTTCCCTATCGGGTTATGTGGTGTATTTTATCTTATATATCAAGTAAAAGTTATGTTTTAACAATAAGGGTCCACTAGATATTTTTTGAGTTAAGATTGGATTTTTGGAGACCCCCTCCATCAAAGTTTAAATTGTCTATTTGATGTAGATTGGTTGCTGTACAGCATGGTATCGCATATAATGTTTTAGAGCGTTATTTGAACAGCATGGACAGACCTTATTGCGGATGCAATTAAGGGGTGACATGGTGTCATGACACCGCTTAATAGCATATGTATGTTATTACTAAATGGTATTGTTTCTTACCTGGTAACAGATGCCTTGGTGCAGTCTGATCTTCTTGGGAGTCCCATCTTCATGGTGATTGGTGAGGATTGCAACGGTCCAGCATGTGAGTACCTATAAAAGAGAAGGGTGGTTGGTTAACTGCGCAGTTGCTGAGCGGCAGAGAAGAAGACCAGACCTGTACAGTAAGAAGAGAGAGGACACAGCATGGAAGATCTATTAAAGCAACTAATCGCTAAGGCTGAAACCTCTGGAGGAGAAGATTGGCTGTGACGATGCTTACAAGAGGATCCCCTCTGTTCCAGCAATCCTGCAGATAGGCGATCTTCTGAAACGGTCTGCGCTGCCTTACTTCCTAGGAGCGCAGAGCCGTCCACTAATGATGTAACACTGAAGCGCCCTCTAGTGGAAGAAGCTCCACCCCCACCATCTGGACCGAAGAGATCCAGAAAAGAAAAAAGAAGTTATTCTCCATCTTCTTTTTCAACAAAACGCAGGAATTTATATTCAGCTGCGCAGTCGAGCTCGAGGATGAAGGATAAACCACGCAGGAGGCTCCAACCGTCACTGCAATCAACCGACAAGCAAACTGCAAGCAAGCCTTCAATTGTCAGGCTCGAGTCTACTCCATTTCTAAGTGCTGGTGAGAATCAACCTGCACCCACACTACACAGTGACTGCTTCTTGCAGGGCACTAATACTAACAATGTTAATATACATTCAACTAATGATCTCTTTGTTAGGGATAAGATACAGTTATTCAAAGACTTTGTCTCGTTCCTATGAAAGAGTGATACTCAAAATAGAGCTGAGTCTGTTTGGTCAGTAATTGACAGCGACTCTGCATCCTTGGTAAATGAGACGCCCAATTTAATGGAGGAGGTTGCACCAACTGTAGGTGTGAAAAATAATGAGAAATTCCCTCTTCCAGATATTGAGAATAGTACAGGAATTAAAGAGATGTCTTTAAAAGACGCAATGCCTTGTCAAATTTCTCCACCTGTCGCATTCGATTAAGGAGAAAATATGGAAAAGAGAATACATAGACTTATTCGCTTTATTGCCATCAGCAAAAGATGTGGTGAAAAGCGAAAATAAGGGAGAAGAAGATAGGAAACGTAGTCAACAAAAAAGTTTTTTAAATTGGATTCAGGCTTTTTGTATCTACGCTACTGTGTTAGGAGAGAAGCAACCAATTCACTGCAGCAGCTTATTCTATTACTTAGACAGTATTTTAGAGACACCGCCTGGTTGAATTATGATGAGTCTTACAGACAGAAAATTGTGGTTTGCCCCAATTTATCCTGGGGGGATAAATACGTGGGATTGTGGCTGAACCTAATGTTGCCACAGCGAAATTTTCTTTTTCGGCAGCAACCCATTAGAAAAGGTTTATGCTTCGCCTATAATGAATCGACTTGTCGATGGCAATCAAACTGCAAGTATAAACATGAATGCAGTTTCTGTTAAGGGAATCACTCTGTATCCAAGTGCTATAAAAAACATGGATACTCCAATAAAGAGTCAAATAGAACTGGTGACTCCTTTGAGGCTACCAAGAATCTTACTTTGTTTAAGGCATTATCCAAACAGGCTGATGGCGCAACTACTAATTAAAAGCTTTTCAAATGGATTTTATGTTCCAAGTTTTAATGGTTCTGGTTGTTCAATTGTTGAGAATGCTAAATCTGTTCTACTTAATAAAAAGATAGTTCAGGAGAAAATGGAGGAAATTTCTGAAAATAGAGTTGCTGGTCCTTTTTTACACCCACCTTTCAAAAACTTCAGAATATTCCCCCTTGGCATTGTTCCAAAAAAGGAGATTAATAGTTACCGATTAATTCACAATTTATCATTTCCAAAGGATTTTTCTTTAAATGATATGATAGACAAAAATATGACTTCTGTTCATTACGCTTCATTTGATCTGGCCTTATCATTTTTACGAAAAGCAGGTAAAAATGCACTTATGTCTAAGACAGACATCAAGTCTGCTTTTCGTTTACCCCCCATTAATCCTATATGTTATAATTCTTTAGGATTTTATTTAAACGGTAATTATTATTATGATACGGCTCTACCAATGGGCCGTTTTCCACGTATTTGCACTGGCTACTGGAAGAACATTACGGCTTGGGTTACATAATACACTATCTTGAAGACTTCCTATTCATTGGAAAAGAGGGTACAGCAGATTGCATTAACCTTTTGTACACTTTTAGGAATATTACAGAATTCTTGAATTTTCCGTTAGCCGAGGAAAAAACGGTATACCCAACTAAAAGTTTAAAATTCCTAGGAATTTTTGTGGATACTGAAAAGATGGAATTCAAGATTCCAGATGAAAAAATTGAGGACATAAAAAACAAGCTATACGAATTACTTAGGCACAAAAAGACAACCCTTAAACATTTACAATCCGTTTTAGGTTCCTTGAATTTTATAGCTAGAATTATTCCAATGGGACGCATTTTTTCCAAGAGGCTTTACGCCGCTACTGCTGGTGTAAAAAATCCATATGACCATATCAGACTAAATAAGCAGCTTAAAGAGGATATTTGTATTTGGTTAACTTTCCTAGCAGAGTTCAATGGCAGGACCAATTGGCAGCAGGAGTTCATAGACTCGGATGCTTTACAGTTATCTACTGATGCTGCTGCCTCCGTAGGTTATGGAGCCTGCTTTAAGACCCATTCGTCAGCTGAAATTTGGCCTAAAAAATGGATGGACAGACCATTTAAAAAAAAACATCAATTTTCTAGAACTTTTTCTAGTCCTTGTAGCCTTAACTATTTGGGTTGATAATTTCAGAAATAGACAGATTCTTTTACATTCAGATAACAAGGGCGTGGTCTTTTCCATAAATTGTCAGCCTGCAGTCACCAGCTGTGCTTGTTTTATTAAGGCACATAGTATTACTCTGTTTGCGCAACAATATCTGGTGTGGTAAGGTGCAGGGTGCCGTCGTGGATGGCAGGTATGTGTCACCGAGGTTCATAGCCTCGGTGAGGTAAGAGCCCGTTTTTGTTGATGTCAGCAGCAGCTAGTGCTACTGACAGAGTTTAAATAGCATGGCTGCAAAGCCGATCCGGGCCGGCTCTTACCGGGAGCAGCTAAAGTGTAGGGTGGGTGGCTGCTCCCCACGACCCAGTCCTGGTTTTGGGCTGGGTTTAAAAGCTCAGCCAGCTCAGCAGCTGGAGGCTGTGATTATCCTGGAGCTGCTAACAGGGCTGAGGAGTTCTCTGTCCTGGAGGAAAGAGCTCAGCAAGGAGGTGTTTTGTTCCTGGCTACCTGAAGCTGGATTCTCCTGCGGCGGGGCCGACAGCGTGGTGCGAACCTGCACCTACACCTCCCAGGTGACTGAACCTGTGTTGGCCTGTTTTGCTTTGCCTCCTTGTGTCTGGCCTGTGTGAATTACCACCAAGAGACTGTTTCTGTTTATTTTTGTGTCAGTGTGAATAAAACACTGTTTGTTGCACAATTCTGGACTCCTTGTTTTGCCTCGGTACTGCACCCGCACCTCTGTCTACCAGAGCGACTCCCCACATTTGGTGTCGGATGCGGGCATGCGCAGTGAGGCTGGCGTGAACGCCGAAGTTTTGTTTTTCTAAAGTGCATGGAATATATTAAGCCAGCAAAGCTGCAAGCAGGAGTTTCTGGCAACATGGAGGCTGCTGTGAAGGCTCTCATAGAGGCTAACGTGCAGCAGCGGGAGACCAACCAACTACTGCTACAACATGTGATGGCGTTACAGGCGGCAGGAGCGTCCCACCACGTCCATGATGCCCGGAAAGCGGTCCGTGCGGCGATCCCAAAAATGACCCCCGCAGACGACGTTGAGACGTACCTGGCGGTTTTTGAGAAGGTCGCCGTGAGGGAAAAGTTACCCCGTGACCAGTGGGCCGAGGTGGTTGCTCCGTTCCTGGCATCCGGACCCCAGCAAGTTTTTTTTGATTTGGCAGACGACCAGGCTGCTGACTATTCCACGGTGAAGGGGGAGATCCTGGCCAGACTGGGGGTAAACGTGTTGGTCCGGGCTCAGCGGGTCCACCAGTGGGACTTCAAAGTGGCTGAACCCGCCAGGCCGCAGTACTATGAGTTGCTGCACAGGTTGCAAAAATGGCTGACATGTTTTGGAGGGCCTTGCCTTACCCCCTTCAACACTGGATCGGCCAGGTATCCCCCACCAATGCCCTTGAGATGGTCGACCTGGTGGAGCGATATGAGGGGGCCAGTCAAACCCCGGAAATCTCCACCCCAGTCCCGGCGGCCGGCCAAACCCGCCCGGGATGTACCTCTTGCAGATCCGTCCCCAGTGGTCTGCTGGCAGTGTCGGGAGCCTGGACACATAAGGGCCAACTGTCCACAGTGGGGGGAACCCATGGAGACTAATTATGGGTACCGGGCTTCCATGTATGCCCGGAGACTGTGTGCGACCGGCATCCCGGGACAATAGACAATCGTCATCTGTGCCAGGTGCAAGTCGGGGATAACCTGGCAGTGGCGCTGTTGGACTCAGGGAGCCTGGTAACCCTGGTAAGTGCTGCCCTGGTACAGCCCACCCAGTATACGGGCCGGACAGTGGGTGTGGTGTGCATACACGGAGACTTAAAGGACTATCCCACTGCTGTAATGTCTCTGTCCACGGCGGTCGGCACCTGGACTTGTGAAGTGGCGATCTCCACAAAGCTGCCCTATGAACTAATAATTGGGAGAGACTTCCCTGGTTTTCCGTCACTGTGGCCTGAGATGAAAGTGACTAATAGCCCTGAGACAGGGGTAACCCTAGCAGAGTGGCCTGATACCCCTGGAAGGCCAGAACCCTGGGAGCCCGAGTCTGAAGGGCCAGCGGTAGGGGTGACCACTGCTGCAGCGGTAGTGGGGAGACAACCCCACTGAGTGTAATGGTGGGAGACACGGAGGACTTGCCACCGGGACCTGAGTTGGCAGACCTCAATGTCTCCGGGGAAAATTTTGGGACCGCACAACACCGGGACCAAACCCTAACCAGGGCCTGGGAGAATGTGCTGGAAATTGATGGTAAACCCCAGAAACCAGGGGCTGAATTAATGTTCCCACGATTTATTGTTCTGCAGGATATGTTGTATCGGGTGAACCAAATCCGAGGTGAACCTGTTGAACAGTTGGTGGTGCCCACAGCGTATCGCAAGCTTGTCATGGAGCTTGCCCACCAACATGTTCTTGGGGGACACCTGGGGTGGCAGAAGACCCAGGACCGCATACTGCAGCGGTTTTATTGGCCCAGTGTGTTCAAGGAAGTAGAAAATTATTGTAAGTCCTGTCCAACCTGTCAGGTAACTAGCCCCCAGCCACATTTCCGTAGTCCTCTGGTACCTCTGCCAATTATTGAAGTACCGTTTGAGCGAATTGCTATGGATTTAATTGGGCCTGTACCAAAGTCTGCTAGGGGCCACCAACACATTCTGGTAGTTCTCGACTATGCCACTCGGTATCCGGAGGCGGTGCCTCTGCGACATACCTCAGCTAAGCTCATTGCCAAAGAGTTAATGGAGATGTTTTCCCGTGTGGGCCTGCCAAAAGAGGTTCTGACAGACCAAGGGACCCCTTTTATGTCCAAAGTAATGAAGGAACTGTGTAAATTGTTGCGTATAAAGCAGTTACGGACGTCCGTTTACCATCCGCAAACAGACGGTCTTGTTGAGAGGTTTAACCAAACTCTAAAGAATATGTTAAAAAGGGTGGTGTCTAGAGATGGGAAGGACTGGGACCTGCTTCTGCCCTATCTCATGTTCGCAGTGCGAGAGGTACCCCAGGCCTCTACTGGGTTCTCGCCCTTCGAACTGCTTTATGGCAGACACCCTCGGGGCCTGTTGGATATCGCCAAGGAAGCATGGGAACAACAGCCTGTCCCCACAAAAGTGTCATTGAGTATGTCACCCAGATGCAGGAACGGATGGAAAGGGTGTTGCCGTTGGTCCGGGAGCATATGGAGGCAGCGCAACAAGCCCAGAGTAGGGTGTATAATCGTCAGGCTCGGGTGCGGGGCTTCAATCCGGGAGATCGAGTGTTGGTTCTGGTACCCACCCTTGACAGCAAATTCCTAGCTAGGTGGCAGGGCCCCTATGAGGTGGTCGAGAAGGTAGGGAAGTAAATTACAAAGTACACCAGCCAGGGAGGCGCAAGCCGAGCAGGTGTACCATGTGAATTTGCTAAAGCCGTGGAAAGATAGGGACACGGCCGACGACCACAGCCCCCGGCCAGGGCTTCTAGGTGAAAAGGGTCCAGCCCCACAGTTCGAGGCCTGTGAAGCCGTAACCACGGTAAAAATTGCAGACAGCCTGTCTTCCACACAAGTTCAGGAAGTCAGGGAGTTCCTCAGTCGGAACACGGATGTGTTCTCGGACCTCCCTGGCCGCACGTCTCTCATCCGACATGACATCGTCACTGAGCCTCAGGCCAAGGTCGGTTAAAACCATACCGGGTACCCGAGGCTCGGCGGCGGGCCATCGCGGAGGAAGTGCAGTTAATGTTGAAGCTCGATGTCATTGAGGAGTCGAAAAGTGAGTGGGCCAGTCCCATAGTCCTAATACCCAAGCCGGATGGGACGTTGCGGTTCTGCAACGACTTTCGCAAGTTAAATGAAGTATCCAAGTTTGGCGCGTATCCCATGCCCCGAGTAGACGAGCTTGTTGAAAATTTAGGACAAGCCCGTTATTTTTCTGTGCTGGACCTCACTAAAGGGTACTGGCAGGTACCCTTAACGGAGGCGGCTAAGGAAAAACCGCGTTTGTTACCCCGCAGGGCCTGTATCACTACAAGGTGTTACCCTTTGGCCTGCATGGCGCCCCGCCACTTTCCAGAGGTTAATGGACATAGTGCTGCGACCACATCGTCGGTACGCCTCGGCCTACTTAGATGATGTAGTCATCCACAGCACCGACTGGGAAAGCCATTTACCCAAGGTGCAGGCGGTAGTGGATGCCCTGAGGAAAGCTGGACTAACCGCCAATCCAAAAAAGTGTGCGATTGGGTTGGAAGAGACCAAATATCTGGGATATGTAATTGGGCGGGAGTCATCAAACCTCAGGTAACTAAGGTAGAGGCCATTCGTAGCTGGCCCCGACCGGTCACCACCAGGCAGGTAAAGTCGTTCCTGGGGATTGTAGGATACTACATTAGGTTTGTGCCCCACTTTGCCACAATAGCAGCGCCATTGACAGACCTGTTGAAGGGACGAAAGTCTGGGAGGGTTAGCTGGAGTGAGAAGGCGGAGGAGGCTTTCTCCGCGTTGAAGTCGGCCCTGTGTGGGTCCCCGGTTTTGGTGACACCCGACTTCAACAAGGAGTTTGTCGTACAGACCGACGCCTCGGAGGTAGGCCTCGGTGCGGTACTGTCGCAGGAGGTCAACGGGGAAGAACATCCCGTTGTCTTCCTGAGCCGTAAGCTCAGTCCCGCCGAGTCCAGATATAGTATAGTGGAGAGGGAGTGCCTGGCTATCAAGTGGGCACTCGAATCTCTCCGCTACTACCTGTTAGGGAGGAGGTTCCGTCTGGTGACCGACCATTCCCCCTCAAATGGATGAGTCAGGCCAAGGAGAGGAATGCTCGGGTCACCAGGTGGTTCCTGTCCCTTCAAAATTTCAAGTTCTCCGTGGAACATAGGGCAGGTCGCTTGCAGGGAAATGCAGATGCCCTTTCCGCGTCCACTGCCTCACATGTGTCCACCCCTCAGGGTTGAACAAAGGGGGTGTGTGGTAAGGTGCAGGGTGCCGTCGTGGATGGCAGGTATGTGTCACCGAGGTTCATAGCCTCGGTGAGGTAAGAGCCCGTTTTGTTGATGTCAGCAGCAGCTAGTGCTACTGACAGAGTTTAAATAGCATGGCTGCAAAGCCGATCCGGGCCGGCTCTTACCGGGAGCAGCTAAAGTGTAGGGTGGGTGGCTGCTCCCCACGACCCAGTCCTGGTTTTGGGCTGGGTTTAAAAGCTCAGCCAGCTCAGCAGCTGGAGGCTGTGATTATCCTGGAGCTGCTAACAGGGCTGAGGAGTTCTCTGTCCTGGAGGAAAGAGCTCAGCAAGGAGGTGTTTTGTTCCTGGCTACCTGAAGCTGGATTCTCCTGCGGCGGGGCCGACAGCGTGGTGCGAACCTGCACCTACACCTCCCAGGTGACTGAACCTGTGTTGGCCTGTTTTGCTTTGCCTCCTTGTGTCTGGCCTGTGTGAATTACCACCAAGAGACTGTTTCTGTTTATTTTTGTGTCAGTGTGAATAAAACACTGTTTGTTGCACAATTCTGGACTCCTTGTTTTGCCTCGGTACTGCACCCGCACCTCTGTCTACCAGAGCGACTCCCCACACTGGTTAAAAGCCAAATATATTGAGGGTAGGAATAACTTAATAGCTGACTCTCTGTCCCGGCAGAACATCGATTTGTTCAGAAGAATCGTCCCAGATGCAGACAAGTATGGGACTCCCTGTCCGGAAATTCTATGGAACTTGATACTTTTACAGAATTCATTAGCAAAAACAACTTGGGCTGCTTATTCAGCGGCATGGTTTAATTGGCAACAATTTTGCTTGGCCAACAACATGGACTTTAAGAAAGGCGAATCTATTGATTTATTATTTTTCATTCAGAAATTATTAAAGGAAGGTAGGAAAGGAGACTATATTCAAAAAATTATATATGGTATTTCCTTTTTTCAAAAAATGCTTAATATCACTCCATTTTGAGATAAATTTTTAGCTAAACAATTATTAAAAGGTTCAAAAAGAATGAAAAAGGAGATTATTAGAACTAGACCATTGTCTTTGGAAAATTTAAAAAACTTTTTGGACTACTTACCTCTTATTTGTTCTTCCTCCTATGAAGTGTCCATGTTTAACGCAGCTTATTTAATTTCCTTTTTCTGTGCTCTGCGGATAAGTGAAGTCACATCTGCAAATAGAATATTGGCAGCGCCATTACTTTTAAAGGATTTTATAATTCATAAGAACAGAATTTGTATCCTCATTAGAAAATCTAAGACTGACCAGTTAAGAAAAGGGTCTTGGTGTCATCTTAATAGATTTTATTTGGAAGAGTTATGCCCAGTAATAGCCATGGAAGAGTGGATACAAAAGAGGGGTGTTGCCGATGGCCCTTTATTCCTACACTTAGATAATATCCCTCTCACTAAATACCAATTTAATTTTGTTTTAACAAAATGCAAAGTGCAATTTAACCTGATCGGCGAAAACATTTCTGCCCATTCCTTCAGGATAGGCGCTGCCACTTATGCTCATAAATTGGGACTAAATGCAAGGGATATAAAAAGGATTGGTAGACGGAAGTCCAATAGATACAAAATTTATGTAAGACCTGATTTATTATGCTAATCTTTTGCAGATATAAAGATTGTATGGATAATAGGAAATGAATTAGTGGACGCAGCTTATGACCGTTCAGGCAAGAATAAGATTTTCCTCGGATAATTTAGGTTTTGGTAACAGTGTTTTGGTTTTTGGAAGGGTAATTTTAAACACAAGTTAATTGAAGTGTATTCACTCTGTTGTTCTCTTTCAGTTATTTGGCCCTTGCCTGATTTAGTTATTTTTCACGTTGGAGCTGATGACATAGGCAAAGTGAGCACGCATATTCTCTTAAAAGATATGAAAGAGACATTTTTAAAAGTACAAAATTGGCTTATTCAGAAATTGTTCCGAAGTGGGAGTGGAAATATAAACAGATGTCTTTTATGGATAAAATAAGAATTAGGATCAATAAAAACATGGAGAAATTCTTGGCGTTGCACAGTAAGCTCTCATACAGACACATAGAGTTAGAAGGTTATACAGAAGGTCTTTACGTCAAGAGTAAATCTTCTTGGTCTTCAATTGGTTTAGACATTCTTAATGTAGGTTTTGAGAACATGATTGAAAAAGGCTGCGGTACGGTATGTGCCATTTAGCTTTGCTATATGGCGCTTTGGGGGTAAATAGTCACTTTTTAGTGGACTATATATAATTGATTATTAGTCAAAGTTATTTGGATTTAGAGTTAATTTTATTGGTATTTAATTGTTAAGGATAACATACCGAACACCGTGGCCTATTATATCCATACGAATAAAATATTTAAATGATAATTTGGTCTGTTGTGTTTTATATACTGAATTCTGGGGTTTATGGCACCATGGACAGACCTTATTGCGGATGCAATTAAGGGGTGACATGGTGTCATGACACCGCCTAATAGCATATGTATGTTTTTACTAAATGGTATTGTTTCTTACCTGGTAACAGATGCCTTGGTGCAGTCTGATCTTCTTGGGAGTCCCATCTTCATAGTGATTGCTGAGGATTGCAACGGTCCAGCATGTGAGTACCTATAAAAGAGAAGGGTGGTCGGTTAACTGCGCAGTTGCTGAGCGAAAGAGAAGAAGACCCCCTCCCTAAAAGAATTGTCACGGTGTTTAGTCTGGGGGTAAATAGTCACTTTTTAGTGGACTATATATAATTGATTATTAGTCAAAGTTATTTGGATTTAGAGTTAATTTTATTGGTATTTAATTGTTAACGATAACATACCGAACACCGTGGCCTATTATATCCATACGAATAAAATATTTAAATGATAATTTGGTCTGTTGTGTTTTATATACTGAATTCTGGGGTTTATGGCACCATGCACTCGCATATAATGTTTTAGAGCAGGGATACCCAACCTGCGGCCCTCCAGCTGTTGCAAAAATACAACTCCCATCATTCCCTGACAGCCTACAGCTATTATCCTACAGAAGGGCATCATGGGAGTTGTAGTTTTACAACAGCTGGAGGGCCGCAGGTTGAGCATCCCTGTTTTAGAGCATCATTTGAACAGCATGCACTTGCATATAATGTTTTAGAGTGTCAGCTCACCTGCAGGCACTCGCATATGATGTTTTAGAGCATCAGCTCATCTGCAGGCACTCGCTTATAATGTTTTAGAGCGTCAGCTCACCAGCAGGCACTAACATATAATGTTTTAGAGTGTCAGCTCAGCAGCAGGCCCTCGCCCCTTATGTTTTAGAGGGTCACCAGCAGGCCCTTGCTCCAAATGTTTTTGAGGGTCACCAGCAGGCCACCAATCATATTTTTTCAATGGTGTGTATGATGCCCTTCTTTATGTGTAATAAAGGGTTTATTGTAGTGCCGGTTCCTTGTAATTTTTGGCAGCACTTTCACTTAGTGCATAGGCTTTATGAGTGTAGGGGTCCCACTACCTGAACAATTGTACCACAATGTGAATGAGGCCCTCCTTTATGTGATATACAGGCTGTTTCAGAGGGCCTTTTGCTTGTAATTTTTGGCAGCACTTGCACTTTATGTACAATTAAATATACAGGAAAGAATGTTTCCTAACAACTGCTCATGTGAAATTGATATTTTTGGGGAGGTTTTGTGCGTATTTTTGTAAGTTGGTAAAAGTGGCGTACAACTCGAATAACATGGTTCCCAGCAGCTACCTGGGAGTCCAAGATACATCCAGACATCGTCCTCATGCTATTCCCGATCCATTTAGTTGGTGTTTCTGTCACTTTCTGACCTTTTCCAATGGACCGGGCACCCTCCCCTCTTCAGAGCAGTGGGTGCATGGTTGTCTCCTATTGACTTCCATTATACTCGGGTGCTCGGCCGAGCACACAAATATAGAATTGTAGTGCTCAATAATCACTACTGCCCAGTAATCCAGCGGATCTTCAATGTGGGGTTGCAGGGTGCTGTCCAAGTATGCCACCACCTGCTGGTTCAGGTCTTGCTCCAGGTCTACCTGCTGCTGCTGGTGAGTAGTTTCTTCACTATGCGGGTGAAAAAAGCTGTTCATCAGCGACTGTAGACTCAGGCTGCTGCTGATGGACCTGGTACTGCTCTTGCCACTCCACCCCTCCCCAGCAGCCATGGCAGTGGAACATGAGCGCAGAGGGCTCCCCTGGTCAGACCTGCAAGAGGATGGACAATTGAGCAGATAAGCACCTGCCAACTGAGTATATAGGAAGTCTCTGTAGTAATTAAGTTTGTCCTCCCTCTCAGTGGGTATAAAACAGGCCCCCATTTTGGACCGGTAGCGAGGGTCCAACAAGGTTGAGAGCCAGAAGTCATCCCTCTGCCAAATGGTGACAATTCGGCTGTCACTACGCAAGCAAATGGGCATGCATTGGGCCATTTATGCAAGTGACTCGAAGGGACTCCCTGCCTCCATCTCCACTGCATACTGCCACGGTGTGTCTGGGTCTTCTGTCTTGTCTTCCTCATCACCCTGTAGCTCCTCTGGCTGCTCCTGCTCCTCCTCAGCTGAGTAGAAAAAACACCCATTACTCTACACATTGCTTGCGCTCCAATGTCTTTTTCCACCTTCTCCTCCTCCTCCAGTTCAGCCCCCATTGGGCTTATGTGGCCCCTGACCAGCCATTGTTACCACCATCTTTTTAAGGTCATGAAGCAGTGGAATGAGGTAGTTCATCCCATACTCCTGGCAACGGACAAATTACGTGGCCTCCTCAAATGGCCTGAGCAAATGGCAGGTGTCACGCATGAGCTGCCACTGTCTGACATCGAAATTACACAGGGAAGTACTCCTCCCTAGAGTTGAGCGGACACCTGGAAGTTCGGGTTCGACGGGACACCCAGACAGAGGAGGGGTTTATTCATGGCAAAAATGGTAAGATTGCACCCAACAATTTAAAAGAAGATTCTTCAAATTTTCGGTCCCTGTCACCTATGCAGAGCCAGGGTTTGTACCCAGCAAAAATGGCAATATTTCACCCAACAATTTAATAGAAGATTTTCCGCATTTTTGGTCACTGTCACCTATGCAGAGCAGGGGTTTGTACCCTGGCAAAAATGGTAATTTTGCACCCAACAATTTAAAAGATTTTCAGCATTTTCGTTCACTGTCACCTATGCAGAGCAGGGGTTTATACCTGGCAAAAATTGTAATTTTGCACCCAACAATTTAAACGAAGATTTTTCTAATTTCCGTTCCCTGTCACTTATACAGTGCAGGGTTACTTGACAGCAAAAAATTGGAATTTGTCAACTCCTGAACTCCCAGATGGACTAACTACCGGTATATTATTGTCCCCGAAAAATATGCAGCGCAGGACGCAAAGGTAATTCCTGGCCTTAAAAATTATGATTTTTCCACCACCCATGAATAAAATGGATTTCAGTGGTATATTTTGGGGTATAGGACCAAATCGTTCTCAACATTATATTCCACCCAGTCTTCATTAGTGATGACTCGAACATAAAATTTTCAGTTCGCGAACGGCGACGCGAACTTCCGTAAATGTTCGCGAACGGGCGAACCGGGCGAACCGCCACAGACTTCAATAGACAGGCGCATTTTAAAAACCAAAGGGACTCTTTCTGGCCACAATAGTGATGGAAAAGTAGTTTCAAGGGGACTAACACCTGGACTGTGGCATGCCGGAGGGGGATCCATGGCAAAACTCCCATGGAAAATTACGTAGTGGACGCAGAGTCGGGTTTTAATCCATAAAGGGCATAAATCACGTAACATTCCTAAATTGTTTGGAATAACATGCTTTAAAACATCCAGTGTGTGTATACGATTAGGTATGATGTTGTATCGATCAGGTAGTGTAAGGGTTACGCCCACTTTACAGACATTGACAGACCAAACTCCCCTTTTAATGCACCTCAAACAACCGCAAACAGTCCATTTGCACAACCGCAAACTCCCCATTTGCACAAGGTTGGATACCAAGCTAGCTACGTCCCGGTGATGTCATTAAAGGTTTCTTCCTCCACCCAGCCACGCACAACAACAAGGGTCCCCGAAAGTTGAATTAAATTGATTTTTCGAACGGGGAGATGGTTAAAAAAACGCTGGCTCCCTCCCCTTTGTTTTAATCCACGGTCACTGCGTCTGCGCCGTGCAATTTACTGTCACACCCGATATGAGTGGTATTTTCTGTAGTACTATTCTCATCAGTTTAATCCCTGTTACGTCCCCAATCTGGGGTCCATCTATTGAATTGATTTTTCGAACGGGGAGATGGTTAAAAAAACGCTGGCTCCCTCCCTTTTGTTTTAATCCACGATCACTGCGTCTGCACCATGCAATTTACTGTCACACCCGAGTGGTGTCTTAACTAGTACTATTCATATCAGTTTAATCCCTGTTACGTCCCATATCAGGGATTGCCTTTTTTTTAAAAAAAATTTCATCCGGGTACCTTCCACTGTGGTGTCCCAATAGCGACAAATTTTTTGAAGGCCTCAGACTCCACCATCTGGTATGTTAAAAGCTGGCGGGCTAAGAGTTCCGTCAATCCAGCTGTCAGACGCCGGGCAAGGGGGTGACTCTGTGACATTGGCTTCTTACGCTCAAACATGTCCTTAACAGACACCTGACTGTGGGCAAATGAGCAGGAACTGCTGAAGGTGAGAGGCGGAGTGGCGGTTGGTTGAGAGGTGGCAGGGAGGATAGCAGTGGTTGACGTGGCTGAAGATGCTGGACCAGGAGGAGCATGGTGGCTTTGAGTTTGTGTGCTGCTTGTACGCATGTGTTGATCCCATAGGCGTTTGTGATGTGAGATCATGTGCCTTCGCAAAGCAGTTGTACCGAGGTGGGTGTTGGACTTCCCACGACTCAGTTTCTTTTGGCACAAGTTGCAAATGGCATTGCTGTTAACAGAGGCAGACACACAAAAAAAATGCCACACTGCTGAGATTTGCAATGACGGCATTCTGGTGGTGGCAACAGCATGCGTTGACTGGCGTGCTGTCTGGCTGACCCCGGGTGCCGATACATGCTGTCTGACGACCTCCCCCTGCTTCCAACTTGTCTCCTCCTTCTCTCTGTCTCCCCTTCTGAACTTTCCCCCTCCTCTTCTCTTCGAGCAGGCACCCACGTGGCATCCGTGGACACATCGCCATCATCAACCGCTTCACTTGTATCTGACACCTCAGCAAAGGAAGCAGCAGCGGGTACAACATTATCATCATCATCATCACACTGTACGTCCATGTGTGTAATCCTGCCTGACTGAGACATATCCCTGTAATCTACATCATCTGGCAATAATGGTTGCTCATCACTAATTGCAGACAACTGATGTGTAAATAACTCCTTTGATGGATCAAGTGAAGCGGTTGTGGTGGCTGTGATGGTAGTAGTGGTGGTGGCGGCGGGCGGGTGCGTGGTAACTTGAGAGCAGGTGACCGAAGCTGAGCTGGAGGAGGATGGTGCGTCAAGGTTCTTAGCGGAAGCTGTTGAAGATTGGGTGTCCTGTCTAAGCCAGTCAACTATGTCCTCAGAATTTTTCAGGTTCAGGGTACGTGGCCTCTGAACACTAGGCATTATTCCAGGGCCAGTGGAAATCACAGCACCACGACCACGACAGCCCCTGCGGGGTGGCCTGCCTCTGCCTGTACTTTTTTTTAGATAACTGGTACTACGCGTGCTAGGTACTGTGCCACGCGGTATGAGTGGTGGTGGGCACTGGCAGTGGGCACACTACAGTCTGTGGAAGTCGGCCTGACACACACAGGCAGCAGGCAAGCAACTGAAATTAGACTAAAGTGTAAAAATTAAATGCCTGTGCCACCCGGTATGAGTGGTGGTGGGCACTTGCAGTGGGCACACTACAGTCTGTGGAAGTCGGCCTGATACACACTGGCAGCAGGCAAGCAACTGAAATTGGACTAAAGTGTAAAAATTAAATGCCTGTGCCACACGGTATAAGTGGTGGTGGGCACTGGCAGTGGGCACACTACAGTCTGTGGAAGTCGGCCTGACACACACTGGCAGCAGGCAAGCAACTGAAATTAGACTAAAGTGTAAAAATTAAATGCCTGTGCCACCCGGTATGAGTGGTGGTGGGCACTGGCAGTGGGCACACTACAGTCTGTGGAAGTCGGTCTGACACAAACTGGCAGGCAACTAACCTTAGATTAAAGGGTAAAAATGAAATGCCTTTGTTTGATGCAAAGTCCTGTGCAACACGGTGTGAGTGGTGGGCACTGGCAGTGGGCACTATGTAGTCTGTGGGCCTGCAGCTCCTCACACACAGGCAGGCCAGGCAATTGCAATATATATATGGAGAAAAAAAAAGCAGACTAATATAGCAGCCCTAAAAAGGGCTTTTTGGGGTGCTATCAGGACGCTGTCCTTACAGCATAGATCAGATGAGTCTTTCAGAACTGGAGTGGATACTGAATACACTAGCCTAGCTATCAATTTCCCTATTAAATCAGCAGCAACTACACTCCCCCTCCTCTCACTAAGACTGCAGCTTCAGAATGAATCTAAAATAGATGCTGTGCAGGAGGTGAGAGGGTCTGGGAGGGAAGGTATGCTGCTGATTGGCTGGAATGTGTCTGCTGACTGTGAGGTACAGGGTCAAAGTTTGCTCAATGATGATGTATAGGGGGCGGACCGAACATCGCATATTGTTCGCCCGCCAAGGCGAACGCGAACAAGGTATGTTCGCGGGAACTGTTCGCCGGCGAATATTTTGGGCCATCTCTAGTCTTCATCCCTGCCCTCTTTGTCGGTCTGCACACAGCAGAAAGCTGCAGCAGTTTGCACCTGTGTTTCGTCATCATCAGAGACATGCGGTGGTCTTCCCATGTCCTCATCCTCAAACCTAAGTGGTTGGGCATCCGTGCAATCAATCTCTTACACTTCTGGGGCAGGGCTATGGTTATAGCACTGGGAAACCCTGCCAGCAGAGTCATCAAAAAGCATAAGAGACTACTGCATGACTTGGTGCTCCGATTGCTTGACTGATTTGAAAGGGGGTGAGGTGACAGACTGATGGGCATTGGCTGCAGGTGCAAACTCTGACCTTTCAGCAGTGGGAGACAATGTTAAAGTACTGGAGGCACTGTCAGCCACCCAATCTACTAGCGCCTTTACTTGTTCTGGCCTCACCATTTGTAGAGCGGCATTCAGACTTACCAAATAACGCTGCAGGTTCTGTTGCCTACTCACACCTGAGGAAGGTGTTTCACTTGGACCTGTAGTTGGCGCAGAATGGCCAAGTCCTCTCCCTGCAACAGGAGCACCACCAACACCACCACGACCATGCCCACATCCCTTATTTGATGTTCTCCTCATTATTTGCGTTCACCCACCAAACTAACAGATGGTTTATCTCCGGTGTCAATTTAACTGCCAATAGTCAACCATTAAGTTCACTAACAGTAAGGCAGTGCCCGTGTCATAAACAGAATAAATTTATTAAGGTCACACAACAGTGTAACGGAGCAAATCAATACAATAACTTCACTATCACCAAAAATTAGATTTTTCAAACCAACAATGTAAAAGCAGAAGTTAACGGTTTTATTTGACTTTCAGAAATGCAGCGTACACCGCTAATGTGCTACCACAAAACCTGTGTGTTTGCAACCAACTATGTAACTGCGGAGTTCAAAAGGTTACTTAAAATGACTGAAATACAGGGTAGGCCTCAGATCTGCTATGTAGCACAAAACCAGTGTTTATTGCAACAAACTACAGAAATGCAGTTTGTCACTGCTAAATTTTAAAATAGGTTTTTGTGCGTTGTATGCCAAACTGCTCTGTGGAACAACAATAAGGCTACATGCACACGACCGTTGTTTGTTTCCGCGTCCGTTCTGTTTTTTTTCACGGATAGGATGCTTCCCCATTCATTTCAATGGGTCCGTCAAAAAAATCGGATGGTCAACCGTTTTTGTTCCGCATCCGTAATCCGTGTTTTCATTCCGTCAAAAAAATAGTGCATGTCCTATTTTTTTCACGTTTGCGGACAAGGATAGGCATTTTTACAATGGATCTGCCATAAAAATCGGATCCGTCAAAAAAAACGGTCCATCATCCGATTTTTTTTACGGACGCAAAATTTCCAGGAGGAGCGGACGCGGAGGCAGGCAACGGTCGTGTGCATGTAGCCTAAGGGTTAATTTCCCGCAAATACACAAATGCTGTATGTCACTGCTAAATTTTAAAAAATGTTTTTGGGGCTTGTATGCAAAACTGCTCTTTGGAACAACAATACGGGTTTATTTGCCCCAAATACAGGAATGCAGTATGTCACTGCTAAATTTTAATCCCTTAAGGACATGGCCCTATTTCACCTTAAGGACCAGGCCATTTTTTGAAAATCTGACCATTGTCGATTTATGTGTGAATAACTTTAAAATGCTTTTACTTACCCAGGCCGTTCTGAGATTGTTTTTTCCCCACATATTGTACTTCATGACACTGCTAAAATCGGGTCAAAAAAGTTATTTTTTTAGCATAAAAAATACCAAATTTACCAAAAAAATTGAAAATTTAGCAAATTTCAAAGTTTCAGTTTCTCTGCTTCTATAATACAAAGTAATACCCCCCAAAATGGTGATGACTTTACATTCCCCATATGTCTACTTCATGTTTGGATAATTTTGGGAATGCCATTTAATTTTTTGGGGATGTTACATAGCTTAGAAGTTTAGAAGCAAATTTTTAAATTTTTCAGAAATTTTCCAAATCCCACTTTTTATGGACCAGTCCAGGTATGAAGTCCCTTTGTTAGGTTTACATAATAGAAACCACCCAAAAATTACCCCAGTTTAGAAAGTACACCCCTCAAGGTATTCAAAACTGATTTTACAAACTTTGTTAACCCTTTAGGTGTTCCACAAGAGTTAATGGAAAACGGAGATAAAATTTCAGAATTTCGATTTTATGGAAAATTTTCCATTTAATCCATTTTTTCCACTAACAAAGCAAGGGTTAACTGCCAAACAAAACTCAATATGGGTTGCCCTGATTCCGTAGTTTGCAGAAACACCCCATATGTGGTCCTAAACTACTGTTTGGCGAAACGGGAGAAGATAGAAGGAGGGGAACATCATATGTTTTTAGAAGGCAGATTTTGCGGGACTGTTTTTTATACACCATGTCCCATTTCAAGCCCCCCGTTGCACCCATAGAATAGAAATTCCAAAAAAGTGACTCCATCTAAGAAAGTACACCCCTCAAGGTATTCAAAATTGGGTTTACAAACTCTGTTAACCCTTTAGGTGTTCAACCAGAGTTAATGGCAGATGGAGAAACAATATTGGAATTTCGATTTTTTTTGGGAAAATTTTCCATTTTAATCCATTTTTTCCAGTAATAAAGTAAGGGCTAACTGCCAAACAAAACTCAATATGGGTTGCCCTGATTCTGTAGTTTGCTGAAACACCCCATATGTGGTCGTAAACTACTGTTTCGCCAAATAGGAGGACATAGAAGGAGGGGAACGCCATATTGGTTTTGGCAGATTTTGCGGGACTGTTTTTTATTTACACCATGTCCCATTTCAAGCCCCCCGTTGCACCCCTAGAATAGAAATTCCAAAAAAGTGACTCCATCTAAGATATTACACCCCTGAAGGTATTCAAAACTGGGTTTACAAACTTTGTTTAACCCTTTAGGTGTTCCACAAGAGTTAATGGCAGATGGAGAAACAATTTTGGAATTTCGATTTTTGGGAAAATTTTCGATTTTAATCCATTTTTTCCAGTAATAAAGTAAGGGTTACCTGACAAACAAAACTCAATATAGGTTGCACTGAATCTGTAGTTTGCAGAAACACCCCATATGTGGTCGTAAACTACTATTTGGCCAAACGGCAGGACATAGAAGAAGGGGAACGCCATATGGTTTTTGTAAGGCAGAGTTTGCTGGACTGGTTTATTTACACCATGCACCCTTTCAAGCCCCCTGATGCACCCCTAGAGTAGAAATTCCATAAAAGTGACCCCATCTTGGAAACTACGGGATAAGGTGGTAGTGTTTTTGATAATATTTTAGGGTAAATATGATTTTTGGTTGCTTTATATTACACTTTTTTGAGGCAAGGTAACAAAAAATTAAAATTCAAAAATTGTTTCTACATTCGCCATTAAGTTTTGTGGAACACCTAAAGGAATAAAAAAGTTTGTAAAGTAATTTTTTAATACCTTGAGGGGAGTAGTTTCTTAGATGGGGTATCTTTTTTGGAGTTTTTAGTCTAGGCTACATCAGGGGGGCTTCTAATGGGACATGGTGTAAATAAACCAATTCATCATAATCTGCCTTCCAGAAACCATATTGCGTTCCCTTCGTTCTATGCCCTGCCTTGTGGCTATTTAGCCATTTATGACCACATATGGGGTGTTTCTGCAAACTACAGAATCAGGGCAATAACTATTTAGTTTTGTTTGGTTGTTAACCCTTGCTTTATTACCGGAAAATACAAGATTACACTCACCGGTAATCACTTTTCCATAAGCCCATGGCAGCACCCCGCCTCGATCCGGGACAGAAAACAGGAACTTTTGTGGAGAGTTCAAAAGGAAGGCATCATCCCCCTTCTCATCAGTTTATAGCGAGAGCATGTCCTGGAAAATATTCAAACACACACATATTCTCTTCTTTTTTTTAAATTTATAAATAAATAAATATATATATATATATATATATATATATATATATATATTGTAAGAGGGTGCAAGGTATTATATGCGATGGCAGGTACGTGTCACCGAGGTTGCTGGCCTCGGTGAGGTGAGAGCCGGGTTTTATTGTCTGCAGCAGCTAGTGCTGCTAGACTCTGTGACTTAGTTTGGCTGCAAAGCTAATCCGGGCCGGCTCTTACTGGGAGTAGGTAAAGTGTAGGGTGGGTGCCTACTCCCCACGGTCCAGGCCGGACTTTATCCGGCCTCTTTAAAAGGCAGCCTCCTTAGCAGCTGGGGAAGTGATTATCCTGGAGCTGCTAACAGGGCTGAGGAGTTCTCTGTCCTGGAGGAAAGAGCTCAGCAAGGAGGTGTTTTGTTCCTGGCTACCTGAAGCTGGATTCTCCTGCGGCGGGGCCGACAGCGTGGTGCGAACCTGCACCTACACCTCCCAGGTGACTGAACCTGTGTTGGCCTGTTTTGCTTTGCCTCCTTGTGTCTGGCTTGTGTGAATTACCACCAAGAGACTGTTTCTGTTTATTTTTGTGTCAGTGTGAATAAAACACTGTTTGTTGCACAATTCTGGACTCCTTGTTTTGCCTCGGTACTGCACCGCATCGCTATCTACCAGAGCGACTCCCACATATATATATATATATATATATATATTGTGGGAGTCGCTCTGGTAGATAGCGATGCGGGTGCAGTACAGAGGCAAAACAAGGAGTCCAGAAAGTGCAATAAACAGTGTTTTATTCACACTTGCACAAAATAAGCAAAAACAGTCTCTTGGTGTTAATTCACACTTAGCAAACACAAAAGGCAAAACCAAAGAGTCCAAAACCAGGTTCAATCACCTGTGAGATGTTAGGTGCGCGTTCGCACCTGGCGGTCGGCCCAGCCGCGGGACAATCCACCTTCAGGCTTCCAGGTCGACTGCATGTCTCCTTGCTGGGCTCTTGCTTTCAGCCCAGAGAGCTCCACAGCACTAGCAGCAGCTCCAGGACAATCACAGCCACACCTGCTGGTGCTGGCTGTGTTTTAAAGGCCCTGGAAAACCCGGCCTGGACCGTGGGGAATAGGCACCCACCCAACTCTTTGCCTACTCCCAGTAAGAGCCGGCCCGGATTGGCTTTGCATTCAAACTAAAAATCAAGGTGTCAAACAGCACTAGCTGCTGCTGACACATGAAAACCCGGCTCTTACCTCACCGAGGCCAGGAACCTCGGTGACACGTACCTGCCATCGACCACGGTACCTTGCACCCTCTTACAATATATATATATAAAAAGGGCAGCACTCCAATTATAATAAAAAGAAAAACTCGGTTTATTCACCCATGTGACATAGGCGACGTTTCGGCTCTATACTGGAGCCTTCCTCCAGTATAGAGCTCCAGTAAAGAGCTGAAACGTCGCCTTTGTCACATGGGTGAATAAACTGCATTTTTCTTTTTATTATAATTGGAATGCTGCCCTTTTTTCTATACCTATTTATATGGAGTGCCTCATCTAGTGGGCTGTGCACCCGGATATCTTATAGGTGGTGTTGCCGATCTTTGCTATAATATATATATATATATATATATATATATATATATATATATATATATATATATATATATATATATATATATATATATATATATATATATATATATATATATATACATATATATATTGTGAGGAGTCGCTCTGGTAGATAGCGGTGCAGGTGCAGTACCGAGGCAAAACAAGGAGTCCAGAATGTGCAATAAACAGTGTTTTATTCACACTGACACAAAAATAAACGACAAACAGTCTCTTGGTGGTAATTCATGCACATCAGAAATAAGGAGGCAAAAACAAAACAGGAGCACAGGTTCAGTCACCTGGGAGGTTTAGGTGCAGGTTCGCACCAGGCTGTCGGCCCAGCCGCAGGAGAATCCACCTTCAGGGTGCCAGGAACAACAACACCTCCTTGCTGAGCTCTTTCCTCTAAGTCAGAGAACTCCACAGCCCTGTTTGCAGCTCCAGGACAATCACCACACAGCTGCTAAGGAGGCTGCCTTTTTAAAGGCCCGGATAAAGTCCGGCCTGGACCATGGGGAGTAGGCACCCACCCAGCTCTTTGCCTACTCCCAGTAAGAGCCGGCCCGGATTAGCTTTGCAGCCAAACTAGGTAGCAAAGTCAAACAGCACTAGCTGCTGCAGACACATAAAACCCGGCTCTCACCTCACCGAGGCCAGGAACCTCGGTGACACGTACCTGCCATCGACTATGATACCTTGCACCCTCTTACAATATATATATATTTATATATATATATATATATATATATATATATATAAACAATGGCAGCAAAAAGACACAAGTGGGTGCCCAGCCCTAGGGTGTAAGCAAGGACCTAAAATATAAATAATGAAAAATGGGCGGCACTCCAGAAGATAAAATAAGAAAAATGTATTTACCCATGTGGAATCGTGACGTTTTGGCTCCAAACTGAGCCTTTCTCAAGTGTATATACACTAACCTAAATGAATTATTAGGAACACCATACTAATACCGTGTTGGACCCCTTTCTGCCTTCAGAACTGCCTTTATTCTACGTGGCATTGATTCAACAAGGTGCTGATAGCATTCTTTAGAAATTTTGGCCCATATTGATAGCATAGCATCTTGCAGTTGATGGAGATTTGAGGGATGCACATCCAGGGCACGAAGCTCCCGTTCCACCACATCCCGAAAGGTGCTCTATTGGGTTGAGATCTGGTGACTGTGGGGGCCATTTTAGTACAGTGAACTCATTGCCATGTTCAATAAACCAATTTGAAATGAGTCAAGCTTTGTGACATGGTGAATTATCCTGCTGAAAGTAGCCATCAGAGGATGGGTACATGGTGGTCATGAAGGGATGGACATGGTCAGAAACAATGCTCAGGTAGCCTGTGGCATTTAAATGATGCCCAATTGGCACTAAGGGGCCTAAAGTGTGCCCAGAAAACATCCCCCACACCATTACACCACCAGCCTGCACAGTGGTAACAAGGCATGATGGATACATGTTCTCATTCTGTTTACGCCAAATTCAGACTCTACCATTTGAATGTCTCAACAGAAATAGAGACTCATCAGACCAGGCAACATTTTTCCAGTCTTCAACAGTCCAATTTTGGTGAACTCGTGCAAATTGTAGCCTCTTTTTCCTATTTGTAGTGGAGATGAGTGGTACCCGGTGGGGTCTTCTGCTGTTGTTGCCCATCCGCCTCAAGGTTGTGCGTGTTGTGGCTTCACAAATGCTTTGCTGCATACCTTGGTTGTAACGAGTGGTTATTTCAGTCAACGCTGCTCTTCTATCAGCTTGAATCAGTCAGCCCATTCTCCTCTGATCTCTAGCATCAACAAGGCATTTTCGCCCACAGGACTGCCGCATACTGGATGTTTTTCCCTTTTCACACCATTCTTTGTAAACCCTAGAAATGGTTGTGCGTGAAAATCCCAGTAACTGAGCAGATTGTGAAATACTCAGACCGGCCCGTCTGGCACCAACAACCATGCCACGCTCAAAATTGTTTAAATCACCTTTCTTTCCCATTCTGACATTCAGTTTGGAGTTCAGGAGATTGTCTTGACTAGGACCACACCCCTAAATGCATTGAAGCAACTGCCATGTGATTGGTTGACTAGATAATTGCATTCATGAGAAATAGAAGAGGTGTTCCTAATAATTCTTTAGGTGAGTATATATATTTTTTTTTCCGGGAGAGAATAAATGACCGGTGCTGTCATGGGCTTATGGAAAAGTGATAACCGGTGAGCGTAATCTTGTATTTCCCTATCGCCCATGACATCACTCTTGCTAGACAATTGGCTAGTAATCCAAATTAGGGAGGGACCACTGCCTGAAGAACTTTTCTCCAAAAAGACAACTGATCTTTGGATCCTAACTCTAATCTGTAATGTTTTAAGAAAGTACATGGCGACTGACATGTGGCTGCCCTGCAAATCTGTTCCAGAGAACATCTGCCCTCTCTGCCCAAGATGTTGACATTAACCTAGTGGAGTGAGCTCCAAATCTGGGAGTGAGCGATCTTCCTGCAGAGGAGTACGCCAAATGTATTGCACCCACAATCCATCTGGATAAGGTCTTGGAAGATGCTGGCTGACCACGGTTTTTACCCCATATTGCACGAACAGTCTGGAAGTCTTTCTCTCCTGCTCTGTGGCGGCCAGATATTGTGAAAGACATCTTTTGACTAGAGTTGAGCGAACACCTGGATGTTCGGGTTCGAGAAGTTCGGCCGAACTTCCTGAAAATGTTCGGGTCGGGATCCGAACTTGACCCGAACTTCACCCCAAACCCAAACTCCATTGAAGTCAATGTGGACCCGAACTTTTGAGCACTAAAAAGGCTGTAAAATGGCCCAGGAAAGGGCTAGAGGGCTGCAAAAGGAAGAAAAATGCAAATAAATGTGGATAGGGAAATGAATTAAAATAAAATAAAATAAATAAAAATTAATCAATATCAATTGGAGAGAGGTCCCATAGCAGAGAATCAGGCTTCATGTCACCCACCAATGGAGAAGGACACTTTTACTTGTTTAGGCCCCAGCATCCAGACAGAGGAGATAGGTCCCATAGCAGAGAATCAGGCTTCATGTCACACACCACTGGAACAGGCCACTTTCAGATATTTAGGCCCCGGCACCAAGACAGAGGAGAGAGGTTGCATAGCAGAGAATCAGGCTTCATGTCGCCCACCAATGGAAAAGGACACTTTTACTTGTTTAGGCCCCAGCACCCAGACAGAGGAGAGAGGTCCCATACCAGAGAATCAGGCTTCATGTCACACACCACTGGAACAGGCCACTTTCAGATATTTAGGCCCCGGCACCAAGACAGAGGAGAGAGGTCGCATAGCAGAGAATCAGGGTTTGTGTCACCCACTAATGGAATAAGCCACTTTCAGATATTTTGGCCCCGGCACCAAGACAGAGGGGAGAGGTTGCATAGCAGAGAATCAGGCTTCATGTCACCCACCAATGGAACAGGCCACTTTCAGATATTTAGGCCCCGGCACCAAGACAGAGGAGAGAGGTCGCATAGCAGAGAATCAGGCTTCATGTCACCCACCAATGGAATAAGCCACTTTCAGATATTTAGGACCCGGCACCAAGACAGAGGGGAGAGGTCTAATAGAAGAGAATCAGGCTTCATGTCACCCACCAATGGAACAGGCCACTTTCAGATATTAGGCCCCGGCACCAAGACAGAGGAGAGAGGTCGCTAGCAAAGAATCAGGCTTCATGTCACCCACCAATGGAACAAGCCACTTTCAGATATTTAGGCGCCGGCACCAAGACAGAGGAGAGAGGTCGCATAGCAGAGAATCAGGCTTCGTGTCACCCACCAATGGAATAAGCCACTTTCAGATATTTAGGACCCGGCACCAAGACAGAGGGGAGAGGTCTAATAGAAGAGAATCAGGCTTCATGTCACCCACCAATGGAACAGGCCACTTTCAGATAATTTAGGCCCCGGCACCAAGACAGAGGAGAGAGGTGGCTAGCAAAGAATCAGGCTTCATGTCACCCACCAATGGAACAAGCCACTTTCAGATATTTAGGCGCCGGCACCAAGACAGAGGAGACAGGTAGCGTAGCAGAGAATCAGGCTTCATGTCACCCACCAATAGAACAGGCCACTTTCAGATATTTAGGCCCCGGCACCAAGACAGAGGAGAGAGGTTGCATAGCAGAGAATAAGGCTTCATGTCACCCACCAATCGAGAAGGACACTTTTACTTGTTTAGGCCCCAGCACACAGGCAGAGGAGATAGGTCCCATAGCAGAGAATCAGGCTTCATGTCACACAACACTTTTACGGACAGATTTACACTTGGCCAGCAACAGCTGGAACACCAGATTTTGGGTGTTTCTATTTTGGCAATTGAATTTCACCCCAGAACAAAATATATCCTTTGACGGATACTATTAAACCACTTGTCCAGCCACTGCTAAAACACCAGATTTACTGTATTTCTATTTTTGCAACTGAATTTCACCCCAGAAAATAATATATCCTTTGACGGACATTATGAAACTTGTCCAGTCACAGCTGGAACACCAGATTTACGGTATATCTATTTTGGCAATTGAATTTCACCACAGAACAAAATATGTCCTTTGACGGATACTATGAAACTACTTGTCCAGTCACAGCTAGAACACCAGATTCACTGAATTTCTATTTTTGCATCTGAATTTCACCCCAGAAAATAATATATCCTTTGACGGACACTATGAAACTTGTCCAGTCACAGCTGGAACACCAGTTTTACGGTATTGCTATTTTGGAAATTGAATTTCACCCCAGAAAAAAAAATATATTCTCTGCCAGACAGCATTACACTTGGCTAGCCACAGCTGGAACACTAGATTTAGGAGATTTCTATTTTTTAAGTGAATTTCACCTCTTAATAACATATAGAAAATTATATCCTGAGTTTCTAGGGGTGACAATATGCACAGCCAAGCCCCTTATGTAGGATAGAGCAAAAAAAAAAAAAACTACTATTGATGGATTAATGGACTTGCTGGCAGCTTGTGCTGGCGCACCACAAGACACAAAATGGCCGCTGATCACCCCAGAAAAAAGTGACAGAAAAAATGTCTGGGCAGCCTGAAAACAGTGAGCAATTAACTAGCAGAAGCTTAATGATTCACAGCTGTAGATCGATCACTTCATTAAGTGTTTTTGCTGAGTTAATCCCTGCCTAATCTCGCCATAACAGCAGCTGCATCCTATCTCTATACAAATCAGAGCAGAGTGAGGTGCGGAGCGACGTGACTCCAGCTTAAATAGAGTCTGGGTCACATGCAGCACTTGGCCAATCACAGCCATGCCAATAGTTGGCATGGCTGTGATGGCCTCTTGGGGCAAGTAGTATGACGCTTGTTGATTGGCTGCTTTGAAATCGCCGAACAACGAACCCAAACCCGAACTTTTACGTAAATGTCCGGGTTCGGGTCCGTGTCACGAACACCCCAAAATATGGTACGAACCTGAACTATACAGTTCGGGTTCGCTGATCCCTACTTTTGACATCTAGGGTTTGTAACTTCTCCTCTTTGGTATTCTTTGGATACTGACAGAACGAGGGCAGGACCACATCCTGTGTCCTGTGGAACATAGATACAACTTTGGGCAGGAAGGAAGGATCAGGTTTGATAACCACTCTGTCATCCGTAAAAACTGTATAAGGAGGTGAAGTAGAAAACAATGCAATTTCACCTACTCTCCTGGCTGAGGTGATTGCCACCAGAATTGCTGTCTTGAATGATAAGAGCTTTAAGGAAAGATCTTGAATTGGCTCAAAGGGTGGTTCCATCAAGCTGTTTAGGACGAGATTAAGGTCCCAGGGAGGTATTGAAGATCTACATACAGGCCTAATACGGCTTATAGACTTGAAAAAGCGTTTGACCCAAGGATGGTTGGCAATGGGGTAATCGAAAAAAGAACTGAGGGCTGAGAATTGTACTTTCAAGGTGCTAGGTCTTAATTTTCTTTCAAAGCCTTTTTGCATTGATGGCTGACTCAATACATTCACCGGATCTCTGCAGAAGGACAGGAAGGCTTTCCAGATTCTTAAATAAATAACAGATGTAACTTTTTTTTCTAGCTCAAAGGAGGGTAGAGACTACCTCTTTGGATAAATCCTTTTGCTCTAGGACTTCCCCCTCAGGAACCACGCTGTCAGCCATAACTGCTGTGCATCTGGATGCAGGAGAGGTCCCTGATGCAGGAGATCTGGTCTGTACGGCAGGATCCACGGGTCTGAGATCGAGAGTCTCCTCAGCCAGGTGAACCATGATCTGCGGGGCCAGAAGGGAGCAATCAAAATTACTTTTGTCCGGTATTGCCGTAGTTTCTGCAAGACCCGAGGGATGAGGTTTAATGGAGGGATGGCGTACAGTAAGCAATCTGGCTAGGGGAGGGAGAGTGCGTCTACGCCCGTAGGAGAATCCTGTCTGTTTAGGGAGAGGAAAAGCTTGCACTTCGTTTTTTCTGCGGCAAAAAGGTCTAGAACTGGAGAACCCCAGAGACGAGTGATCTGAATAAAGACCTGCTGATTTAGACACCACTCTGTTTGTTTTAGCATATTCCTGCTTAAAAAGTCTGCCTGGAGGTTTTCTGTTCCCTTCAGGTGGACTGCTTTTATTCTGGGAATCCCGGGCATAATTAAAAGGAAGATGTCCGTGGTTAAGGCGAGATTACCTATGGTGTGAGATACAAGGGGGCGTCCAGGTGGCAGAGCGGGTCCTGCACTTGTTTCAGAATCTGCCACTGAAGAGGTCTGGACCTAAATTGGCTCCAACAGACCGCCGGGATGGTAGAGGTCATCCTCCCGAGGACCGCCATGCCCTATTTGATAGTCCTGTGTTTTGCCTGAATTAAGGACGTAACCTCTGTTATAATCTTGTCTATTTTGATCTGAGGAAGGAAACAAGACATTTTAATGGAATTTAGAATCATTCCTAAAAATGTGCATTCCTGTGAAGGAGACAGATTTTTTCCAATTTATTATAGACCCGATGTTTTGCAGTTTTTATGACTTCTTTTATATTTGACCTTAGATTCAGTTCCGAATCTGCTATTACCAAGAGGTCGTCTAAATAGGGGATGACTAATATGTCTCTTTTCCTTATAATTGCCATAACTTCTGCCATAAACTTGGTGAAAAGCCTTGAGGCTTGAGAAATACCGAAAGGTAGAGCTGTATATTGCAGATGAACGAGTCAGTTTTCTGTAGAGATGGCTACCCTTAAATATTTTTGATGCTCTGTATGAATTGGGATGTGATAATAGGCATCCTTTATATCGATTGTGGCCATGTAACAACCCTCGTAAAGGTGTTTTAGGATGGTCTGGATTGACTCCATTCTAACTTTTTGGTACGAGAGAAACTGATTCAGGTCTTTGAGATTTATGATGACCCTGAATGAACCGTTCGGTTTGGGAACCAAAAAGAGGGTAGAGTAGAAGCTTTTTCTCCTTTCTGCTTCCGGAATGAGGACACCCTTGTCTAACAAAGAAGAGATTTCTTCTTTTAAAGCTGTACTTTTTACTGAATTTCTTGACACATCTGTAATTTTTGGTCTCTCTAGTGGATAAGAGGAAAACTCGAGACAAAAACTGTCTTTTATGATCCCCAATATCCATGGACAAGGGGAAAGAGATAACCAATTTTGGAAAAAAGAGAAAGCCTTCCGCCCACCTGAGAGAGACAGTCATTCTTGAATGGGTTTAGTGTTTGATGAGGACTGTGAATGAAAAAGAAACCCTTTATTTCTTTTGTCCTGACTTTTAAAGGGTTGTCTTTTATCCTTGTCAAATCCCTTCTTATTCTTGTGGAGGAACTGACGTTTGGGAGGCTTACTGACAGGAAAACCTTTTTTGTTATCCGATGCCTTCTCCAGAAGGCCATCTAATACTGAACCAAAAAGGAAGTCTCCTTGGCAGGGTATGGCACAAAGCTTATTTTTTGACCCGATGTCTCCTGACCATCCTTTGAGCCAAATAGCTCTCCTTGCGGAGTTGGACAGGGCCGCAGTTCTGGCACTTAGTTTTAAGGTGTCAGCTGAGGCATCGGAAATGAAGTCTTCCGCTTTGAGGATAGTAGGGAAGACAGAAAGTAACTGGTCTCTGGAGGTTTTATCCTGGATATGAGTCTCCAGTTCCTGCAGCCATAATTTTAAAGATCTGGCGGTGGAAGTGGTAGCAATGTTGGGTTTGAAGGCTTGAGCTGACACTTCCCAGGCCTGCTTTAGGTATACTTCGGCCCGCTTATCCAAAGGATCTTTTAAAGACCCTAAATCCTCAAAAGGTAAAGCTGCCTTATTTGAGATTTTGGCAAGCAGAGCATCCAGCTTAAAGGGTCTATCCCAACTGGAGCACTCCACCTCAAAGGGGTATTTATGCTTCAGATTTTTGAACGCAAAAAATTTCCTATCAGGCTTCCTCCATTATTTTTGAATTAGTAGTTTAACATTCTCATTCAATGGAAATATCCTTGACTTCTTATGTCCTAGGTCACCAAACATAATGTCTTGAACTGATTTTTGTTCTCTGGTTTCATCCACTTTCAAGGTGGCACGTATAGCTCTATGAAGTGATTCTGTGTCTTCTGGAGAGAAGAGGGGTCTGCCAGAACTCTCATCATCAGAAGAGGAATCTGAAGAATGAAATACTTCGCTGGGTTCATTTTCGTCTAAGGAATCTGAATCTGATACTGTCACAAGAGCACCATGTTTGGAAGATGAAGGCAGATATTTCTTAAAAATTTTCATAGAGTTAGAAACCTCAGATTTTACTATATCCTTTATACTCTGGAGAAGGGACAGTGACTCGTCTTCCACAATCTTGTCGAGGCAGTGCTGACATAACATTTATGGCCAGGCCGGAGTAAGCTTTCTTTTGCAGACCGCACACTCCTTCCCTTTAGACTTTGAGGTCGCCTTTCTATTCCTATTAGTACTGAAGCATAACAGACAAAAAACTGGAGTGTTGAACCCCCTTACCCCCACCAGGAGTACTGGTCTGGTCTCATGCCCCTCCTGAGAGATGGTGCGCTGGATGCTCTCGTCCTCCATAATCCCAGGTAGGGAAAGAGCTCCTTCCATGCAGGAAAATAATTCCTCTGTAGGCTGGCTGGAGAGGTTCAGGCTGCGCACCTTTAGAAAGATCCTTGGTTCCTGCTGGTGCAAATGAGTGAAGAATCAACAACAAGTGGGACACAATTATGAAGTGGAACGAAATTTATTGGATATTTCAAACTTTGTTATCAAATAAAAAACTGAAAAACTGGGCGTGCAAAATTATTCAGCCCCCTGAAGTTAATACTTTGTAGCGCCACCTTTTGTTGCGATTACAGCTGTAAGTCGCTTGGGGTATGTCTCTATCAGTTTTGCACATCGAGAGACTGAAATTTTTGCTCATTCCTCTTTGCAAAACAGCTCGAGCTCAGTGAGGTTGGATGGAGAGCGTTTGTGAACAGCAGTTTTCAGTTCTTTCCACAGATTCTCGATAGGATTCAGGTCTGGACTTTGACTTGGCCATTCTAACACCTGGATATGTTTATTTGTGAACTATTCCATGTAGATTTTGCTTTATGTTTTGGATCATTGTCTTGTTGGAAGACAAATCTCCGTCCCAGTCTCAGGTCTTTTGCAGACTCGATCAGGTTTTCTTCCAGAATGGTCCTGTATTTGGCTCCATCCATCTTCCCATCAATTTTAACCATCTTCCCTGTCCCTGCTGAAGAAAAGCAGGCCCAAACCATGATGCTGCCACCACCATGTTTGACAGTGGGGATGGTGTGTTCAGGGTGATGAGCTGTGTTACTTTTACGCCAAACATAACGTTTTGCATTGTTGCCAAAAAGTTCGATTTTGGTTTCATCTGACCAGAGCACCTTCTTTCACATGTTTAGTGTGTCTCCCAGGTGGCTTGTGGCAAACTTTAAACAACACTTTTTATGGATATTTTTAAGAAATGGCTTTCTTCTGTCCCACCTCAGCTGTAGATCTCTGCAGTTCATACAGAGTGATCATGGGCCTCTTGGCTGCATCTCTGATCAGTCTTCTGCTTGTATGAGCTGAAAGTTTAGAGGGAAGGCCAGGTCTTGGTAGATTTGCAGTGGTCTGATACTCCTTCTATTTCAATATTATCACTTGCACAGTGCTCCTTGGGATGTTTAAAGCTTGGGAAATCTTTTTGTATCCAAATCCGGCTTTAAACTTCTCCACAACAGTATCTCGGACCTGCCTGGTGTGTTCCTTGGTCTTCATGATGCTATTTGCGCTTTAAACTGACCTCTGAGACTATCACAGTGCAGGTGCATTTATACAGAGACTTGATTACACACAGGTGGATTCTATTTATCATCATTAGTCATTTAGGTCAACATTGGATCATTCAGAGATCCTCACTGAACCTCTGGAGACAGTTTGCTGCACTGAAAGTAAAGGGGCTGAATAATTTTGCACGCCCAATTTTTCAGTTTTTTATTTGTTAACAAAGTCTGAAATATCCAATAAATTTTGTTCCACTTCATAACTGTGTCCCACTTGTTGATTCTTCACAAAAAATTACAGTTTTATATCTTTATGTTTGAAGTCTGAAATGTGGCAAAAGGTCGAAAAGTTCAAGGGGGCCAAATACTTTCACAAGGCACTGTATGTGTGTATATGCCCCCTTTCTGTCTCCTGTGGTGGCGTGCGTCTCAAACGCTGGATGTGCCGCTCAATTCTCGCCTGCCATCGCGGGATCTGAGGCCTACTTCTGGCCTAGAAAGCAGGGAAGGCCCAGGGTGTCTTCCACGCACCGGAAGTCGCGAGTAGCCGCACTTCCGGATCGCAGCTCTCGCGTGAGCACGCCGAGCTCTGGCCCCGCACACCCTCAGCCTGCCACCAGCAAGGAGAAGGCTCCGGACTCTCCAACCACATCCGGAGAGGTCCGGAGTGCCAGAAGCACCTCACAGTGCCCCAGGGACGGCACAGGAACACCAGCGTGTCCACAGACGGAACCAGAACCTCCGACCCAGACTTAACAAGCGGCTCAAAGAGGAGACTTACACCGCACCAGGTAACCCCCAATAGGTATTAATGACCAGGGACCTGCAGCCTAGATTCAAAAAACTCTCCAAAAGCCATCCTATCCATAGGACAGGAAACAGGAACTGATGAGAAGGGGGCGGATGCCTTCCTTTTGAACTCTCCACAAAAGTTCTTGTTTCCTGTCCCAGATGGAGGTGGTCTCGCAAGGGTGCTGTCATGGACGATAGGGAAAAATTGATTCAAATGGAAACTTTGCCAAAAAAATGGGTGTTTGGCACTGTTTTTGTTTTATTTTTTTGACGGTGTTCATCCGAGGGGTGAGGTCAAATGTTATTTTTATAGGGCAGATTCTTACGGACGCAGCGATACATTATGATTTTAGGAACAAAAAATAAATAATTTTAGTCTCTCCATAGCCTGGGAGCTACAGTTTATTTATTTTTTGGGGCGACTATCTAATGTAGGGGCTCATTTTTTGCGGGATGAGATGGCGGTTTTATTGGCACTATTTGGGGTGCATATGACTTTTTGATTGCTCGCTATTACACATTTTTGTGATAGGTGACAAAAAATGGCTTTTTTTTTACATGGTTTTTATTTGTTTATTTTAGCGCTGTTCATCCAAGGGGTTGGGTCAAATGTCATTTTTATAGGGAAGATTCTTACGGACGCGTAAATACCTAATATGTCTACTTTTAAAAATTTGTTTAGATTTTACACTATATTATCATTTTAGGAACAAAAAATATATAATTTTAGTATCTCCATTGCCTGAGAGCTACAGTTTGTTTTTTTGTTGAGCGACTAATGTAGGGGCTCATTTTTTGCGGGATGAGATGTCGGTTTTTTTGGCACTATTTAGGGGTGCATATAACTTTTTGATCGCTCGCTATTACACTTTTTGGGATCCAAGGTAACAATAAAAATACCTTTTTTTGACAGTTTATATTCTATTTTTCATGGTGTTTATCCGTTAGTTTATGGGGTATTTTATAGAGCAGATTTTTACGGACACGGCGATGCCCAATATGTATGGCTCTCAGACTTTGGAGACACTACTAAAACTAATATCATTTTTGGAAAAAAAAAAAGGTTGTTTCTGTGTCTCCAAAGTCTGAGAGCCATAGTTTTTTATGTTCTCTAGGGGACTGTCAGGAATTATAAAAATTTAGTACTCCATGGAAGTGTGATACTCCCTGACGCAACAAATAACGTAGAGGCCCGGATGATCCGAGCACTGTCACACTGAGTGGTGGTGTCCTTCGTATCCTCCCCCCCCCCCCCCCCGTGATACACTCTGCATTTTTTGGGGTTCGTCCCTTCTTTCCAGTATGGGGGACCATACGTGGAAATTGTTGGCCAGGGATGATCCGGGCGCCTCCAATTCCCAAGGTACTCCGACCTGCTCTTTCCGGTCTGAAAAATCAGGTCCTTGAGGACTGCCTAATAGAATTGGAGGAATGTCCCTGTGCTGCGAGCGCGTCGGGATAGTACAAAAGCGTTGTACAAGGCAACCTGTACCAAGTAGACAGCAACTTTTTTGTACCATGCCCAGGTTTTCCGCATGGCATTATATGGTTTGAGGACTTGATCAGAGAGATCAACTCCTCCCATATACCGATTGTAGTCGACGGTACAATCGGGCTTGAGGACCGTTGTCGTGGTACCTCGCACAGTGACAGGGGAGATGCCATTACCATGAATTGTGATCAGTACAAGGACATCCCTCTTGTCCTTATACCTGACCAGCAACAGGTTTCCACTGGTAAGGGCACGGGTCTCACCCCTGGGGACAGGAACCAGGAGGGGGTGTGCAGGGAGGCCGCGCTGATTTTTCCGCACGGTCCCACAAGCGAACGTGGATCTGGCGGCGAGGGCCTGATACAAGGGGATACTAGTATAAAAGTTATCCACGTACAAGTGGTAACCCTTATCTAGTAGTGGGTACATAAGGTCCCACATGAGTTTCCCGCTAACACCCAGAGTGGGGGGACACACAATTTGTAAGTGTACCCTGAGGTACTCTTACAAATTTTGTACATTTTCACGCCATACCTCGCTCGCTTAGAATGGGAATGTATTGGCAGAAACTGAGTCTCCCCTTGAAAGCAATGAGAGACTCATCAACCGTGACCTCCCTTCATAGGTACATAGGCCTGCACAAATTTGGCCCCGAAATGATCGATGACCGGCCGTATCTTATACAGACGGTCATAGGCAGGATCACTGCATGGAGGACGTGCTACATTATCTGCATAATGCAGGCATTTCCGGATGGCCTCAAACCGTGAGCATGTCATGGCCATACTGGAGAGTGGGGTCTGGTAGAGGATGTCCCCACTCCAGTAATGCCTGGCACTAGGTTTCTTGACTAGGCCCATGTGCAGCATGAGGCCCCAAAACATCCTCATATCGGCTGCACTGACCGGGGTCCAGCCACCGGGCCTAGCCTGAAAAGAGCTCAGGTGTTTAGCAACGAACTGTTGGGCGTACAGGTTAGTTTGCTCCACCATCAAATTCACAAGTGGGTCAATGAAAAAAAACTAAAAAAGTCCATTTAAGTGAAGCCCACTGTGGGAATCTGGATTCCTAGATTGACAACAAATTCAGGAATCGCAGGCTCAAAGTCCACTGGGGTACATCAGCTAAGTTCACCGGTAGGGGGCTCCGGTGGGCTTATTTGGTGGGCCAGGAAACCAGTATGAGCCCCAGGGCTGCTTGTACTGGTGTTGGCCACGGGGTCCCTAGCATGTGGGGCCCTGGCTCCGCCTGGCGGCGTCTCCGCCGCCCTGGGGGCTCATCATCATCATCAGATGATGATGAAGAAGAGGAACGTGGGGTCATTCTCATCCTCACTGGGGCTCTCGGAGTCGGAGAGCATCTGGGCATATGCCTCCTCCACCGTGAACATCTGGCGGGCCATGGGTATGTGTGTGTGAAAGTGTGTGTGCGTGCATGTAAAACTTTATTCTATGTGCGTGTTTGTGGGGCCACGGGTCTTCGCGTTAAAAACTAAAAAATAATAAAAAATGTAACAGTGGTAAAAAAAATGTTCAAACTCACTGATCAGTTGTGTGGGAGGTAGGGGTGGTCAGCACCTGTGGGGGGTCTAGGGTCGCACAGCTAAGTGCTGTGTACCCCAGACACTGGGTGCCTAAGTCACAAAACCTTTTTTCCCCTAACTACCTTTCCCTCACTATCTCTGCCTAAATAATAGCCTCTCCCTTACTTTCCCTACCCTACCTGAAAGTGCTGCAGGGTATGCAGGTCAGACGGGGATGCAGGTCAGGTGGGGATGCAGGTCAGGCAGGGATGGAGGTCAGGGGAGGATGCAGATCCGCTGGGGGTGCAGCAGGTCCACTGGGGATGCAGCACGTCCGCTGGGGATGCAGTCCAGGCGATGAAGAATGCTCATGTCTCTTCTGCAGCGCTGGGACAAGTGGGAGGGGAGAAAGGCGCAGCGGCAGTTTGAATTTGCCGCCGCCGCCGTGCCAGCCAATCAGATCCCAGCACCGCCACCACCCCCCCCAATGCAAGGTTGGTGATTGGTGGT
The DNA here is from genome assembly GCA_033119425.1 of Bufotes viridis. Classification (NCBI taxonomy): domain Eukaryota; kingdom Metazoa; phylum Chordata; class Amphibia; order Anura; family Bufonidae; genus Bufotes; species Bufotes viridis. Next base: position 58,262,549 of record CM065595.1, read on the forward strand.
GTGTTATCACACCACCGATCACCTTTCCTTTCGGTTTCATTTGGTCACCGGAGACCCGAATGGATCGGTGACCAGATGGACCTGCAGTTTGTTGTGATCGCTGATTTGGGGGGGGTCACAGGACCCCCCTCAACCATGTTCCTAGCGGGTTGTTTTTTTATAATATACGCTATTTTTTTCAGGACGTATGGGTACGTCCTGTGCCCTTAAGGACTCAGACATCAGGGCGTACCCATACGTCCTATGTCCTTAAGGGGTTAAAATAGGTTTTTCAGCGTTCTATGCAAAAGTGCTCTGTGGAACAACAATACGGGTTTATTTCCCCCAAATATACAAATTCTGTATGTCACAGCAAAATTTTAAAATAGGTTTTTTAGCGGTGTATGTAAACGTGATCTGTAGTATGACAGTACAGGTTTATTCCACCAACTACAGAAATGCAGTGTTTCACTGCAAAATTTTAAAATAGGTTTTTCAGCGGTGTACGCCGACCCCCACCTCAGTAACAGATGGATTAAAAAAAAATTTGCAGTATCACTGGGCTCAGGGCTGGGTACAAATATGTATCATAGCACCTTATATAATTTCTGTAGTTTGAAGAGTTCAACAGATTTCTTCCATAATCTTTCCCTCACAGAAGCGGCAGCATCCTATCCCCACACTGAGAAGAGCAGAGTGACATGCAGCGCTACGTGACTCCAGCTTAAATAGAGGCTGGGTCACATGCTGCAGTTAGCCAATCACTGCCATGCCAATAGTAGTTATGGCTGTGGTGGCTTCTTAGGGCAAAGTAGTGAAACGCTTGTTGATTGGCTGCCTTGCAGCCTTTCAAAAAGCAGGAAAAAAATCGCCAAACAACGAACCTGAACTATTAAGGAATTGTTCGGGTTTGGGTCCGGATGCGAAAAACCCTACTCCTATCCGCTTGCATCATCAAGAAATCATTGATGGCATTTCTCTGTTCGTATAGTCGTTCCAACGTATTGGGGGTGGAATTTCAATGGGTGTAAACGTCGCATATCAGCCTATTTTGGGGGACACCGTTCTGCCGCTGCAGCTCAAGGAGGGTGGACTTTCTGGTGTACGAGTGGCTGAAGTGCATGCAAAGATTCCTGGCCATTTTTAGGATGTCTTGCAGATGGGTGGAAGACTTCAGGAACCGCTTGACAACCAGATTGAACACGTGTGCCATGCAGGGTGCATGGCTCAGCTTTCTTTGATGCAACGCTGACACCATGTTCTTCCCGTTATCGGTCACCATGGTTCCGATTTTCAGTTGTCGCAGAGAAAGCCAGGATTCGATTTCTTGTTGAATGACATGGAGCAGTTCCTCCCCTGTGTGACTCCGTTCACCAAGGCAAACCAGGTTCAGATCACCGCCATGCCCTGCACATGTGGTATGCTGGAGGGGCACTTTGACTTGTCCCTGCAGTGGAGGCTAAGGACATGGTGGAGGATGAGGAGGCAGAGGCGGATTTTGTCGCAGGACCAATGGCGTGACAATGTGGAGGCGGAAGAAGCATGAGCTGGCTATGTTGCTAGTGAAGCTGTGCAGGAACCACATTCACCCAGAGGGCCGTAAAGGACATGTATTGTCCCTGACTGTAGTTACAGATCCACACGTCGTGCACTTTGGCAGACACCAACAGGCTCAAGGGCTACCCCACCTTCTGTTCTGCATAATTGTGCTGGGCTGGTACTGCCTTTTTCACAAAGAAATGATGGCTTGGGACTCTCCACCTCTGCTCGGCACAAGCCATCAGTTCTCTGAAAGGTGCAGAGTCCACCACTTAGAAAGAGAGGGACTGAAGCACCAGCAACTTGGACAAGAGCACATTTAGCTTCTGCACCGTTGGATGATTGCACGCATACTGCTGTCTCTTGGCAATCTCTTTGGTGATCTATTGCTGATGGATTGACTGACGAGGAGTAGGAGGAGGAGGAGCAGGAGCTTCTGGACCAGCAGAAGATGGGAATGACAGACAGCTCCCTTCAGCTGAGGTGGTGGAGCCTTGACTGCCTGAAACCGAGTGCGTGCCACTGGGTGATGCAGCGGTTGCTGCCGCAGGATGGAACACCACATCAGAGCCACGGTTATCCCAGGCCACTGTATGCTGACGCTGCATATGTTGATGCAGGGCAGTAGTGACAAAATTGGCACCCTGGCCAAGCTTCACCTTCTGCCCACAGATTCTACATATGGCCACTAGTGATGAGCAGCATAGGCAATATTCGAATACGCGATATTTTGCTAATTTTTGCCCGAATATTTGCCATAAATTTGCAAATTAAAGAATTTGTGATCTCCAGTTATTATTTACTTGATTGAAAAAATCGGCAATGTAATATATTTGCAATAAAAATTTGCGATTAGAATATTCACGAACAACACTAAGGGGTAGGCAAATTCCATATTGGTAGGGATGTTGCTAAGTGCCAATATTCACAATAAATGCGTTATTAGAATATTCGCAATCAACACTTCGCGAATACGAATATATAGCACTATATTCTAAACATTCGCAAATTTTTGAAGAAGCAATATTCGCGATTCGAATATTCGCGCTCGACAATAATGGCCATGTTCACCTCTTCCGGCGGCTTAACAAAAAACCGCCACACCATCGAGCAGGTGATTTTCCCCCCAACACTACGCACTGACTGACTTCTACCGCCGCTGCCTCCGTGAACCTTTGCACCACTACTTCCTGGGAAGGTAGGCTGGTTTGGCTCCCGACCTCCCACTGCTGCCAAACTGCTGAGTCCCACCCTTGCTACCACCTTGCCGCTGCCTCACGGGCAAGCTGCCACCCTCTTCTCCTGATGATGATAAAGCCCCTTTTGCACCTGGCTCCCAAGTGCGATCAGCTTCATCATCATCGAGTAGTGTCTACACGGTCTCTGGGTCAGGAGCCTGACCGCTTGCAAGACCACCTCCCATTCCACTCTTCTCATCACTAGTGTTGAGCGAGCCCGAACTGTAAAGTTCGGGTTCGTACCGGATTTTAGGGTTTTTTGTACCCGGACCCGAACATTTCCGTAAAAATTTGGGTTTGAGTTTGTTGTTCGGCTGTTTAATAAAGCTTGCTGAAATGCTGCAGGGCAGCCAATCAACAAGCATTTAAGATGTGTGCCCATAGAAGCCATCACAGTAATGCCTAATAATGGCATGGCTGTTATTGGCCAGTGCAGCATGTCACCCAGCCTCTATATAAGCTGGAGTCACGTAGAGCTGCACGTCACGTCAGCTCTTACTAGTGTAGGGATAGGATGCTGCTGCTGTGAGGGAGAAATTAGGAAAGAATCTGATATCAGAGCTCGGTAAGCTTAAGTCTGCGATCTACAGCGATTTTTTTTGTGGGTGCAATGCAACATTTTTGTACCGTGCCCTGAGCCCAGTGACACAGAAAAAAAAGTTTTAATCTGTCTGTTAGTTATGTGGGCGTCAGCGGCCATTTTGTGCAAATGACAATGTTGCCACGGACAATAATTTGCTAGGGACAATAATTTAATCCTGTTTAGAGTTGAGCGAACACCTGGAAGTTCGGGTTTGGGCCGAACTTCACAAAAAGTTTGGGTTTGGGATCCGAACTTAACCCGAACTTGACCCTGAACCCGAACCCTATTGAAGTCAATGGGGACCCAAACTTTTGGGCACTAAAATGCCTGGAAAATAGCATTAGAATGGGCTAGAGGGCTGCAAAAGGCAGCAAAATGTAGGTAAATGCCCTGCAAACAAATGTGGACAGGGAAATGACTAAAAATAACATAAAATACAGAAAAATAATAAATAAACAATCTAATCCTGAGCCCAAGTGAGTGACAGTGGCACCTGCCACCCAGCAAACACAGGATGTGGCGGCAACACCACCACATCTGGCACCGTCACCAAGCATCTCCACCGAATCCCATGGAAGTGTTCGGCTATCAGCTGTCCATCTCCCAAACACTGGAGAGAAAGAGAAATAGAGAGAGGAAGTACCCCCCTACCCACTCGCAATCCCTGGCTCTGAATGCCCTGATATCAAAATTCCTGGTCCTTTGAACTGCTGTCATTCTGTCTGGTGTACAGTTTTAAAAGCCTTATGGCGGTGGCTGTTCCACAGTACGTGGATCCCAGCCACCACTACTTTTGCAGGCGAGCCATCCCTTCCCTGCACAACCAAGTGGCGGACAAAATCAGGTGTGCACTGCGCAACGCCATCTGTGGCAAGATCCACATAACAACCGATACATGGAACAGTAAGCACGGCCAGCACACTGGGTAAATGCAGTGGCGGCTGGGCCTGAGGCGCATTTTTGCGAATGTCCTTCCGCCCCTGAAGATTTCAGGGCATTTCTCTTTGCCTCCTGCTACCTCCTCCTACTACTACTCGGCTTCCTCCTCCTCCTCTACCAACCCCTCATCCGCTCAGCTTAACACCTTCACCACCCACAGCAGCACAGCCAGGGGAACCGACAACAGGCTGTTTTAAAACTTGTGTGTTTGTGGGACAAACCCCACACCACGCAGGACCCGTGGACAGGCATGGAACAACAGACCGTTGATTGGTTGGTGCCACTGAGCCTCCAGCCCGGCCTTGTGTTGTGTGCTAATGGTGTATATTATGCAAGGTACAGAAAAAAAGTCAGCGGCACTGCTGCTGCTCGCCCCACAAACACTCTGTATTGCCAAACGCAGCAACCGCGGCTCAGTAGATGCAGACAGATTTGTGTGGTGCTCAGAAAGGCTAGTTCAAGCAGACACTTGGTATTATTGTAATGGTAAATGAAAAGATTCGCAGCACTCACCGCTATCTTGAAAATACTTCAATGCTTTATTTCACGCATATATGAATAAGTCCTGGGGAGCGGAAGAGCCCTTCAGTGTTGATCGGCAGTGACGGCCGTTTCACGCGTAAGTTGCGCGGACCGCTATGACACACACATGCACAGCCATGCTAAATATGTGTGTCCACCAGGTCAGCACTTAGGTAAAAGGGAGGTGCTCCCACAGGTGCAATGCAGACAGGACTATGTGTGAGCTTACACACAGCACAACAAAGTATATGAGCAACAAAGTAACATAGTAACATAGTGTCATTATCGCGGTAAAAAGTTACAAATACATGAAACGGGTATGAACAAGTATAGGAGAGCATAAATCAGCAGGGTATTCATAAAAACACTGCCATGTCATTTTTATCATTAAAACCGTACGGGCCCATGGCGCTGGTTCTGATGATCCACCGGGCCTCCCGTTGCAGCTAGGGATGGGTCCCACGCAGGGGCGGATTAAGTGCATGATAGGCCCGGGGCTGTCTACCCAACTTGCCCCCCCCCCCCCCCCACTCCATTTTAGGTTTCAGGTTGTTTTTCTGTGGGAAGAGGCTGCGGTTGAATGTGAGCGTCACATTCATCGTTCACGTGGCCGAGGTGCAGCTCTGTCCCATCTGAGTGATTGGGGCTGAGCTGCAATACCAAGCGCAGTGCTGTCAAATGGACAGCGCTGTGCTTGGTAAGGAGCAAAGAGGCTGCGGCGCTCACTGGAACATCGTGGTCTCCTCAAACAGGAGTCTGACCCCCACCATCTCATAACTCTCTGTGTACAGATGTCATAGATGTTACCTGCAGTCCTATGTAACACCCCACATAACACAGTGATTTATTCTGTTATGTGGGGTGTTACATAGGACTGCAGGGAACATGTACAACATTATCTGCACACAGAAAGTTATCACTGTTATCTGGGCTATTACATAGGGCTGCAGGTGAAAAATTAAAGTTTAAGTTGCCAAATTTAAAATACATATGATTATGATATAGACTTGGAGGAGAAGATGAGGCGCAGGTCACAGCAGTGAGGATACAGCACCACATACCTCTTACATCCAGGGACTTCTCCTGTCATGTAGATCTTCTCTTTCCTCTTCTCCTCCGTCTGACCCAGACTGCCATGACTAATTCTTTCAGCCGCATCTCGTCTCTACAGAGTTTGTTACACAGACACGTTAGATTTCTCATAATTGGGGTCATTTATCAAACTGGTGTAAATTAGAACTGGCTTAGTTGCCCATAGCAACCAATTAGATTCCACCTTTCCTTTTCCAGAGGAGCTGTTAAAAATGAAAGGTGGAATCTGTTGCTATGGACAACTAAGCCAGGTCTACTTTACACCAGCTTTATAAATTATCCCAAAGGTCCCTATAGTGTCTACAGCAGTTATAATGTCCCCTAGAGTGCCCCCAGTAATAATAACACCCTATATTGTGCTCCAGGTAATAATACCTGTATAGTGTCCCCAAAAATAATGTCCCCCAATACCCCACACTGCCCCCATATAGTAATTTCCCCCACACTGCCCCATATAGTTTTTTCCCCCCACTCTACCTCCATATAGTAATCTCCCCCACACTGCCCCATATAGTAATTTCCCTCACACTGCCCCCATATAGTAATTTCCCCCACACTGCTCCATACAGTAATTTCCCCCACACTGCCCCATACAGTAATTTCCCCCACACTGCCCCCATATAGTAATTTCCCCACACTGCTCCCATATAGTAATTTCCCCCACACTGCCCCCATACAGTAATTTCCCCCACACTGCTCCATACAGTAATTTCCCCCACACTGCCATTCATTAATTAATTTGCCCCACACTGCCATCTATTAATTTTCCCCCACAACTGCCATCCATTAATTAATTTGCCCCCACACTGCCATCTATTAATTTGCCCCCACAACTGCCATCCATTAATTAATTTGCCCCCAGAACTGCCATCCATTAATTCGTTTGCCCCCACACTCTCATCCATTAATTTTCCCCACACTGCCATTTATTAATTATTTTGCCCCCACACTGCCATCCATTAATCAATTTGCCCCATACTGCCATCCTATAATTTGCCCCCACACTGCCATCCATTAATTTATTTGCCCCCATACTGCCATTCATTAATTTGCCCCCACACTGCCATCCATTAATTTATTTGCCCCCATACTGCCATTCATTAATTTGCCCCCACACTGCCATCCATTAATTTATTTGCCCCATACGCCTTCATTAATTTGCCCCACACTGCCATCCATTAATTGCCCCTACTGCATCATTAATTTGCCCCTTATTGCCATCCATTAATTTGCCCCCACACTGCCATCCATTAATTTTCCCCACAACTGCCATCCATTAACTAATTTGCCCCACTGTCCCTTAATATCTCCTCTCCCCCAAGTTAGCACATACACATAAAAAAAAAAAAGGTAATACTTACCTGTATGCTGAATGGTGTGGCAGGCGCGCGTACATCAGAGCGTGCGCGAGCGCCACCATACAGGCGCGCGATGACATCACGTGCGCCGCACGATGATGTAATCGCGCACGCCGGGCCGGGCTTCTACCACCACACAGGCCTCAGGCCTACTAGGCCTGAAGCCTATGGCGGTGATAGGCGGCAGGGCAGGGAACTATACGCTCCCATGCCCCGCCGCAGTACGTGGGTGTTCGGGTCGGCGCTGGGCCCCCCAGCGATGCCGGGCCCGGGGCGACCGACCCAAACGCCCCAATTATAATCCGCTACTGGTCCCGCTGTCTGTTGCTGGTGCGGTGCTGGGGCGCCGGTGGTCGCCGCGCACGGCTGCGCCATTTATAGGTTAGAGTAGTTTCCCACTTGCAGAGGCATCCTTGTCGTGGAAAGTGGGCTTATGCTTTTTGATCAAACTGTTAACTAATGCCTCTTATGCACAGCATACTATGTATTACAAATTTGGCGGATTCGCCACGAAATTATGCTGAGACAGTCGTAATATCAAAAGCATATTGTTGAGGATGTGCGATCCAGATTCACTCTCCAGTATATATTATAATCCGCCACTGGTCCCACGACCTCAATGAGAGCAAAAGAGAGACTGGATGGATCACCACCGTGGACTGCGCTTACATGGTCGATCAGACGGGGGGAGCCCCATCCCGTTCTAATGGAGCTCAAGTGCTCCCGGACCCGTACAAATAGGGGTCTAATAGTTTTACCGATGTAAAACCGATGACATGTGCATGTAATAACATACACTACAAAAGACGTATGGCAGGTGATTAAATCTTTTACTTTATACGTCACCTCCCCAATATTTACCATTTCATTATTGGGACAAAATGAACAATTTCCACACTTGAAATTTCCCTGCGGTTTTCTACTCTGCAACCAATTAGTTCGTTTGGGTTGTCTCACCACACTATGGACCAATTTTTCTCTGAGAGTGTGACATTTCCTAAACGTTATTCATGCAGAATCGCCCTTTAGTAGGTCCCAATTGTTTAACACGCCTGTCTCACTATACTGGCAGCGGGACTGAACTTAAACGCAAAAGTGAATCTATCAGTATCACTTTGTTTAATCCTGTCACTAAGGAGGTTGTGACGTGTGTAGCGGCTGGCGCGATGTAGGGCTTCAACAACGCCCCTCCGTGGCTAACCCCTCTCTAAGAGTCTCTCCTTGAGCTGGTGGGCCTGACTAAAATAGCCCTGATCCGTGCTATTAATTCTGCGTAGGCGGATGAATTGCCCGAACGGGACCGCACCCTTCACCGCAGATGGATGAAAGCTGGTCTGGTGGAGCAGCGAGTTGGTCGCAGTGGGTTTACGGAAGCCTGTGGTGCAAAGGGTACCATTTTCTGTGGTGATCCTCACATCTAGAAAATCCAAGGAATCACTACCGAAATTGAGAGTAAATCTCATATTCATTTGGTTAGTACTATTTAAATGGTGTACAAACTGCTGACAAACCTCCTCGCTGCCCGACCAGACCAGAAATACATCATCTACATAGTGTAAGTGGAGATGAATATGTCTCAGAAAGGGGTTCCCTAATGAGAAGACATATGTCTCCTCAAATACCGCCAGATACAGGTTCGCGAAAGTGCACGACACTGGTGTGCCCATCGCTGTACCTAGTATCTGGCGGTAACACTGCCGGTCAAATTGGAACACGTTATTGGTGAGTATCAAGTCTAGAGATTCCTGTATAAATTTGGAGAATGTGGGGCCTTTGTCGGAACGACTCAGAACTAGTTCGGGTTCGAGAAGTTCGGCCAAACTTTCCGAAAATGTTCGGGTTTGGGATCTGAACTCGACCCAAACTTTATCCCGAACCCGAACCCCATTGAAGTCAATGGGGACCCGAACTTTTGGGCACTAAAAAGGCTGTAAAATAGTCCAGGAAAGGGCTAGGGGGCTGCAAAAGGCAGCAAAATGTAGGTAAATGTCCTGCAAACAAATGTGGATAGGGAAATGAATTAAAATAAAATAAATAAAAATGAACCAATATCAATTGGAGAGAGGTCAAAAGTGCAGAGAATCATGCGTCATATCACCCACCACTGGAGAAGGCCACTTTCAGTTATTTAGGCCCCAGCACCCAGACAGAGAAGAGAAGTCCCACAGCAAGGAATAAGGCGTCATATCACCCACCAATGGAGAAGGCCACTTTCAGTAATTTAGGCCCCAGCACCCAGACAGAGGAGAGAGGTCCCACAGCAAGTAATCATGCGTCATATCACCCACCACTGGAGAAGGCCACTTTCAGTTATTTAGGCCCCAGCACCCAGACAGAGGAGAGAGGTCCCACAGCAAGGAATCATGTGTCATATCACTCATCACTGGAGAAGGCCACTTTCAGTTATTTAGGCCCCAGTGCTCAGACAAAGGAGAGAGGTCCCACAGCAAGGAATCATGCGTCATATCACCCACCACTGGAGAAGGCCACTTTCAGTTATTTAGGCCCCAGCACCCAGACAGAGGAGAGAGGTCCCACAGCAAGGAATCATGCGTCATATCACCCACCACTGAAGAAGGCAACTTTCAGTTATTTAGGCGCCGGCACCCAGATTGAGGAGAGGTTCAGGTTGCAGCGCAAGATCATGGTAAAGTGAAAAAAAATGAGAATTCAATAAAGAAGTGCCCCGGAGTACAAGAATACATGGTTGAAGGGAAGGCTATTCTATTCTGTCTATTCTGCACAAGGGAGGGACAGGTCCTGTGGGATCCATGCCGGGTTCATTTTTATAAACGTCAGTTTGTCCACGTTGGCTGTGGACAGGTGGCTGCGTTTGTCAGTAATGACGCCCCCTGCCGTGCTGAATACACGTTCAGACAAAACGCTGGCCGTCCGGCAGGCCAGCACATCCAAGGCATAAAATGCTAACTCTGGCCACGTGGACAATTTGGAGACCCAGAAGTTATATGGGGCCGGACCATCAGTCAATACGTGGAGGGGTGTGCAGACGTACTGTTCAACCATGTTAGTCAAATGCTGACTCCTGCTAACACGTTCCGTATCAGGTGGTGGTGCAGTTAGCTGTGGTGTGGAGACAAAACTTTTCCACATTTATTCCATGCTAACCCTGCCCTCAGAGGAGCTGGCCGTGACACAGCTGCGTTGGCGACCTCTTGCTCCTCCTCTGCCTTCGCCTTGGGCTTCCACTTGTTCCCCTGTGACATTTGGGAATGCTCTCAGGAGCGCGTCTACCAGAGTGCGCTTGTACTCGCGCATCTTTCTATCACGCTCCAGTGCAGGAAGTAAGGTGGGCACATTGTCTTTGTAAGGGGGTTCCAGCAGGGTGGCAACCCAGTAGTCCGCACACGTTAAAATGTGGGCAACTATGCTGTCATTGCGCAGGCACTGCAGCATGTAGTCGCTCATGTGTGCCAGGCTCTCCAGAGGTATGGACAAGCTGTCCTCTGTGGGAGGCGTATCTTCATCGTCCTCTGTATCCCCCCAGCCACGCACCAGTGATGGGCCTGAGCTGTGTCGGGTGCCACCCCGCTGTGAACCTGCTTCATCCTCATCCTCCTCCACCTCCTCCTTATCCTCCTCGTCTTCCAGTAGTGGGACCTGGCTGACCACATTCTTACCTGGCCTCTGCTGTTACAAAAAACCTCCCTCTGAGCCACTTCTAACAGACTTGCCTGAAAGTGCTAAAAATGACCCCTCATCCTCCTCCTCCTGGGCCATCTCCTCTTCCATCATCGCCCTGAGCATTACATAGAAGTGGTATTGTAAAGCTGATAACGGGGTCATCGCCACTGGCCATGTTGGTGGAGTACTCGAAACAGCGCAACAGGGCACACAGGTCTCGCATAAAGGCCCAGTCATTGGTGGTGAAGTGGTGCTGTTCCGCAGTGCGACTGATCCGTGCGTGCTGCAGCTGAAACTCCACTATGGACTGCTGCTACTCGCACAGTCTCTCCAGCATGTGCAAGGTGGAGTTCCACCTGGTGGGCACATCGCATAGGAGGCGGTGAGCGGGAAGGCCGAAGTTCCGCTATAGTGCAGACAGGCGAACAGCACCAGGATGTGAACGCCAGAAGCGCGCACAGACGGCCCACACTTTATGCAGCAGCTCTGACATGTCGGGGTTGTTGTGAATGAACTTCTGCATCACCAAATTCAGCACATGCGCCAGGCAAGGGATGTGTGTCAAACCGGCTAGTCCCAGAGCTGCGACGAGATTTCGCCCATTATCGCACACCACCAGGCCGGGCTTGAGGCCCTTCGGCAGCAACCACTCGTCGGTCTGTTGTTCAATACCCCGCCACATCTCCTGCGTGGTGTGGGGCCTGTCCCTCAAACATATGAGTTTCAGAACGGCCTGCTCACGTTTACCCCGGGCTGTGCTGAAGTTGGTGGTGAAGGTGTGTGGTTGACTGGATGAGCAGGTGGAAGAAGAGGAGGAGAAAGCCGAGTAGGAGGGGAGGCTACAGGAGGCAAATAATGATACCCTGCGATCCTTGGCCGCGGAAGGACGTGCGCCAAAGAACTCTCCACCTGGGGCCCAGCCGCCACTACATTTAACCAGTGTGCAGTTAGGGAGATATAGCGTCCCTGGCCGTGGGCCGTTACTGGGTATCTGTGGTTAGATGGACCTTGCCACAGATGGCATTGCGCAGTGCACACTTGATTTTATCGGATACTTGGTTGTGCAGGGAAGGCACGGCTGTCTTGGAGAAGTAGTGGCGGCTGGGAAGAACATACTGTGGGACAGCCATGGACATCAGCTGTTTGAAGCTGTCTGTGTCCACTAGCCTGAATGACAGCATTTCAAAGGCCAGCAGTTTAGAAATGCTGGCATTCAGGCCCAGGGCTCGAGGGTGGGTAGGTGGGAATTTATGCTTTCTCTCCAATGTTTGTGAGATGGAGAGCTGAACGCTGCCGTGTGACATGGTTGAAATGCTTGGTGACGGAGGTGGTGGTGTTGGTGGCACATCCTCTGTTTGCTGGGCGGCAGGTGCCAACATTCCTCCCGAGGCGGAGGAAGAGGACAAGGCAGCAGCAGAAGAGGGAGCAGGGGGAGCCTGAGTGAGTTCCTTGTTTTTACGGTGTTTACTCCACTGCAGTTAATGCTTTGCATGTAGATGCCTGGTCATGCAGGTTGTGATAAGGTTCAGAACGTTAATGCCTCGCTTCAGGCTCTGATGGCACAGTGTGCAAACCACTCGGGTCTTGTCGTCAGCACATTGTTTAAAGAAGTGCCATGCCAGGGAACTCCTTGAAGCTGCCTTTGGGGTGCTCGGTCCCTGGTGGCGGTGGCCAGTAGCAGGTGAACTCTCTTGGCGGCGGCTGTTCTGCTTTTGCCCCCTGCTCCCTCTTTTGCTACTCTGTTGGCTCGGTCTCACCACTGCCTCTTCCTCTGAACTATGAAAGTCAGTGGCATGACCTTCATTCCATGTGGGGTCTAGGACCTCATCGTCCCCTGCATCGTCTTCCACACAGTCTTCCTCCCTGACCTCCTGTTCGGTCTGCACACTGCAAAAAGACGCAGCAGTTGGCACCTGTGTTTCGTCATCATCAGAGACGTGGGGACTCTGATGATGTGGTATTCCCATGCCCTCATCATCAGGAAACATAAGTGGTTGTGCGTCAGTGCATTCTATGTCTTCCACCACTGGGGAAGGGCTAGGTGGATTCCCTTGGGAAACCCTGCCAGCAGAGTCTTTAAACAGCATAAGAGACTGCTGCATAAATTGAGGCTCAGACAGTTTCCCAGATATGCATGGGAGTGATGTGACAGACTGATGGTCTTGGTTTTCAAGCGCCACCTGTGCGCTTTCTGCAGAAGACTGGGTGGGAGATAATGTTGTGAACGTGCTGGATCCACTGTCGGCCACCCAATTGACTAGCGCCTGTACTTGCTCAGGCCTTACCATCCTTAGAACGGCATTGGGCCCCACCAAATATCGCTGTAAATTCTGGCGGGTACTGGAACCTGAGGTAGTTGGTTCACTAGGACATGATGCTGTGGCTGAACGGCCATGTCCTCTCTCAGCACCAGAGGGTCCACTAACAAAACCACGACCATGTCCACGTCCCTTACTAGATGTTTTCCTCATTGTTACTGTTCACCACAATAAGAAGAAAATTATTTGGCCCAATGTATTGAATTCAAATTCAGGCCTTTTTTATACAGGCACCTAACACTATCTTGCTATCTATTTATGTACCATTTTACACTAATCCAGTCACAGCAGTAACCACAGATTTAGGGGAATATCATTTGTAGGCCTCGTATTTAGGCCCTGGATGAGAGGTATCCTTTTACGGACCGATTTACACTTGGAGATGCACAGTAGAGTGTGAAAAAATATATAGGATTATGCTTTCAGCACTTGTATTTTAACACTTTGTGTAATATACCCTTTAACAGAAAGAAATGCACTTAGAGATGCAAAACAGTGTGTGCAAATGTAGAGGATTATGCTGTATTTTAATATTTACTGTAATATACCCTTTAACAGAAAGAAATACACTTTGAGATGCACGCTGAGTGTAAAATAACCTTTTACGGACAGATTTACACTTGGCCTGCAACAGCTGGAACACCAGATTTTGGGTATTGCTATATTGGCAATTGAATTTTACCCCAGAAAATAATATATCCATTGACGTACACTATGAAACTTGTCCAGTCACAGCTGGAACACCAGATTTTGGGTATTTCTATTTTTACAACTGAATTTCACCCCAGAAAATAATATATCCTTTGACGGACACTATGAAACTTGTCCAGTCACAGCTGGAACACCAGATTTACGGTATTTCTATTTTTGCAACTTAATTTCACCCCAGAAAAAAATTTAATCCTTTGAAGCACACTATGAAACTTGTCCAGTCACAGCTGGAACACAAGATTTACGGTATTTCTATTTTTGCAACTGAATTTCACCCCAGAAAATAATATATCCTTTGCCGGACACTATTAAACTTGGCCAGCCACAGCTGAAACCACTGATTTACGGTATTGCTATTTTGGCAATTGAATTTCACCCCAGAACAAAATCTATTCTTTGACAAAGACTATTAAACTTGGCCAGCCACCGCTAGGACACCAGATTTAGGGGATTGCTATTTTCGCATTTGAATTTCACTTCAGAACAAAATATATCCTTTGCAGGACACTATTAAACTTGACCAGCCACTACTGGGACACCAGATTTAGGGGAGTGCTATTTTAGCAATTGAATTTCACCCCCCAAAAAAATATATCCTTTGCCGGGTACTATTAAACTTGGCCAGCCACAGCTGAAACCACAGATTTTTGGTATTGCTATTTTGGCAATTGAATTTCACCCCCGAACAAAATATATCCTTTGCCGGACACTATTAAACTTGGCCAGCCACTGCTGAGACACCAGATTTACGGTATTGCTATTTTGGCAATTGAATTTCGCCCCAGAAAAAAATGTATCCTTTACCGGACACTATTAAACTTGGCCAGCCACAGCTGAGACCACTGATTTACGGTATTGCTATTTGGCAATTGAATTTCGCCCCAGAAAAAAATATATCCTTTGCCGGACACTATTTTTCTTGCCATAAAGTACATTTGCGGCCTGCACTGCACTGCACTTCACTTCTGAGAGTGAAATATAATTAGTAAATACAACTATGACATTGTGGGTCATAAAAATCACTTTTTTTTTTTGCCATAATGTACATTTGCAGCCTTCACTGCATTTCTGAGAGTGAAATATAATCAGAAAATACAACTGGGATATTGTGGGTTAAAAAAATTCCTTTTTTTTTGCCATAAAGTATATTTGCGGACTGCACTGCAATTCTGAGAATGAAATATAATCAGTAAATACAACTGTGACATTGTGGGTGGAAAAAAAAAATCTCTTTTTTTTTGCCATAAAGTAAATTTGCAGCCTGCACTGCATTTCTGAGAGTGAAATATAATCACTAAATATAACTGGGATATTGT
The DNA here is from genome assembly GCA_033119425.1 of Bufotes viridis. Lineage (NCBI taxonomy): Eukaryota > Metazoa > Chordata > Amphibia > Anura > Bufonidae > Bufotes > Bufotes viridis. The sequence continues at coordinate 58,277,786 of CM065595.1, forward strand.
TGTTAAAAGAAATCCCTTTTTTTTGCCATAAAGTAAATTTGCGGCCTGCACTGCATTTCTGAGAGTGAAATATGATCAGTAAATATAACTTGGACATTGGGAGTGAAATAAATCTCTTTTTTTTGGGTATAAACTAAATTTGCGGCCTGCACTGCATTTCTGAGAGTGAAATATAATCAGTAAATACAACTGACATTGTGGGTGAAAAAAAAAATATCACTTTTTCTTTTGCCATAATGTAAATTTGTGGCCTGCACTGCATTTCTGAGAGTGAAATATAATCAGTAAATATAACTTGGACATTGGGAGTGAAATAAATCTCTTTTTTTTGGGTATAAACTAAATTTGCGGCCTGCACTGCATTTCTGAGAGTGAAATATAATCAGTAAATACAACTGACATTGTGGGTGAAAAAAAAATATCACTTTTTTTTTTTGCCATAAAGTAAATTTGTGGCCTGCACTGCATTTCTGAGAGTGAAATATAATCAGTAAATACAACTGTGACATTGCAGGAGAAAAAAAAAATCACTTTTTTTTTGCCATAAAGTACATTTGCGGCCTTCAGTGCATTGCTGAGCGTGAACTATAATCAGTAAATTCAATTGTGACATTATGGGTGATAAAAATCACAATTTTTTTTGCCATAAAGTACATTTGCGGCCTGCAATGCATTTCTAAGAGTGAAATATAATCAGTAAATAGTGATGTCGCAAACATAAAATTGTCCGCAAATGTTTTCGAACTGGTGAACTGGGCGAGACTTCATAGACTAGGCAGGCGAACTTTAAAACCCACATGGACTCTTTCTGGCCACAGTAGTTATGGAAAAGTTGTTTCAAGGGGACTAACACCTGGACTGTGGCATGCCGGAGGGGGATCCATGGCAAAACTCCCATGGAAAATTACGCAATGGACGCAGAGTCGGGTTTTAATCAATAAAGGGTATAAATCACCTAACATTCCTAAATTGTTTGGAATAACGTGCTTTAAAACATCCAGTGTGTGTATACGATCAGATATGATGTTGTATCGATCAGTTAGTGTAAGGGTTACGCCCGCTTCACAGTGACAGACCTAACTGTGACAGACAAAACTCCCCATTTAACGCACCGCAAACAACCACAAACAGTCCATTTGCACAACCGCAAACTCCCCATTTGTGCAAGGTTGGATACCAAGCTTGCCATGTCCCGTTCCTTGTTCTCACTGATGTCATTGAAGGTCTCTTCCTCGCGCAATGTACTGTGCCACCCTATATGAGTGGTGTATTCAGTAATCAGTAGAACTATTTTTATCAGTTTAATCCATGTTACGTCCCCTATCAGGGGACGTGTATCGAATAGATTTTAGGAGCAGGGAGATGGAAAAAGAAGCTTGGTCGTTCCTCTTACTTCCAATTTGGGGCACTGCGCATGCGCCGTGCAATGCACTGTGCAACCCTTTATGATTGGTGTATTACTTAGTTCTATTCTTATCAGTTTAATCCCTTTTACGTCCACTATCAGGGGACGTGTATCAAATAGATTTTAGACAACCGCAAAGAGTTGTCAATAGTTGACACGCATGTCATAAATTTTATTCCTCTATGCGTCAATCTTAGTATAGTGATGACTGTGCTCGTGCACACGTTTGGGAGATTGCAGGCGATGGCGGTTTTTCAAAGTCTATGGTAGTGCTGAGGTAGTTCAGTGACAGTTAAGTGACCCAGAAAACAATGATTCTGTAGTGTGGGCCCATTGTTGGCCTAGTAGGCTTTAATGATCACAAAGAAAATGTATGTTTTTTCTATGAAAAATTATCCAGCCTATCGCTTTTGGTCTGTTCACAATGAAGCAACCACCTTATCATCTGGTGTGTGCCAACATTGCCAACAAACTCATATTGGTGATTAAAGATGGCCCGAACTATCCGCCGTCGAACAGTTCCCAGCGAACATAGCTTGTTCGAGTTCGCCTCAACGGGCGAACACATGCGATGTTCGGTCCGCCCCCTATACATCATCATTGAGCAAACTTTGACCCTGTACCTCACAGTCAGCAGACACATTCCAGCCAATCAGCAGCATACCCTCCCTCCAAGACCCTCCCATCTCCTGAACAGCATCCATTTTAGATTCATTCGGAATTTGCAGTCTTAGTGAGAGGAGGGAGAGTGTAGTTGCTGCTGATTTAATAGGGAAATCGATAGCTAGGCTAGTGAATTCAGTGTCCACTCCAGTCCTGAAAGACTCATCTGATCTCTGCTGTAAGGACAGCGTCCTGACAGCACCCCAAAAAGCCCTTTTTAGGGCTGCAACATTAGTCTGCTTTTTTTTTTCTCCATATACATATTGCAGTTGCCTGGCCTGCCTGTGTGTGAGGAGCTGCAGGCCCACAGACTGTAGTGTGCCTACTGTCAGTGCCCACCCCTGTCATCCTATGTGGCACAGGACTTTGCATCAAAAAAAGGCATTTCATTTTTACACTTTAATCTAAGGTTAGTTGCCTGCCAGTGTGTGTCAGGCTGACTTCCACTGACTGTAGTGTGCCCACTGCCAGTGCCCACCACTCATACCGGCTGGCACAGGACTTTGCATCAAAAAAAGGCATTTCATTTTTACACTTTAGTGTAATTTCAGTTGCTTGCCTGCTGCTAGTGTGTCAGGCCGACTTCCACTGACTGTAGTGTGCCCACTGCCAGTGCCCACCCCTATCATCCGGTGTGGCACAGGACTTTGCATCAAAAAAAGGCATTTAATTTTTACACTTTAGTGTAATTTCAGTTGCTTGCCTGCTGCCAGTGTGTGTCAGGCCGACTTCCACTGACTGTAGTGTGCCCATTGCCAGTGCCCACCCCTGTCATCCCGTGTGGCACAGGACTTTGCATCAAAAAAGGCATTTCATTTTTACACTTTAGTGTAATTTCAGTTGCTTGCCTGCTGCTAGTGTGTGTCAGGCCGACTTCCACTGACTGTAGTGTGCCCACTGCCAGTGCCCACCCCTATCATCCCGTGTGGCACAGGACTTTGCATCAAAAAAAGGCATTTAATTTTTACACTTTAGTGTAATTTCAGTTGCTTGACTGCTGCCAGTGTGTGTCAGGCCGACTTCCACTGACTGTAGTGTGCCCATTGCCAGTGCCCACCCCTGTCATCCCGTGTGGCACAGGACTTTGCATCAAAAAAAGGTATTTAATTTTTACACTTTAGTGTAATTTCAGTTGCTTGCCTGCTGCTAGTGTGTGTCAGGCCGACTTCCACTGACTGTAGTGTGCCCACTGCCAGTGCCAACCACTGATACCGGGTGGCTCAGTAGCTTGCCAATAAATAAGGCATTTAATTTTAACACAGTCTAATTTCAGTTGCTTGCCTGCTGCCAGTGTGAGTCAGGCCCACTTCCACAGACTGTAGTGTGCCCACTGCCAGTGCCAACCACTGATACCGGGTGGCACAGTAGCTTGCCGATAAATAAGGCATTTAATTTTTACACAATCTAATTTCAGTTGCTTGCCTGTTGCCAGTGTGTGTCAGGCCCACTTCCACAGACTGTAGTGTGCCCACTGCCAGTGCCAACCACTGATACCGGGTGAAACAGTAGCTTGCCGATAAATAAGGCATTTCATTTTTACACAGTCAAATTTCAGTTGCCTGCCTGCTGCCAGTGTGTGTCAGGCCCACTTCCACAGACTGTAGTATGCCCACTGCCAGTGCCAACCCCTGATACCGGGTGGCACAGTAGCATGCCGATAAATAAGGCATTTAATTTTTACACAGTCTAATTTCAGTTGCTTGCCTGCTGCCAGTGTGTGTCAGGCCCACTTCCACAGACTGTAGTGTGCCCACTGCCAGTGCCAACCACTGATACAGGGTGGCACAGTAGCTTGCCAATAAATAAGGCATTTAATTTTTACACAGTCTAATTTCAGTTGCTTGCCTGCTGCCAGTGTGTGTCAGGCCCACTTCCACAGACTGTAGTGTGCCCACTGCCAGTGCCAACCACTGATACAGGGTGGCACAGTAGCTTGCCAATAAATAAGGCATTTAATTTTTACACAGTCTAATTTCAGTTGCTTGCCTGCTGCCAGTGTGTGTCAGGCCCACTTCCACAGACTGTAGTGCGCCCACTGCCAGTGCCAACCACTGATACCGGGTGGCACAGTAGCTTGCCGATAAATAAGGCATTTAATTTTTACACAATCTAATTTCAGTTGCTTGCCTGTTGCCAGTGTGTGTCAGGCCCACTTCCACAGACTGTAGTGTGCCCACTGCCAGTGCCAACCACTGATACAGGGTGGCACAGTAGCTTGCCAATAAATAAGGCATTTAATTTTTACACAGTCTAATTTCAGTTCCTTGCCTGCTGCCAGTGTGTGTCAGGCCCACTTCCACAGACTGTAATGTGCCCACTGCCAGTGCCAAACACTGATACCGGGTGGCACAGTACCTAGCACGCGTAGTACCACTTATCTAAAAAAAAATGACAGGCAGAGGCAGGCCACTCCGCAGCGGCCGTTGTGGTCGTGGTGCTGTGATTTTCACTGTCCCTGGAATAATGCCCAGTGTTCAGAGGCCACGTACCCTGAACCCGAAAAATTCTGAGGACATAGTTGACTGGCTTAAACAGGACACCCAATCTTCAACAGCTTCCGCTAAGAACCTTGACGCACCATCCTCCTCCAGCTCAGCTTCGGTCACCTGCTCTCAAGTTACCACACACCCGCCCCCCGCCACCACCACCACTACCACCACAGCCACCACAGCCGCTTCACTTGATCCGTCAGAGGAGTTATTTACACATCAGTTGGATGCAATTAGTGATGCGCAACCATTATTGCCAGATGATGTAGATTACAGGGATATGTCTCAGTCAGGCAGGATTACACACATGGACGTACAGTGTGATGATGATGATGATGATGTTGTACTCGCTGCTGCTTCCTTTGCTGAGGTGTCAGATACAAGTGAAGCGGTTGATGATGACGATGTGTCCACGGATGCCACGTGGGTGCCTGCTCGAAGAGAAGAAGAGGGGGAAAGTTCAGAAGGGGAGACAGAGAGAATGAGGAGACGAGTTGGAAGCAGGGGGAGGTAGTCGCAAGGAGTTAGTGGCACAGTCAGACAGCATGTATCGGCACCTGGGGTCAGCCAGACAGCACGCCAGTCAACGCATGCTGTTGCCACCACCAGAATGCCGTCACTGCAAAGCTCAGCAGTGTGGCATTTTTTTTGTGTGTCTGCCTCTGATAACAGCAATGCCATTTGCAACCTGTGCCAAAAGAAACTGAGTCGTGGGAAGTACAACACCCACCTTGGTACAACTGCTTTGCGAAGGCACATGATCTCACATCACAAACGCCTATGGGATCAACACATGAGTACAAGCAGCACATAAACTCAAAGCCACCATGCTCCTCCTGGTCCAGCATCTTCAGCCACGTCAACCACTGCTGTCCTCCCTGCCCCCTCTCAACCACCCGCCACTCCATCTCTCACCTTCAGCAGTTCCTGCTCATCTGCCCACAGTCAGGTGTCTGTCAAGGACATGTTTGAGCGTAAAAAGCCAATGTCACAGAATCACCCCCTTGCCCGACAACTGACAGCTGGCTTGACGGAACTCTTAGCCCGCCAGCTTTTACCATACCAGCTGGTAGAGTCTGAGGCCTTCAAAAAATTTGTCGCTATTGGGACACCACAGTGGAAGGTACCCGGACGAAAATTTTTTTCAAAAAAGGCAATCCCAAACCTCTACCATGTCATTAAAAAGGAAGTCATGGCATCTCTGGCATACAGTGTTGGGGCAAGGGTCCATCTGACCACTGATACCTGGTCTGCAAAGCACGGTCAGGGCAGGTATATCACGTATACTGCGCATTGGGTCAACCTGCTGACAGCTGACAAGCATGGAATGCGTGGCTCTGCAGCGGAGTTGGTGACACCACCACGACTTGCAGGCAGACATACTGCCACCTCCTCTACTCCTACTCCATCCTCTTCGATATCCTCCTCGGCTGAGTCCTCTTCTGCTGCGGCGTCTGGCTGCACATCAACTGAATCCCCTCAGCTCTCCAGGGGTTATTCCACATCCCGGATACGACAGTGTCACGCTGTCTTGGGCTTGACTTGCCTGAAAACAGAGAGCCACACAGGACCAGCACTCCTGTCCGCCCTGAACGCACAGGTGGATCAGTGGCTGACCCCGCACCAACTGGAGAGCGGCAAAGTGGTGTGTGACAATGGAAGCAATCTGTTGCGGCATTAAATTTGGGCAAGTTGTCACATGTGCCGTGCATGGCACATGTGTTGAATCTCATCGTAGAACGTGTTTTGTCTAAGTACCCAGGCTTACAGGACGTCCTCAAGCAGGCCAGGAAGGTGTGTGGCCATTTCAGGCGTTCCTACATGGCCATGGCGCACTTTTCCGATATTCAGCGGCGAAACAACATGCCAGTGAGGTGCTTGATATGTGACAGCCCGACACGTTGGAATTCAACACTCCTCCCCCGGTATAAGCAGAAAGTGGCAGAAATGTTACCAAATTACCGAAAGTCGGAAAGGATGCAGCAGTTCAAAACCAAACTAAAAAATATGCTTTACACAGCTTATAAGGGGGATGTCACAGCACAACGGGAATTTAACAGGGGAAGAGGTGAGTGTAATCCTCCTCCTACCACGGCGGCAAGGACTGGACGATTTACAGATGTGTTGTTGATGGAGGACATGCGGAGCATTTTCAGTGCTACTCATCGCCACAGCCCTTCGGGATCCAGCCTTAGAGAATGACTCGACCGACAGGTAGCAGACTATTTCACCTTAAAAGCAGATATCGACACTCTGAGGAGCAATGAACCCCTTCACTACTGGGTGTGCAGGCTTGACCTGTGGCCTGAGCTATCCCAGTTCACGAAAGAACTTCTGGCCTGCCCTGCTTCAAGTGTCCTGTCAGAAAGGACCTTCAGTGCAGCAGGAGGCATTGTCACTGACAAGAGAAGTCGCCTCGGTCAAAAAAGTGTTGATTACCTCACCTTCATAAAGATGAATGAGGCATGGATCCCGAAGGGACTGACAGTGGGGGATACGTTTGACTAACAAAAGGCCTGATTACATGCCTTGGCCTCAAAATGGTCCCCACGCTGCTGTATTTAATGTTTGCATACCGGATTACTTTCGTGAACTCTCCACCACCAACTAGGGTTCAAGCCGCAATGTTTTAGCCACTTTTCTGCCTGAAAAACATCAATTTTTCCGGCCGCTGCTACAATAGCGGCTGCAACAATGCCTAATTTTTTTGTCCTATGGTGCAGCACTGTGGCTGCAAAAACAAACCAAAAAAAAGGCACAACACAAGTGTCAATTCCCCTTCGTGATCGTTACCTTGTTGTGGTGAAGGGGCTTGTGTATCACAATGAAGCAATCATCACCTCTATGAGTGTGGTGGCAATGTTGCTACACCCCAGATGATAAGGCCGTTGCTTCATTATGGTCAGACCAAAAGCGATCGGACGGCTGGATAATATTTAATAGGAAAAACATTAATTTACCTTTTTATTTTATATGTTGTATGGGTTTTTAATACATAAAATAAAAAATCATAATAAAGTCTCTTAATAGTTTATTAGAAATGATGCAGACAATTAAAATAATCCCCATCAATTCCAATACAAAGCAAGTACAGAGCTCAGAACTAAATTATTTCATGATGTCGTAATGGTTCGCGAATTCGACAATGGTTAATCAATTCGACCGGATAGGGTACGTAATAGGGATTAAACTGATAGGAATAGTACTAGTTAAGACACCACTCATATAGGGTGTCACAGCACATTGCTCTGTGCACGCGCAGTGTCCAATTTGGGAGTCTGAGGACCGACCAAGCTGCTTTTTCCATCTACCGGTTCCTGAAATCAATTCAGTTTGGTGTATGAGAGTTTGGTCTGTCACTGTGAAGGCAGTCGAAGGTACCCGGCCTAAATTTTTTTTCACAAAAGGCAATCCCTGATATGGGACGTAACAGGGATTAAACTGATGAGAATAGTACTACAGAAAATACCACTCATATCGGGTGTGACAGTAAATTGCACGGCGCAGACGCAGTCACCGTGGATTAAAACAGAGTGGAGGGAGCCAGCGTATTTTTAACCATCTCCCCGTTCGAAAAATCTATTCAATAAATGGCCCCCAGATTGGGGACGTTAGAGGGATTAAACTGATGAGAATAGTACTACAGAAAATACCACTCATATCGGGTGTGACAGTAAATTGCACGGCGCAGACGCAGTGACCGTGGATAAAAACAAAGGGGAGCGAGCCAGTGTTTTTTTTAACCATCTTCCCGTTCGAAAAATCAATTCAATTCACCTTTTGGCTGACCCAGGAAGAAGTGCAGCAGTGCCTTAAAAAGATTAAAATAGACAAAATCACCGGGACCAGATGGCATACATAAGTCATGCAACTTAGCACCCAAATGAATTTTACCTCCTTTTCTTCTCACTAATAGAGATTTCTTTTGGCGGTATTTCATTGCTGCTGACAGTTTTTTAACTTTTTCTGGTAAAATTATTCAAATATAATTACATTTCTATACAAGTTTGTGTCAGAATTTATTGTACTACATGTCTTTGATAAAAAAAAAATCCAATAAGTGTATATTTATTGGTTTGTGCAAAAGTTAAAGCGTTTACAAACTATGGTACAAAAAAGTGAATTTCCGCATTTTGAAGCAGCTCTGACTTTCTGAGCACCTGTCATGTTTCTTCAGGTGCTAGATTTGTCAGATGCGGGTACTGAAGTTTCAGCTCAGACAATAAGGCGCACACTGCGTAATGAAGGCCTCCATGCCAGAACTCCCAGGCACACCCCCTTGCTGTCTCCAAAGAATAAGAAGAGTCGACTGCAGTATGCCAAAAGTCATGTGGACAAACCACAAAAGTTTTGGGATAGTATTCTGTGGACTGATGAAACAAAATTAGAACTGTTTGGGCCCATGGATCAACGCTATGTTTGGAGGAGGAAGAACAAGGCCTATGAAGAAAAGAACACCTTTCCTACTGTGAAGCATGGCAGGGGGTCAATCACGCTTTGGGGCTGTTTTGCTTCTACAGGTACAGGGAAGCTTCAGCGTGTTCAAGGTACCATGAATTATCTTCAGTACCAGGAGATATTGGATGAAAATGTGATGCAGTTCGTCACAAAGCTGAGGCTTGGGAGACGTTGGACCTTTCAACAGGACAATGATCCCAATCATACCTCCAAGTCCACTAGAGCATGGTTGCAGATTAAAGGCTGGAACATTTTGAAGTGGACATCGCAGTCACCAGACTTAAATCCGATTGAGAACCTCTGGTGGGACTTAAAGAAAGCAGCTGCAGCGCACAAGCCTAAGAATGTGACTGAACTGGAGGCTTTTGCCCATGAAGAATGGGCAAAGATACCCGTTGTCAAGCTATGCTTCACGTTAAAAAGCTGTTATAACTGGAAAAGGATGTTGTACTAAGTACTAAGAATGAATGTCACTTGGGGGTTGAATAAAACTGATAATGATGTGAGCACAGAAAAGACATTTGTGGTTATTTCATTATAAATGTTATGTTATATTTGTCTGACTTACAAGTGCCTCTTTGATTTAATTGTAAACAAGATGACTGAAATGATCAAAATCAATGTCAAACTGGCCAAAACACTCAATTTCAGTGGGGGTTGAATAATTTTGAACACAACTGTACAATTTGACCCCGTACCGGGCGCGCTTGCTGGGGAAGTACTGTTTGATGCCAAGGCACCCGGTGAAATGTACTAGGGACTAGTCTATGCAGATGTTCTGATTTGGGACATACGCATCTGCAAATCTGGATGACAAATGGTCTATGAGGGGCCGAATTTTGTGCCCTGGACATTGCAGCAGAGAACATGGGCATGTAATGTATTGGGTCTTTAGACCAATATGACCGCAATACATTTTTTTTAGTTAGACGCATGCTGAGGATAAGGCCCAAAAAAAATGTAAACTCGGAAACTGTGACTGGTTTCCACCGGAAAGGCTGGGCATAGAAGCATTCCGGATTGGCGGTAATATAGTCTGTGGAGTAGCGGTTGGTTTCTGCCACAACTAAGTCATAGAATTCCGCAGTGAAGAACAGCTCAAAAAATTCAAGGGCCGATCCGAAATGAGCTGTCTTCATGCAAACTCCTGACAGGGTGGTGAAAGGGGGCAATACGGGTGCGGCGGATGCAGGGGATTGCCAATTAGGGTTTGCCAGCACCTCTGGGAGACTAAGGGCTCTACGGGACTGAGAACGCGGTGGCTGCGATGGGGGAATTAGTGCACGTGCCACCATACCAGCTTGAACTGCCCTTCTGGTGCTCGCCACTTCACCAGGGAATACGGCAGTGCTGGTAGAAGGTCCAGGATGTGCTGCGCTGCTGGTGTATGCCGCACCATAAAAAAGGTCAGCGCTAGCACCACTCTGCTGTATTTGAGGCTCATCACACGGGGTATGCGAAACACTGACATGGGGTCGGGTACGCCTGACCCTAGCAGGGACCTCAACCTCGTCATCTTCGCTAGCGGTTAGAGTGGCACTGCTGTCTACAGGTTCATATTCTGAACCACTGGATTCAGCGGGTGAAGCGTCCCCATTGCTTTCATCCATCACGGCCAGAATCCTGTAGGCCTCTTCAGCGGAACACCCCTTTTTAGCCATTTTGGAGTAACTAAATTTAGGGGGTATTCCTCTAAGACTACCCAGGAAAAAGAGCACACCTGCCTAGTAAAAAGGAGTGCTTGCGAAGTAACGCTGCGATCGCTAATAAAGATCCAAAAACTCAAAAGTGATCTTTTATAGCAGCGCAGCGATTTTACTGTGTTTTTGCAGTGATCAGAAAAAAATAAATTCTGTCACTGCGGTGGGGCGGATTGAACGCAAGTGTGCAGCCTAAGGTGACCCTAATGTACTAATATAGATCTGATTGCAATCAGTCTGGATCACTTTCAGATACTATATTAGTATTAGTGCTGATTAGCGACAGCGATGAAGCTAATTAGTGACTAATCAGTGACTGTGGTGTGGTGGGCTGGGCGCTAACTACCTAACAAGTAGATAACTACCTGGCGGTGATTAGGGACCCTTACAGGGGGGTGATCAATGACAGGAGGGTGACAGGGGGGGTGATCAGGGGGTTTATATGGGTGATCAGTGGCTACTAAGGGGTTAATAAGTGACAGGGGGGTGTGTGGTGTATATGTGGGGATTGGGGCTACTTACAGAGCTGCCTGTGTCCTCTGGTGGTCGATCCAAGCAAAAGGGACCACCAGAGGAGCAGCAGCAGGTATATCAGACGCTATTTTGTAAATAGTGTCTGATATACACATTTCATTGGTTGATTTAAAAAATTACAGCCTGCCAGCCTGTAGTTTCACTTCTTAGCGCGCGCGTTCACATAAACACTGAGGTCTCACGAGATGACGCCGATAGGCGTGATCGAGACCTGAGAGAACCACCTCCCGCACGCCTTTCGGTGTTAGCGTGACGGGAGGCGGTTAAGTAATCTCAGAGGCAGACCCTTATTTCTGACATTTAAAGACTCTATATTGATAGGGACTGTTTCACAGGATTGGCATTTAGCAAATGTGGTGGCAATTTTTAAAAAGGGGTCAAAAACAGATCCTGGAAACTATAGGCCATAAGTTTAACATCTGTAGTGGGTAAAACTGGTTTTCTAAAAGATGCTACCTTGGAATAACTCATTGAAAATAAGCGAATAACGCAGTATCAGCATGGCTTCATGAGCGATCGGTCATGTCAAACTAATTTAATCAGTTGCTATGAGAAGGTAAGTTCTAGACTTGTGCTCGGATCGGCTTGTGGAGAGCAGTTACCCTACCTAACCCTACTCCCCCCACCCCTACCTAAAGATCAGCAGGGTTATGCCGGAACTGCTGTCTAAGGGGTAGCCTAAAGGGGGCTACACCAATACGGAGTACCTGAGAAGAGGGGTGGTTACCTGGGAGGGCTGAAGCGTTCAAACCGACGAGTGGGAGCAGGAGAGGCCGGCATAAATAGGGCATGCCCTGCCTCCCCTCTCACAAACCTGGCAACCTTAATTGCCTACACTTGTGCTCGGATCGGCTCGTGGGGAGCAGTTACCCTACCTAACCCTACTCCCCCCACCCCTACCTAAAGATCAGCAGGGTTATGCCGGAACTGCTGTCTAAGAGGTAGCCTAAAGGGGGCTACACCAATAAGGAGTACCTGAGAAGAGGGGTGGTTACCTGGGAGGGCTGAAGCGTTCAAACCGACGAGTGGGAGCAGGAGAGGGCGGCATAAATAGGGCATGCCCTGCCTCCCCTCTCACAAACCCGGCAACCTTAATTTGCCTACACTTGTGCTCGGATCGGCTCGTGGAGAGCAGTTACCCTACCTAACCCTACTCCCCCCACCCCTACCTAAAGAGCAGCAGGGTTATTCCGGAATTGCTGTCGAAGGGGTAGCCTAAAGGGGCCAAAAATATCAAGCATGAAGTTATAAAGGCTTTATTCAACACAACACTACAAAACCAAATTTCTAAAGGCCAGTGATATTTCACATTGGGGATCAGGAATGTAACGCATGTAGCAGGAGGAACTCCAGCGTCCCAAGCGTTTAATAACATGTACCTTAAACTCTTCAGGACCAGACCCGGGTAGGGTAAATTGATACTTTTAAATACTGATGCCATCTAAGGCTTTATACCCTTCTTGACCCAGGTGCTATATAAAACTTCACTTTTAATAATAGTACTAAAACACACAAAGTGACAAAATAACAAAATAGAGCCACAAACTATATAAAAACTACAGTCTATGTCGTGCTGGAGAGGTTCAAAATAATGGCTATCAGGGTGAGAAGGAGTGCACTTTCTCTCACTCAGATGCCTATACTCGGAGATTCACTTTACACCCCCAGCTGTGTGTTTAGCCTGTTGATATTAGGTGGCTAAGTGTTAGCTGCAGTTAATAACAGTAGCCCATATACACTCAATATTGGTTACAGGTTTTCTGTTAACCAGCCAAACACAGCTGGGGGTGTAAAGTGAATCTCCGAGTATAGGCATCTGAGTGAGAGAAAGTGCACTCCTTCTCACCCTGATAGCCATTATTTTGAACCTCTCCAGCACGGCATAGACTGTAGTTTTTATATAGTTTGTGGCTCTATTTTGTTACTTTGTGTGTTTTAGTACTATTATTAAAAGTGAAGTTTTATATAGCACCTGGGTCAAGAAGGGTATAAAGCCTTAGATGGCATCAGTATTTAAAAGTAATAACATGTACCGGCACCTTATGCATGGAGGCAGCAGCCGCCGCGCCCATGCGGAAGGAGTGCCCCGTGACCGACAGAGGATCAATTCCTGAACCAGCTAACAATATACGCATGAACCTGAGAAAAGAGGTAATAGCTAACGGAGCTGCCCCTAGCTTGAGTAACGGGGCGTCTGCCGGCTCGGACTCGACCATGAGCAACCATGTGTCCAGCACCCGTTCCGGACACCACCTTTTGGCCGAGGGGAAGTACCTGACCTCTACCGATTCCCCCAGCCGAGACTTCTTGGACGAGGCCAAAGTGAGAATATACGTAGAGTCGTGCCGGCGGAGCTGGTCCTTGCACAGGAATTTCGCCCGTGTTGGCGCCCGTAAGCTCGTATGGCCTGAGGAATCCATAGAAGGCCAGGTACATAGCTGTCTCTAACAGAGCACTAATCTGCGGTCCAAAAGGCTTACCCTGTAGTTTGTCCGCTGTAGTTTAACTTCCTTAAACCCTTCAATGTCGCCCTGATAGGGTGGGTTGAGAAGAGCGACGGTAGGTCTGGAAATAGCATGTACCAATGATGTTGAATCTCTGCCAGGTACAACTTGATGGTGCTGTAGGCCAGATTCAACTGAGAGTGGCAAAAGCCGACAAACCCCAATAGGTGAGTGATAGGCCCCTGCCCCATGGCTGGGTAGGTGTTCTTATAATTAGGGAAGAGGCGCCAAGCAGTCTTGTAGGCCCTCAGGGTATTAGCGGAGAGGGACTTGGCCATCAGTCTCCTAGCTACGGCAAGATGGGAGACTAGTCCAACAGCAACTGGGACTGGTGCGGAGTTGGTGTTGGCAACCGATCTGCCCCCGGACAAACCTGAAAGAAAAGTTGAAAATTAAGACGGGAGAGTGCGTCTGCTGCAACATTACTGTGACCACTAACGTGTTTACAAACAAAACAAAAATTATGCATCAGGGACAGCCAAACAAACCTCCTAACAAACGACATCACCTGTGTGAAACTAGACCTGCCTTTCATGATGATGTCCACGACTGCCGCATTGTCAGTCAGGAACAGCACCGTACGGTTCTTCCACTGCTTACCCCATGCTACCGCTGCCCCTACAATAGGATATACCTCAAACAAGGAGGAACATGAGAAAAACCCCGGAATTGCTGCAACCTCTAGTGGCCAGGGATTAGCAAACCAATGATCGCCGTACAGAGAGGCGAAGCCGACCGACGACGAGTGTGTACTACCGGAGACTGGTCCGAGATCACCAGAACAAAGAGTGACACTGCGTTCCACTCAGTTAAAAATCTATCCCACATCAACATATCTGCCATGGCATCCGGCCCGAGAGTCACCATGTCGTCCTGCGCGCAGGCCTGTGGGAGTAACGCTAGGAGCCTCGAAATAAAGGACCTACCCTGGGGAATGATGCGCATAGCAAAGTTGGGCATGCCTAAGAGGGACTGAAGATCCGCTCTGGTCGCCACCCTCACTCGAGCTCACCTATGGACCACCTGTCTAACCCTGTCTAATTTATCTGGAGGGAGACTGGCTTGCATGCGCACTGTGTCCAGCTGAATACCCAGGAACGTGATGGCGGTAGCAGGGCCTTCAACCTTGTGAGAAGCTATCGGCACACTCAAGTCTGAAAACACCGTACGCAAGCGCTGTAGGTCCTGGGGTTGCTGCGCAGGGGGTTCAATGAGAAGGAAGTCGTCCAGGTAATGTGTGACATGGCTGACCTGAAAGACATATGACAACACCCAATGCAAGGCGGTCACCAACTGGTGGACCCGAAAGTCAGTTTGTTGGCAAAATAGTACTGTTCCTGCCACTTGATGCCATGCCACTGCCACAGGTCCGGCTGGATGGGGAGCAATTTGAAGGTGTCTGTAATATTAGACAACCAGGCGCCTCTGCCGAACCTCAGTATAACCTGAATAGCCTCATCAATGGAGGCGTACCTCATAGAGAACTCGTCTGAGGGAATCAGCGAATTCAAGCTAGGAACGGGTAAGGAGTGCGGGGCCGACAAGTCATAAATCATCCTCTTTTTATTTGAAAACTTGCCAGTCACCACCCCGACCGGGTTAACCCTCCAACAATCAAATGGGGGCTGTGCCACAGGGCCGACCAAATATCCTTTGTCCAGCTCTAAATCAACTGCGTGACTGTCTCAGGGTCTCTAATTGCCGATAACAAGTTCCTACACTCATGTGGGGTTTGAGGAAGAGCGAGCAAACCTGTGTGAAAGCCGAAGTATAGGCCGTTGAGCACGAACTGTACCCAGGCTGAATCTGGATGACCGGCTAGAAAACAGGCGAGGAGATCCACATTGACCACGCTTAGTCATGCGTGACTATTACCTTTCTGTGTGCAAGCAGCGTGGGGTGGGCTCTGAAACACAGCGTACACAAATGAAGCAACCTACACTGATTGTAGTGGCAGACTGCGTAGTTGAAATTAATGCACAATGGAGACTTGCCAAGATATTTCACAGGCCGGCCCAATTTGTCAATGGCCGCGAGAACTCTACTAGCCGGCTGGGCCGGGAAGAGCTAGCTACAGAAGGCGCTGGTGAGCTACCACTCTCAGAACACCAGCCGGCCGTATGGGCGTAGGAGCCGCAACCTGAGCAAGTCGGAGCCCTAAGCCCCGCAAAGTGACGGCAAAACAGCTCCGTATCAACCTGCGACTAATCCACAGAATGGTTGCACTGGGTGAGGGTGGCTGCCGCCTTGGCTGAAAAAGAGCAGTGGTAGTCGTAGAATGCGGTGCCCCCGTATTTGTACCCTAAATCAACCACCTTAAAGAGATACAAATCTAATTCTTCCCTTCTGAGGGGGTTAACGGTGCACAGCACATCTCGATAGAGGCTGAAGGCCACCACAAATTCAGCAATATTCAGCTTCTTGTTCAACCTGACGTCCCTGGACTTAAGGACAACAGAGACCTCTCCACATGAAATGGTCTTGTTGTCCGGGGCTTCATGAGCAGCCACGAGAAGAGACGCCAGATTGATGTCCTTGCCTTCCAAAATGTCCTGTCGGATACTAGCGGGCACGAAATGGGATGGTGCTATTGTGGTAGAAAGAGTCAGATGAGCCGGCGAGTGACGAAACCTGCACCTCAGTGCGAAGTACCGCAGGCCCATCCTTGATAGTCCCCAGTCTAGCCTGTATGTCCGCCATGGACGACCCTATGGTGTTGACAGCCGCGTGTAGCTGATAGAGCGACGTGAGGATGGTGGTAAGGGAAACCTCATCCTGACCAGGAGCCGCTGGGTGTGACGAAAGAAGGCGGTAGAGTTCTGCCTTCCTCGCGGAAGCTGGGAATGGAATTCCCCTCCTAGACAATTCTGCCGTCAGTTTGGGGATGGTCCACAAACTAATAGGTAACTCTGCAAGCCGCTCAGACTGCTGCTCCCTGCTGTCCCGGGAGGACGAGGAATCTTCTGGAAAAAATGCCTGAGACATCTCCCTACTAAAAGAAAGTACAAGCTCCAGTGACCACACCAACACCTACAACAACCACAGGCCTCATCAGCCTCAAACATGCACCACGAAGGAACCACTGCCTCTGTGTCTAACGGCACGGGCGCCCATGGTCGTATCCACAAGGCTGCCAGGTCTGTCGGCCTGGCCGGTTACCGTCTCGGGAAGTGGCTAAGCGTCTAAAGAGGACTTGGTCCCGCTGGCCTACGGTCGTGCCTGCGTAAGGTGGCGGAGTGCTGATGCAGCGGCTACCAGTGTCGCCGAGGGTGCCGCTTAGATAGGTACCTGCTGGCAGACTGTGGGCGCGGCAGGACAAACATGACCTCGTGACTGATTTAACCTGAAGAACCCTGGCCGACTAGCGTGTATGGATGTGACGAGACTCGACGACTCTATGGACGTGACTGACAAGTGTCTGCAGATGTGATGGGAGGCCAACCGAGTGTGCGGCCGTAATGGAGTAAAGCCTACGGTCATGGCAGGGCTGCGCAACGGTCCGCCGTCGTGACAGACTAATGCCTGCAGTCGTGGCAGGGCTTCGTAACGGGTCTGTAGTCGTGACAGACTAAAGCCTGCAGTCGTGGCAGGGCTTCGTAACGGGTCTGTGGTTGTGACAGACTAATGCCTGCAGTCGTGGCAGGGCTTTATAACGAGTCTGTAGTTGTGACAGACTAATGCCTGCAGTCATGGCAGGGCTTTATATCGAGTCTGTAGACGTGACAGACCTGGCAGTACCTGACTAGACTAAAACCCCCCAAAAAAAATGTATTTTAATATATAATTTTTTTTTTCTATTACCTACCCACCCGACACCCACCAGTGGTCACGACAGTAGGCGTCACCAGCCGGGACTGAAAATGGGACTGTGTGTCCGTATGACCCGACCTTGATTGCAAACCCCGTGCCAACCCCACGTACACTAAAGGAGGCGAGGCACGTATTAGTCACAGCTAACTCACCTGGTGGCCATGTCAGCAATCTAGCCCGGCAGTGTCCCAGCACGGAAGCTGGCCAAACTGCAGACCTAAACAATTAACAGTGAAATGTGAGCAACGTACCATCGATGTGGCGCTCCTCAGAACTCCTACCGACGTCGCGCCACGGGAGTAACGTGCTGGAGCATGTGTAGGTACTGACTGCCGCCCACGGAACGGCAATTCTCAAGCCCCGACGCCACTTAAGGACACGGAGGCTACATGCGCGCCCTAAGTATCCGATGCGGCAAAATACTTGGAGATTTACTATAAAATATATCTACCCCTTTTAATTTTTTTTTCTCTATGCTCTTCCTTGAATTATAACCCCCTAACTTTATACAACTAATTGAGCTACACGAGGCACCACGAGACCGGTGCAATTCCAAGAGCGGCCGGTAGGTGGCGATCATGATTCAAGCGCCACCAACCGCTGCTCGTGTCATTCCATTGGAGGCCGCAGACCGGAGCTGACAGGCGCGCTGGAGGGGCGGAGGACGCGTGAGCCGACTACAGGACACAAGAGGTGAGAGGGTAGGCGTAGGGCAGCCCAGACGAACCGGACCGCCGCCTAAACACTGGGAGGAGGGAGAGAGCCGCTGCAGGGTTGGGCGGACCTGTGGGGAACATAGCATGGTCAGCGAAGCCAGACCTGTTTGTCAAAACGAAATTTAAAAAAAAAAACAAAAAAAAAAACAGAATACACTGCGGCTGAGCCGTAGCGCCAGCAAACCAGTGGTGTACATAATAGCACTGCGTGTACCGGGGCAGTCATGCATTCGCACGTACCTATGTCGAGACGAAAAATGGCTTAGTGTGCGAACCTGCCTCAACCTCCCAACTCTCTGAGGTAACGATCCGCACGTGTCGATCTGAAGCGCTCAAACCGACGAGTGGGAGCAGGAGAGGCCGGCATAAATAGGGCACGCCCCGCCTCCCCTCTCACAAACCCGGCAACCTTAATTGCCTACACTTGTCATAAAGCAGAAAGAGCAGAAAAAGAAAGAGGCAGGTTCAGGACAGGTGAGGGCACAGAGGCAGTTCCTGGGCCATGGCAACAAATCATGGTGTCAGAGAAACCCACAGATCCCTGGCTGTATCTGTTGTCACTTGAGATGATGTTGAAGAGAGAGTCAGCCATTCCAGTACAGCTGGATTGTTGGTCAAAACACAACCGCTGGATGACAGTGGCAGCTCTGGCCTGTTCCTGTGGCTGCTAACTCCCCCCACCCCTTCTTTTGCTGCTACAGCAACATTTTTGCCACTGCCCATTCCTTTGGAGGGTCCAGACAACTATCTGTTGGCTAAAGTGTGTAACAATTGTAATAGAACGGAGTAGCTATTGTGGGGAGTCGCTCTGGTAGATAGCGGTGCGGGTGCAGTATAGAGGCAACACGGAGTCCCGAAAGTGTAGCAAACAGTGTTTAATTCACACTTGCAGCAAATACACAGCAAACAGTCACTTGGTGTTAGTTCACACCCATCAGAAAACGTGCGGCAAAACAAAATAGTCCAAAACAGGTTCCAGTCACCTGGGAGGCTTTAGGTGCAGGTTCGCACCTGGCTGTCAGTCCAGCCGCAAGGCGATCGACCTCCGGCTTCCAGGCTGTCTGCACTCCTCCTTGCTTGGGCTCTTGCTTCCAGCTCAGAGAACTCCACACAGCACAGCATGGATCAGCACTCCCAAACTCAAGTGATTCCACAGCCTACCAGCAGCTCCAGGACAATCACACTCAGCTGCTGAGGAGGCTGCCTTTTTAAAGGCCCGGATAAAGTCCGGCCTGGACCATGGGGAATAGGCACCCACCCAACTCTTTGCCTACTCCCAGTAAGAGCCGGCCCGGATTGGCTTTGCAGCCAAACTAAATATCAACTTGTCAAGCAGCACTAGCTGCTGCTGACACATAAAACCAGGAACCTCGGTGACATGTACCTGCCATCGACAACGGTACCTTGCACCTTACCACATATCCCCCCCTTTGTTCAACCCTGAGGGGGTGAACACATGTGAGGCAGTGGACGCGGGACAGGGCATCTGTGTTACCCTGCAAGCGGCCTGCCCTGTGTACTACCGAAAACTTGAAATTCTGCAGAGACAAGAACCATCTGGTGACCCAAGCATTCCTGTCTTTCGCCTGGCACATCCACTTTAGAGGGGAATGGTCGGTCACCAGACGGAAATTTCTCCCTAGCAGATAATAGCGGAGAGACTCTAGTGCCCACTTGATGGCCAGGCACTCTCTCTCCACTATACTGTACCTGGTCTCGGCTGGGGTGAGTTTGCGACTCAGGAAAACCACGGGATGCTCCTCCCCATTGATTTCTTGAGAGAGTACAGCCCCGAGGCCCACTTCAGAGGCATCGGTCTGTACCACAAATTCTCTCTTGAAGTCGGGCGTCACCAAAACCGGGGACCCACACAGGGCCGACTTCAGAGCAGAGAAAGCCTCCTCCGCCTTCTCACTCCAGCTAACCTTCCCAGACTTTCGCCCCTTCAACAGGTCTATCAACGGCGCTGCTACTGTGGCAAAGTGGGGCACAAACCGCATGTAGTACCCTACAATTCCCAGGAAGGACTTTACCTGCCTGGTGGTGACCGGTCGGGGCCAGTTACGTATGGCCTCTACCTTAGTTATAGTTACCTGCGGCTTGATGACTCCCCGCCCAATAACATATCCCAGATATTTGGTCTCTTCCAACCCAATCGCACACTTCTTTGGATTGGCGGTTAGACCAGCTTTCCTCAGGGCATCCACTACCGCCTGCACTTTGGGCAAATGGCTTTCCCAGTCGGTGCTGTGGATGATTACATCATCTAAGTTGGCCGAAGCGTACCGACGGTGAGGTCGCAGCACAATATCCATTAACCTTTGGAAGGTGGCGGGGACGCCATGCAGGCCAAAGAGTAACACCTTGTAATGATACAGGCCCTGCGGGGTAACAAAAGCGGTTTTTTCCTTGGCCGACTCCGTTAAGGGTACTTGCCAGTATCCTTTAGTGAGGTCTAGCACAGAAAAATAACCCGGCTTGTCCTAAATTCTCAACAAGCTCGTCTACCCGGGGCATGGGATACGCATCAAACTTGGACACTTCATTTAACTTGCGAAAATCGTTGCAGAACCGCAACGTCCCATCCGGCTTGGGTATTAGAACTATGGGACTGGCCCACTAACTTTTCGACTCCTCAATGACATCAAGCTTCAACATTAATTGCACTTCCTCCGCGATGGCCCGTCGCTGAGCCTCGGGTACCCGGTATGGTTTTAACCGGATCATGTTGGATGAGAGACGTGCGGCCAGGGAGGTCCGAGAACACATCCGTGTTCCGACTGATGAACTCCCTGACTTCCTGAACTTGTTTGGAAGATAGGCTGTCTGCAATTTTTACCGTGGCTACCGCTTCGCAGGCCTCGAACTGTGGGGCTGGACCCTTCTCACCCAGAAGCCCTGGCCGGGGGCTGTTGTCGTCGGTCGTGTTCCTATCCTTCCACGGCTTTAGTAAATTCACGTGGTACACCTGCTCCGGCTTGCGCCGCCCTGGCTGGTGTACCTTGTAATTTACTTCCCCTACCTTCTCAATCACCTCATATGGGCCCTGCCACCTAGCTAGGAACTTGCTGTCAAGGGTGGGTACCAGAACCAAAACCCGATCTCCCGGATTGAAGTCCCGTACCCGAGCCTGACGATTATACACCCTACTCTGGGCTTGTTGCGCTGCCTCCATATGCTCCCGAACCAGCGGCAACACCCTTTCCATCCGTTCCTGCATCTGGGTGACATACTCAATGACACTTTTGTGGGGGACAGGCTGTTGTTCCCACGCTTTCTTGGCGATATCCAACAGGCCCCGAGGGTGTCTGCCATAAAGCAGTTCAAAGGGCGAGAACCCAGTAGAGGCCTGGGACACCTCTCGCACTGCGAACATGAGATAGGGCAGAATCAGGTCCCAGTCTTTCCCATCTCTAGACACCACCCTTTTTAACATATTTTTTAGAGTTTGGTTAAACCTTTCGACAAGACCGTCCGTTTGCGGATGGTAAACGGACGTCCGCAATTGCTTTATACGCAATAATTTACACAGTTCCCTCATAACTTTGGACATAAAAGGGGTCCCTTGGTCTGTCAGAATCTCTTTTGGCAGGCCCACACGGGAAAACATTTCCATTAACTCTTTGGCAATGAGCTTAGCCGAGGTATGTCGCAGAGGCACCGCCTCCGGATACCGAGTGGCATAGTCGAGAACTACCAGAATGTGTTGGTGGCCCCTGGCAGACTTTGGTACAGGCCCGATTAGATCCATAGCGATACGCTCAAACGGGACCTCAATGATTGGAAGAGGCACAAGGGGGCTACGGAAATGTGGCTGGGGGCTATTTACCTGACAGGTTGGACAAGATTTACAATATTCTTCTACCTCCTTAAATACACCAGGCCAATAAAACCGCTGCAGTATGCGGTCTTGGGTTTTCTGCCACCCCAAGTGTCCCCCAAGAACATGTTGATGAGCAAGCTCCATGACAAGCTTGCGATACGCTGTGGGCACCACCAACTGTTCAACAGGTTCACCCCGGATTTGGTTCACCCGGTATAACATTTCTTGGTGAACAACAAAGCGGGGAAATATTAACTCGGCCCCTGGTTTCTGGGGTTTACCATCAATTTCCACCACATTCTCCCAGGCCCTGGTTAGGGTTTGGTCCCGGTGTTGGGCGGTCCCAAAATTGTCTCCGGAGACGTGGAGGTCTGCCAACTCAGGTCCTGGTGGCAAGTCCTCCATGTCTCCCACCATTACACTAAGTGGGGGTGTCTCCCCCTCTGTCAAAGAAGTGGTGGTCACCCCTACCGCAGGCCCTTCAGACTCGGGCTCCCAGGGCTCTGGCCTCCCACTGGAACCAGGCCACTCTGCTAGGGTTACCCCTGTCTCAGGGCTATTAGTCACTTTCATCTCAGGCCATAGTGACGGAAAACCAGGGAAGTCTCTCCCAATTATCAGTTCATAAGGTAGCTTTGTGGAGATCGCCACTTCACAAGTCCAGGTGCCATGGTTAGAGACATTACAGCAGTGGGATAGTCCTTTAAGTCTCCATGTATGCACACCACACCAACTTTCCGGCCCGTATACTGGGTGGGCTGTACCAGGGCAGCACTTACCAGGGTTACTAGGCTCCCTGAATCCAGCAGTGCCACTGCAAGGTTATCACCCACTTGCACCTGGCATAGGTGACGATTGTCTAGTGCCTCGGGGGTGCCGGTTGCACACAGTCTCCGGGCATACATGGAAGCCCGGTACCCATAATTAGTCTCCATGGGTTCTCCCCGGTGGGGACAGTTGGCCCTTACGTGGCCAGGCTCCTGACACCGCCAGCAGACAATCGGGGCCGGGTCCACAGGGGGCACACCCCGAACAGGTCGCTCAGGTATCAGACGTCGGGACTGGATAGGAGACCTCCGGGGTTTGACCGGCCCCCTCCCAACAACACCCCCTTGCAAGTTTTTTGTGCCCGCATCCGACACCAAATGTGGGGAGTCGCTCTGGTAGATAGCGGTGCGGGTGCAGTACAGAGGCAAAAGGGAGTCCAGAAAGTTCAGCAAAACAGTGTTTAATTCACACTTGCAGCAAATACACAGCAAACAGTCACTTGGTGTTAGTTCACACCCATCAGAAAACGTGCGGCAAAACAAAATAGTCCAAAACAGGTTCCAGTCACCTGGGAGGCTTTAGGTGCAGGTTCGCACCTGGCTGTCAGTTCAGCCGCAAGGCGATCGACCTCCGGCTTCCAGGCCGTCTGCACTCCTCCTTGCTTGGGCTCTTGCTTCCAGCTCAGAGAACTCCACATAGCACAGCATGGATCAGCACTCCCAAACTCAAGTGATTCCACAGCCTAACAGCAGCTCCAGGACAATCACACTCAGCTGCTGAGGAGGCTGCCTTTTTAAAGGCCCGTATAAAGTCCGGCCTGGACCGTGGGGAATAGGCACCCACCCAACTCTTTGCCTACTCCCAGTAAGAGCCGGCCCGGATTGGCTTTGCAGCCAAACTAAATATCAACTTGTCAAGCAGCACTAGCTGCTGCTGACACATAAAACCCGGCTCTTACCTCACCGAGGCCAGGAACCTCGGTGACACGTACCTGCCATCGACAACGGTACCTTGCACCTTACCACACTATGATGAATTTCGCTGAACTGCGCAATTTTGTACAGGGTGATAAATTACACCTGCCCATAATATGGACTTAACATAATTCTACAAAAGAAGGGATTAGCTATTAATGCCAGTGCACTGCACATTGATTCATAAGGCGATATATTACATCTGCCTAATATACTAAGTAGTGTTGAGAGAATCGAGCTTCAGATCATAGATCCAAAGATGATTCATTCAAACACCTCTTTTTAGTGCTGTATAGAGACCTGTCTCTGTACAGCGTTAAAATGTATTGCGTCCGTGGAGGCAAAATGTGTTTCACCCGAAGTCACGCAAGACTTTGATGAATGAATTCGGTATTCATTTCTACATCTTTATAAACATTTAAAATTAGTAATCCAAAGTCGGGTTTGGTACTGGCTGGTACAGTTTTCAGTAACACTAGTACTAGTACTGCTAGCTGTATAGCTGTAGTGGCACTCAGGGCAAATATAGAGATAGGAAATATGAAGGGGGCAAGGAGCCCTTGATATATCACAGGGTGAAAAAAAAATGGTAAAGATAATGATGATGATTGTGTGTTGGACAGGACCTGGGAACTGAATAAGGAGGTGATGTCATTAAAAGAGGAGGGTGGAGGTGGTGATAAATATCGAACATGATGCATGATCCAAAACATCAAAAAAATCTGCCAGGGGCAGCTCTGCTTCTATTTTGCTTATCTTGGGAGCAGGTGATGTTGCTTCTGATGTTAGAGTAGGTTCAAAAACTGTCAGACCTAGGGCTAGTTCAGGTTGTGGTTACTCTGTGTGGTACCCCTTATGTGGGAATTTTTCAATTTCCGGCCCATAAAAAACATGAAAGTGTGCAAGCTCTGTAGGCAGAGAATAACACATGGCTGTGTAGGCACCAATGAAGGAACTGAGGCTCTACTTCAACAAATGTATGATCATGATAGGCTCATGTTGGAAAATGTAACAGGCCAGCAATATGAGCAAGGCTATCCTCTTCCTACCTGTTGTCATTCTAGTAGCCAGGCCGCATTGTCATCATCATCACCATCAACAACGGTAACTATGAGGAGGTAAGTTCTAGACGTGACAGTGGCGAATCAATTAATGTCGTATATCTGGACTTCTCCAAAGCATTTGACACTGTACCACATAAAAAGGTTAGTATATAAAATGAGAATGCTTGGACTGGGATAAAATGTCTGTATGTGGCTAAGTAACTTGCTCAGTTATAGAAAACAGAGGGTGGCTATTAACGATACACACTCAGATTGGGTCACTGTCACTAGTGGACTACCTGAGGGGTCAGTAGAGGGCCCTATTCTCTAATATAGTTATTCATGATCTTGTAAAAGGATTGCACAGTAAAATATAAATTTTGCAGATGACACTAAACTGTGTAAAGTTATTGACACAGAAGAGGACAGTATACTGCTACAGATTGATCTGGATAGATTGGAGGCTTGGGTAGAGAGGTGGCAGATGAGGTTTATCACTGACCAATGTAAGGTTATGCACATGGCAAGAAATAATGCAAGTCACCCGTACATACTAAATGGTGAGGTGAAACACTGGATAACACGGACATGGAAAAGGACCTAGGAATTTTTGTGAACAGCAAAGTAAGCTGCAGAAACAACTCTCAGGCAGCTTCTGCAAAGGCCAATAAGATAATGGGTTGCATCAAAAGGGGCATAGATGCCCATATTGAGAACATAGTCAGACCACACATGGAGTACTGTGTATAGTTCTGGGCTCCTGTGAACAAGGCAGACATAGCAGAGCTTAAGAGGGTTCAGAGGAGGGCAATAGCTGGAATGGATGGATTACAGTACCCTGAAAGATTATCAAAATTAGGGTAATTCACTTTAGAAAAAAGACGACTGAGGGGAGATCCAATAACCATGTATAAATATATCAGAGGTCAGTATAGAGAATGGATCTCTCCCATCATCTATTTATCCCCAGGACTGTGACTGTGATGAGGGGACATCCTCTGCGTCTGTAGGAAAGAAGGTTTGTACACAAACATAGAAGAGGATTCTTTACAGTATTGAACTCTCTGCCTGTGGAGGTGGTTATGGTGAGTTTACTAAAAGAGTTCAAGAGGGGCCTGGATGTATTTCTGGAGTGTAATAATATTGCAGGCTATAGCTACTAGAGATGGGTCGTTGATCCAGGAAGTTATTCTAAATGCCTGATTGGAGTCAGGAAGGATTTTTTTTTTCCCCCTAAAGTGGCGGAAATTGGCTTCTACCTCACAGTTTTTTTTTGCCTTTCTCTGGATCAACTTGCAGGATAACAGGCTGAACTGGATGGACAGATGTATTTTTTTGCCATATAAACTATATTACTATGTTACTTCTCCTCTAATACATCTTTAGTCAATTATAACAGTATGTGTGGGCAGGAAAGAACAATATGCTGCCACTATTACTGCCCCTACACAGATTCATATCTCCTGCCTTGTTTATCATGTCCCATACTCTGCTGCTGTCACTTCTACTAACTCTACACATCTGCACATCTCCTGCTTTTTTCATCATGTTTCATACTGCTGCTTGTGCCACTACTACCCATACACAGCCATGCACGTCATGCCATGTCTATTATGTTCCATAACATACTGCTGTTTTTGGGAACCATGACCTGCACAGTATAACAAGCAACTTCCAAAAAACCGATCTTTTTTTGACTGTTTTTATAAAATGCCATTGCTTCTTTACTTTTCAGGATGATTAATGTTTTCTTTAAAATAACACCAAACCTTTTGTTATTGCCCAAAAAGGGATCATTTTTGGACATCTTGTTAAAAACAAACTTCCAATACCACCCTGTGTGTATAAACATTGACAAGCATTTACCCTTTAAAAAAGTTTTTTTTAGAATGTTTTAAATTAAAAAACAAAATTGACAAATCCTACAGATCATAGGCCATTTGTTATTACCAGCTACTATCTGTTTACCCCTAGCCATGTATGTTGCTGTCACATTGTCTCTACTAAAGTTGTCTTGGTTAAAGAGCTTAAATGGGGTTAGATATCGTAATGAAATATCCCAGAGTTTCATTTACGGGGCACTTTTGATTCAGATAAAAATTTCTATGTTGACCGAGTATACTTATTCCTTAAAACATATCTTTTACTAGATATAACATAAAATGATTGGAAAGTTAAGAACAACCTAGAACAGTGGGCAGATGTAAAACTGAACCAATACCAACACATCCTGCTACATATCATACCATCTAGTTGCCTGAGGATAGAACAAGAATAATTACAGACAGTCCTACCACCTCCAGATGTGTAGATTGCAGATGGATGTTTGGTGTGTACTAGAAGGTATCCTTCAATGCAGTGGCAAAGGATATTGAGGAAAAGTGCTTGGTTGCTCAGATAGTGGGTAGCAAGAACTAGTAACCCTAATCAATTTTCCCTCACAGTGTAATCAGGGGAGGGGGACTAGTACATTACTGCCTAGCAACAATTAGGCGCCTATTCCCTATGCTTGCCCTCACTAAGTCCCTACATGCCATCCTCATCGGAGGACTCATCAGGGGAGTTACTAGTGAAGTTCAACTGAAAAACATAAGAGACAAACAAACATAGCAACTCCAGTGCTCCCTTCTTAACAGGGTTCAGTCAGTGAACACCATATACAGTACATAGTACCTATTACACAAACTTATAACTTACTAATAAAATATCAAATCCACTCCTAATCCATAGGAGACACAGTCCGACAGTGGTCCTGCTGTGTTCAGATGCAGAGAAGTGTCCTATACATCATGCTGCCTTACCGTTGGTGTAACCAAGTGGGGAGAGCGCAGGCTGGGATGACAGTTTGATGCCCATAACAACTTTGTTCTCCAGTTGTTGGAGTTTTCATTGTGAAGGAATTACTTCCTATTCAATGGCAGAATTTACCACCAGCTCAGGGGCACAGCGATGGGGAGCCCATGCGCCCCATCGTATGGTAATGTGTTCCTGGGTGGTGACACCCGAACCGAAGTAGACCAGATCCAGATGTGGGCGTGGTATATAGACGACGTGTTTGTCGTTTGGAAAGGGGAATAAGATTCATTCAGTGCTTGGGCGCAAATCCTAAACAGCAATAACATAGGTCTAAGATTCACTTCTGAAAGTAATACAACACAACTGACCTTCCTGGATATCTGTATTATTAAAAAAATCAGATGGCACATTAGAAACACCAATATTTCGCAAACCAACATTCAAAAACTCCCTGTTACGGTGAGAAAGTAGCCATCCTTTCCCACTGCGTAAGGGCATTCCACGTGGCCAATATTTAAGAATGCGACAGAACTGCTCCCAGGATTCAAACTTTCTGGAAAAGTCGGCTGATCTGACAGACAGATTCCTGGAGCAGGGTTTCCCCCTTAGTACACTTAAACCAGAGTTTCAAGTGGCTGATGCTCGGAACCGTATATCTTTATCTAACACAAAAAGCTCAACTAGGGTAAGGATCCCGAATGAGAAACGGGAGATCCGTCTCATCAGAACATATGATAAGACCTCCACTAGTGTGAAAAAGGTGATCTACAAGTTCTGGCATGTTCTGAGAATGGATGCAGATATCAAAGAGGTAATCAAGGAGCATCCGAGCATCACCTACAGAAGGGGATCGAGTGTGCGGGACCAATTGGTCAAAAGTCACTTTGTGGCAGCCCCAAAGCCAGGGACATGGCTGGACAGGAGGTTGTGTGGCAACTTTAGATGTTCAGGGTGTGTGGCATGCAAATATATACAACGTGGCAAAACATTTGTGAGCAACAATACGGGAAGAAAATATGAGATCAGGGATTTCATTAAATGTAGATCCAAAGGGATCCACATTGGGAAGACCATGAGGTAGTTTAGACGGAGAATAGGGGAACACTTGGGTGATATAGCTAGCTCAAGGGACACTACGGTGGCATTGCATGCGAAGAATGACCATTAGGGGAGACCGGAGTGTCTTTCATTTATGGGTATTGAGCTGATCAAAAAACCCATGAGAGGGGGTAATTGGGATAAAAAAAATCCTCCAATGTGAGGCTAAATGGATCTGTTATCTCAAGACTGTACATCCTGGCAGATTGATTGAGCATCAGAATTTCAGCTGCTTATAAGGCAGGCTTTAATAACCATTGTCCAAGACCAAAAATTCCCCTTTCTACCCCTCTAAATAAATCTTTTGCTCCCTTAATAGGTCGTTCCCCTACCTAAGTGATCTGGCATGTAAAAAGGATAGTAGTCCTAGAGGATTGTTTAAATCAAATATTGGCATCCCAAAAACATCATAGGGATGCTGATTTGAATTACTCCAAGTAAGGATGATAGAAATATAAACTTATCCCCCGGGAGCACACTTCTTTTGAATGGAAATAAAAAAGGTAAAAAAAGGGGGGCTGGAGCGGAACTGACTGAGTCTGTGTGAACAAACTGGCCAAATAAATCTGTCTATGAGTCTTGTCTATGACTCAACATGTAAGTAGATGTGCTGTCCATTATCTGTGGCAGCGGGCAGGCATGATACGACGATCCCATGCTTACTTAGCAACGGGAGACGCCGAATTAATGCACTCATGTGACTCACGGCTCTGGTATCATGTGATCCCCAACTTCCGGTGTATGGAACACACGCCGAGCATTCCACGCACATGTTACAGGAAGTTGGGGAGGGGCTTAAGAGCGAGGCACATTTAAAAGGAATGAGACGCAGGTCTGCACTCTCCCCACTTGGTTACACCAACGGTAGACAGCATGATGTATAGGACACTTCTCTGCATCTGAACACAGCGGGACCACTGTCGGACTGTGTCTCCTATCGATTAGGATACTTCATTAGTAAGTGATATGTTTGTGTAATGGGCACTGTGTGTATGGTGTTCACTGACTTAACCCTGTTAAGAAGGGAGCACCGATAGTTACTATGTTTGTTTGTTTTTCAGTTGAACTTCACTAGTAATTCCCCTGATGTGTCCTGCGATGAGGACAAAACATGGCATGTAGGGACTTAGTGAGGGCAAGCATAGGGAATAGGCCCCAAATTATGTACAGGTTGCATATCGGGGCTGGTGCTCTGTGTTACTAGGCAGTAATGTACTAGTCCCCCTCCCCTGATTACACTGTGAGGGAAAATTGATTAGGGTTACTTGTTCTTGCTAACCACTATCTGAGCAACCAAGCACTTTTCTTCAATATCCTTTGCTACTGCATTGAAGGATACCTTCTAGTACACACCGAACATCAATCTGCAATCTTCATATCTGGAGGTGGTAGGACTGTAATTATTTTTGTTCTATCCTCAGGCAACTAGATGGTATGATATGTAGCGGGATGTGTTTGTATTGGTTCAGTTTTTGATCTACCCACTGTTCTAGGTTGTTTTTAAACTTGTCATTCATTTTATGGTATATCTAGTTAAGGTTATGTTTTAAGGAATATGTATACCCGGTCAACATAGGAATTTTAATTCATATTTGGGAGTGTGACAATACACCTTGGCACATTCAAGTGCATTGAGATGTTGGATGCACTTTTGATTCGGGCCAAAAATATTTGGACTGAATTGCTCCTGACTAGAGATGAGCGAACACCTGGATGTTCGGGTTCGAGAGGTTCGGCCGAACTTCCGGAAAATGTCCGGGTTCGTGATCCGAACTCAACCCGAACTTCATCCCGAACCCCATAGAAGTCAATGGGGACCCGAACTTTTGGGCACTAAAAAGGCTGTAAAAGACACCCAGAGGGATAATATACCGCAATAAACGCATTGCGATTACAACTTTGAGCTAACGATCACCATGGGAACGCCTCCTCCAGTAGAATGTACTGTCGGATCTGAGAATTGCTAAAATAATTCCATCCATATCGTTAACTTACTGAGTCAGTAAGTTAACGAATATGGATGGAATTATTTAGCAATGCTAAGTTGAAAAGGCAATGCGATTAAGCAGATATATAAGAATCGCATTGCGATTTCAACTTAATTCTCACATCCGACAGTACATTCTACTGGAGGAGGCGTTCCCATGGTGATCGGTAGCTCAAAGTTGTAATCGCAATGCGATTAGCTAAATACATAAGAATCGCATTGCGATTCCAACTTTTTAGTACTCAACTTTTAAAATCGTACACCACTTTAAGTTCCAAAGTTGCAATCGCTTCGAATAGAACTTAAAGCTGTCTCTTAGTCAGTTTTAGTATTGGTGTGTTGTAATAGAAGTTACATTCGTACGCGAATATAACTTAGAGCAATACAGTCAACTTTACACTGTTAGTTTTATTATCGCGATAATACAACTATTCAAGAATCGTGTACGTGCGTC
Source organism: Bufotes viridis (assembly GCA_033119425.1). Taxonomy (NCBI): domain Eukaryota; kingdom Metazoa; phylum Chordata; class Amphibia; order Anura; family Bufonidae; genus Bufotes; species Bufotes viridis. The sequence continues at coordinate 58,309,008 of CM065595.1, forward strand.
TGTACGTGTGTGCGTTACCTAGGATCGGATCGAGAGAGACGAGAGTGGAGATTGGTGACTGTCCCAGCGATTATGGCGAAAAGTAATTTCTCTAAAGAAGAGCTGGATTTCTTAATAACTGTAAGTAATTGAACTTAGTTAGTGTGTAATGCAGTAATGTGATTTAAACTTATTAATGATTTTTATTAGCCAAGAAGCCTGCAGGCCTTCACTGATCTCATAACTGCCTTACACTGTCACATGTCCTACTGCTTGGTGACATAAACTCATCACAGGCTTTAGCAGACTGCACAACTACATGAGTGATTAGTGAAAGACACTGTTAAAGGGGTGGCAATGTTCAAGTCACTTTTAAAGGGATGACGATGTTCAAGTCACTTTTAAAGGGATGGCGATGTTCAAGTCACTTTTAAAGGGGCGGCAATATTCAAGTCACTTTTAAAGGGATCGCAATGTTCAAGTCACTTTTAAAGGGATGGCGATGTTCAAGTGACTTTTAAAGGGGCGGCAATATTCAAGTCACTTTTAAAGGGATCGCAATGTTCAAGTCACTTTTAAACGGATGGCAATGTTCAAGTCACTTTTAAAGGGGCTGCAGTGTTCAAGTCACTTTTAAAGGGGCGGCAATGTTCAAGTCACTTTTAAAGGGATGGCGATGTTCAAGTCAGTTTTAAAGGGATGGCGATGTTCAAGTCACTTTTAAAGGGGCTGCAGTGTTCAAGTCACTTTTAAAGGGGCGGCAATGTTCAAGTCACTTTTAAAGGGATGGCGATGTTCTACTCTTTGACTGTTTTGATATTAAATGTTATTTTTGATGGTTCTTATGACTATGATAACTAATAATTGTATTTTAGAACTGTGGGATTACATGATTTAATTGTTATCTTGCAGGAAATGTTGGAGAAGGGGTACGACCGCAGAAGGTCAAGGGGCGAAAAGCAGGCCATAGTGCGGAGAATTGCTTTCCATCTGTGGCAGAAGCATGGGTGCACTCATCGGAAGGATGCGATTCTAAAAAAGTGGTCAGATCTGAAGCGCCACAGGATGGATCTGATCACTAAGATCAGAGATAAATCTTTTCCAGGTACAATACTTATTTGCATAACTGAGCAGATAGATAACAATATGTTGGTGAGAGAAATAAGTATTTTAACCCTTTACAATAAATCACTTAGTACAGTGGTGTTGAACTGATGGGAAAGGGTGCTAAAGGTGGCAATATGAGACCTCTTTCTGGGCCACATATGTTTTTTGACTTTACACAGTTGACTTTGGCCCCTGAAGCTTGTCCAAACTCCTCGCACGTCTGGACGAGTGTAGACAACAAGCATCGATCAGGACAATTAGGCCACATGCCCAAATGAAGTCATAGACTCGAATCACTCTTGTTCCCTGGGGAGTGGCCCAACACCCAATAGCAGCAGTGAGTTGAAGCTGAACTTAATCAACGATGCTCAAAGGCAGAGTGCAGGGGTACCCACAGGGTCCTGGGCCGGCAGGTCAAGGCAGACACTGATGATACTACACTTGATCTAAGCCAAAAGGAGAAGAAAGATAGGTGTAGTTAATTATTATGCCATCCAGACACTACCATAGATTAATTTGTGTACCTTTAACTGTAATTTGGCGTTACTTGTTTATCTTGGCATTTTTAAAAATTTGGTCATCATCAT